>JAVLUZ010000569.1:0-382500 GCA_036768485.1 Mermis nigrescens
TCAATTTTTCGAACATCAATACTCAGTTGTCCATATGCCGCATTATAAATGTCCCAAAATTTGTCCCATGTTATAACGTTACACAAAAACTTTACACCTTCTTTACACAGTCAGTTTTGAGTTTCAAGAAAAACAAAAAAACACAAGCAGCGAATTTTTTTATTATCTTTCTTTTAAAAAAAACCGCACCTTCCAGAAGTGTAGCTGCAGGGGGTGCACAGGTGTTAGGGGTACCCAAGTATATTATAGGTACGCGCTAACAATAAACCGCCTCTAAATTCGAAAATATTACTTTTTGAAAAAAATTAAAAAAAAGTCGTCCCTAGATTTTTTGACCGTCTACCTTTTGAGACCAATCAGACTGCATAGAATGTAAAACTGAGTTAGATATGCTCTTGCACACGAAAACTGTAAAAACCGTCTAGTTTACACTCCTGTGCAACAATCAATTAGTGTGAAGAAATTTTAAGACCAGATTCGTAACCTACTAATTAGGGAAAACATTTTTAAAAAAAAATTGGCCCTCCGCAAATTATTTGAATTTTTGGTGTAAACTTTACACACTCACGACGCACTCGGTATTGAGTGTAAACAAGAAAAAAATGGGGGCACTAAGTTTTTTTATTATCTACCTTTTAAAAAAAACCGCACCTCTCAGATAAGTGCCGTTATAGCTGTGAGGGGGGACAGAAATTTCGCACTCGCTGTGAAGAACATATAAGAAAAAAGGGTGGCCAAGTATATTATGGTGGCGCTATCGCGCTACCTATGATGTATATATTGAAAGAGAGGTTTGATTTTATAAGGAGCTTAGTCGCTTTAGTGATTAATATTTTTTGATGGCACTCTTTTTTTCGGAGGTGGCAGAATATACTTCGATTTTTTGCGTCTTTCAGCAGAAGTCTAACTTTTAGTAGATTCTTAGAAGTTTCACAGACATACCAAGGTAACTTTTCCCCAGTCCCCCTTTTATATCCTTAATGACGCGTTATTTCAAGTAAATTCGTTCTTTTTGTTCAAATGGAGCGTTTATCTTTGCTAGCACCTTGATTTTAATTAGCAAGTTTTGAGTAAACCAGTCAGTAAACGCGTACTGTAACATGCGGCAATAATGACAGCACTTGAACAACGTCGAGAACAAGATTGTTTTAAACTTTAGCATTATCTTTTTTAAGCAAGACAACCTTACCTCATTGAAAGATATCGAATTTTTTCAGTCTTAACTTTACTGACTACTGGGCGTAAAGGACACTGACACTCAAATTCATAATTCTGATGTTAGAGAGAATGTTTTGAAAAAATAAGCTTCTGTAACGCTCTAGAACAATTTAATTTTTAGTGTACACCTTGCAGAAGTATTGGGTGTAAAGAAAACGCACTGTTAGATTCGTAATTTTGAAAGAACAAGCTTCTGTAACGCTGAGAAACTAAAGCTAATTCTCAGTGTAAGCTTTACACAACTACTAGGTTTACAGAAATTTTACAGTCAGATTTGTCATCCATGATGATGTCGGTAACATTTTGATAAAAAATATTAAGCTCTTGCAAAGCTCAGCAACTAAGGTCAATTTTCTTTGTAAACTTTATACAGCTACTGAGTTAAAGAAATATACAGTCAGATTCATAGTCCTGACGTAACGGAGGACATTTTGAAAAAAATCACGTTTTGCAATGTTCTTTAAATAGAATAAAATTTTAGTGTTAACTTCATACCACTGCGTTAAGTGAATAGCGTAAACTTTACACAAGTATTATGTTTAGAGGAAAATTACAGTCATGTTAGTAATTCTGACGCTACATACATTATTTCTAAAAATTAAGTCGCTACGCTCTGGAATTACATTTAATTTTTAGTGTAAAATTTACACAACTGCTGAATGTAAAAAAACACTGTCAGATTCGTTATTCTAGCGTTACGAAGAACATTTTATAGGAAATTCACGTTTTATAATGCTCTAGGAGTGAAATTAATTTTTAGTGTAAATTATACACCTCTATAATAACTGAATAGTGGATACTTTACAGAAGTATTGGGTGTAGAGGAAACTAAGAGTCAGATTCGTAGTCCTGACTTTAAGGAGAACATTTTGAAAGAAATTTAATATTTGTGACGCTCTTGAAGTTAACTGATTTTTCAGTGTAAACTTTATACCTCTACGATAACTCGATAAAAGCGCCTTCGTGCATGTGTGTGTCTCGATGTTTAGTACATTTTTATCATTATGATCATGTTTTAATTCATATCGGTAGAAGTTGACAGATAAAAAGCTGACAAAAACATTTTCTTCCACGCCTAACTTGGAACTGTACACCTGTGAAACTTATTCAGTTTTAAGTGTAAAGCAAAGTGACCCAGTGCGATCTGTAAACACTGATATGCGCCTTATTCGTAAAATAGTTCGCATTATCCATTTTATAATCTGAGTATTTAATAGACAAAAAACGGTAAAAAACATGTTTTTTATCCCAGACTTTAAACTGACACCACTATACAAAACCACACATGGGCGTGGGGAGGGTTTGGGGTATGCACTCCTCCAGAAGTTGGAATACCCTCAGAAATCTAAATACCCCCAGAATTTAGTTTTTGAGAATTTTATGCTTTTTTAGCAATTTTTTGATGCCATTAGATAGTGCTCGATGAGAAACGTCGAAAAATAATGTTTTTTCGCCATACGACCACACATGGGCGTGGGTGGGGGGTTGGGGGTATGCATCCCCCAGAAGTTGAAATAACCCCCCAGAAATCAAAATACCCCCAGAAAAATTTTTTTTTGCTTTTTTAGCAATTTTTTGATGCCATTGGATAGTGCTTGATGAGAAACGTCGAAAAATGGTGTTTTTTTCGCCATATGACCACTTTTAAGACCATTTTTTTGACCTTTGAAAATTTTTTTTAACCCCCCCCCCCCTCCCAGGAATTTTTTCACCCCCCCTCCCAGAATTTCGGTGCTGCCCACCTATGCATACGACCACTTTAAAGACCATTTTTTACCATTGAAAATTTTTTCACTCCCCTCTTCCAGAAATTATTCAACCCCTCGCCTCCCAGTATTTCGGTGCTGCCCACCTATGTACATAAGGCTGTCTTACGTTTAAAGAAATGAGTTCAAGTGCGACGTGTAACTCTCGAGACGTACTTTATTTTTAAAATACTTCGCACGTCCCGATTCATAAGCGGAGCGGTTGACAATGTAAAAAAACGTAAAACGTGTTTTTTCTTCACCCCACTCACCTGATTTCGAATTTACACTTCCAGAGTAACTAAATATTTAGTTTTTAAACACAATTCGGTGCGACGTGTAACCCCTGGAACTAATTTAATTTTTTTCATCTATCCTCGACTTATAAATGGAGAAGATGGCATAAAAATCTGTGACAAAACCTGTTTCTTACAATATCCACTAGATTGCGAACTTTAAACACCTGAACTCCGTATAAAGTAAAAAAAATTCTATCGGAAAATATTCCTTGGTTCCATAACTGGAGTTGTTGGCACACAGAAAGAAGACAAAATAGAGACCAAAATGTGTTTTTCAACCCCAGATTTTTAAACTCTTTATTTTTTTAAACAGATTTTATACAGATTTAAACTGCCCCTTCGGGAGTATGTCACTTTTCAAAAAGAAAAATTATTTTAATCTTACTAAAATATCTACAATATATAAAAACCTGACTGAAAAGAATGCGAAACGGAGTTAGAAAAGTCGTGTGACCGAACAAAGTTCAAAGAAATTATATGTCATAACGTTACAGTAAAAGTAATATGCTCGTCAAGCTATTCAATGTAAACCGAAAAAAGACAACAAGATTTTTAAAATTATCTTCTAAAAAAGCGCTCAGTACAGAAATGTCCCAGTCTTGCTGCAGGGGGTAGTTTTTAGGAGTAGGTACGCAAGTATATTATAGGTACGCGGTAATGCGCTACCTGTGATACCTAGTGCGGACTTTGTCTTGTCGGTGATCGAAACGCTCGAAAACTGAATACATTTGGTTATTCGCCGACTGCGCTATAAAGTTGTGCTTCTTCGAAAAATTCTGCGATCTCCAATAAACGAAATAGACTGTAAGTGAAACGGAATGGAATCTTAGTTCTGTACTTTCATCAATCATACTTGTAATAAAAGTATTGATCAAGACATAAGCACAGCCAACCCATCTCAATATTTAGGACTTTTTCTGTTTTTTTCAGAATATTCACTCGGAAAAGCAGTTTTAGCCATATTTAAATCCATTTAAACATACGGAAGTTCTACGCGTCCATCAGAGCAGAAACAGTGTGCGGCTGTGATTCCAAAACGAGTTGATCTGTCTTGGCGACCCAATGCGATCAGCGTAATGCCGCAAACGGGTTGGCCATGCTGGAATATGATACCGTACCAAGGCAGTGAATATGGACTAGCAGGTACTACATCTTTGCCGATTATTCTTTCTCTTCGCTGGCTATTATAACTGGTGGGCACCACGCCACAACCACGGAAGGGACCAGTCGTTATTTGCTTGTTATACTTAATTTCTCCTTAAATTTAATTTGTTGATATAATTTTGTGTATTTCAAATGGCATGAAAAATAATCAAGATGAACGATAGAATCCCAGTATCTTTCAAATTTTTGTGGAATAAAAAGTTTCTCCATGACCCAGATTTTCAAATCATGCTTACGTTCCGATTTAAATCCTGCTGCCTGTGTTCAATTTTAGTGCTGAGGCATTGTTGTATACACTAGACATCACGTGGGGAGAGCTAGGGGACCTGGACCTCAAAGAAGGGAAAAACGAAAATTTTTTGGAAATGAGATAATGAAGGCCAAAAATGGATGAAAATTGAAAATTTTCTGCAAAAGTTGAAGAAATGGTGTAAAATCTCCCTCCCTCCCTCCCTCCCTCCCTCCCTCCCTCCCTCCCTCCCTCCCTCCCTCCTAGGGGTGAGCAAGATTTTCGAAAAGGTCAAAGAATGGTCTTAAAAATGGTGGCATGACAAAAAGACACCATATTTCAACGTGTCTCATCGAACACTATTTATTGGCATCAAAAAATTGCGAAAAAACAAAGAAATTTTAAAAATTTAATTCTGGGGGAGGGGTGTATTTTGCTTTCTTAGGGGGGATATTCAGCCTTCTAGAGAGGGGGTGGGTGCATACCCCCAAGCCTATCCCTCCCACGCCCATGTGTGACTGTATCTATCGTAGGTGTACGTATGCATATTTTGCTCCAAACGCTTGAATACAAGAAATAGTGCACACGAGTAGATAGTCATTTTCACCTGAGATTTTCCAACGTCAAATTTGTATTAAAAAGTGATTGATGGAATTTCGAAAATTTTTCGCAGAAGAGTTCTAAAAATGTAGAGTTTTTGCAAAAATTACTACAGTAATGAAATAGAAAAAAACATAAAAATGTTCACAAATGTTTTTTTACATATTGTCACTGAAAGATTCCCAATTTGTTTCACATAAATCTGTTTTCCGTAATATAATACGCATGCAGTATATGATAAATCATAAATCGTATAGTAAATTTCAATGCTTTCAAAGATTACTACGGCCGCATAGAAGATCAGTGTGATAGATATTTTGAGCTATATGGATAAGCATATCCACGTTTCTCAACGCGGTATCGTGTAAAAAACAATAATCAGTATTGTCGTGGTAACTGATCGAAAGGCAAAGGGGAAAATTGTGGCATAACAACCAGCAATCTAAGTAGGATTTGACTCGAGGCGACCGATGGGTGATGTCAAAGGGGTAGAATCCGTAATGATTTTCTGTTAAACAATTTATCTGACGATTGTCCAAATTCAGCGCGAGACCAAACAATTTATCCAAATTTATACTGATCTGTGAAATTTATGATCAATTCATTTGTTAAAACAGTATTTGATTATGCGAATGGACATGGGCGGATTTAAGGGAAGGGGCACCATAGGTGTACGGCATCAAAGTTCTGGAGAAAGCAAGATTTTTTCAAAGATAAAAAATGGCCTTGAAAATATTGGTTTGGCGAAAAAAACCGTTTCTCAACGTTTCTTATCGAGCACTATTCATCGGCAACAAAAAATTGCGAAAAAAACAAAAAAATTCAAACATTGAATTTTGGAGGTTATTTTGGTTTCTGGGGGTGTATAACCCCAAACCTCCCACGCCCAGGAATGGGGAGCACCCCATCTGCCTAAAGACTTGGCAAGATAAAGGATGGATATGTGCTCGTACTTTGCAATGATTTTCGGCCATTGACTATCGTGTTTCTTGAATTTTCCGGTGTGTCGAATAACACCGATATGTTTGATTTATTCATTCATTTAGCGGACAGAAAACTATATTTTGTAGTTTTCTTCCATTTTTTAGCGTCAATTCTAGAAATTTTCTGCGCTTTGTGTTTATTTCTTCATTAGGCTTTGACAATAAATAACGAAATAATTCCGGGATCTGAAAGTCTTTCAGTCTAAACTTCAACTCTTTTCTTCTACTTAACGCTGGTTAGCTAAACTTGAGGAAATTTAAGCACTTCTGTCTGGCACAAAATTGCGTGAAATTGTAAAATTTTCCGGAAAACTTTTGCACTAGGAATGATTTTTTCAAATAAAAATCGATAATCTTTAAGTGGAAAAAACGCTACTCTGCACGTGAATACCGAGTTTTTGGACCTATTTTCGACTGTCAGGTAAAAATTTGGGTTACTGCCTCCTATACATACGAAATTCATGGATCCGCTATTGCGAATGGACAATTTAATAAAATAATTTAAGGGCATATTCAGATGGGGTGTGGAGGAGCGGCTCGGCTTCACTCTTTAGACCTAAGATAGTCAGCGAGATGTAGAGATTTGTATTTCTTACATTTTAAAGCCAGTTCCTGGCAGATTTTTCGGGACTTTCATGCGAAATAATGACTTATTGCCTTTCTTTGCACCTTAGGAGGCTTTTAGCTGAAGAAAAATACTTTTAGGAAGCAGTAAAGATTATGCTTCTTACATTGAATTCAAGTAGAAGAGTAGTTAATTAAGCAGTTTTCTCCTTTGCTAGTATTTATTTTTTATTTCGCCGCATGCATAGTATAAACAAAAAGGGCTACAATTTTATCTTTGACATTATCTATTCTGACGTGTATTTTTCCGTCGGGGTTTTCTCTGACGACTTTTGCATTAAAATTAAGAAAGTCATTTTATACGTATTGATGAGATTTCTGGTAGTTTTGCGAAGAGTTGTGGTAGCACCCCCTGCAGATAATCCTGGATTGCAATTAAAACGAATAGTAATAGAAGTACCTAATCTATCTAAGGTAAGAACAGCTGAAAATGAAATTATCCAACAACTAGAATATTAACAAAGGATATAAAAAATCGAAGCGCTTGAACATGAGTGAAAACATAAAAATAATTACCTGCCTTAAAAATTGAAAACAAAAAAATTCGTTCTTATTTATTTATCAATTTATTATTTTTTCTTCTTCCTCCGTTGTCTTTCGTTCCTTTCACCTCAAGTGCGAAAAAAAACAAATAAAATTTATATAATTACTATAAATAATTTAAGTATATAAAAATGTGTATGGTCTACCGAGGCGTGGATTAGATGAGGAAGAATAAGTAATAGAAAGAAAACTTGACGTTCGGCAAATTTGTTATCAGGCCTGATGCGCATAACGAATAATTTTATTCTGTAAAAACGAATTAGCTCTGCTGCCGTGCTGAAAAGGATGTCAACTTGAAATGGGAGTTTGAATGACAATCACGTGCAGAGTGTAACGAGGAACTGTTTTTGTACCGCCTGCTAGGATATGCATAGCTATGTATGTACTATCTACTTTTAAAAACTTAGCCATGTGATGTTAATGTATTTATGCACGTGTGTATCGTCAAATAACTAAGGTACATATGTATACTTATGTATAGGTCGGAGGCATTCGAGCGACGCTATCAACAAGAGCGACGCTATTAACGAGAGCGACGGTAGTCAGAAACGCGGTACAGCATAGCTACACCTTAGCGTGGGGGTTGGGGGTGTGCACACTGAGAATTCAATTTTTGGAATTTTTTCTGTTTTTTCGCAATGTTTCGATGCCAATGGATAGTGCTCGATGATAAACCTTGAAAAATGGTGTTTTTCGCCATATTATTATTTTTAAGGCCACTTTTCAGACCTTTGCCAATTTTTTGCACACCCTAGAATTTTGGTGCCGCCCACCTATGAGCATAGCCTTACGTTATAGACTGTTAATAAGAACTTAAAAATGATGTTTTTATACAGTATTCAAAAAACAAATCAGAAGCGTTGTCGATTGGTATTATTTGATTGAAAAACGAGCTTATTTTATTCACATATTAAAAAAAGCAATGTCTCTTAACAAGCCTGCGCAACTTTAAAGACGCAACATGAATGTGCAATACTTTAAAATGTATTCAAGTAATACTCTCAAATGTACAATAAGTATGTGTCCGCAGGTACCCGTATAATTAGGATATATCGGTATAGGCAAAACACTCACCTCTTCAATAGTCATCTTCATAAATACACATCATAGCCGATCTGGGGAAAGAAAGGGTCAGTCGATCTGGGGGGGGGTGGAAAATTGGGATCTAGTATACAATTTACCCACCACCGTTTTTGTGTAGTGTGTAATATGTAATGTGTTATGTGTAATGTGTATTGCGTAATGTGTCATGTGTAGTGTGTAATGTGTAATGTGTAAAGTGTACATATTACACATTATACATTACACATGACACATTACAATACATTATGGATCGGCTAAAAAACGCTGGTGGGTAAATTGTATACTAGATCCGAAAATCTGAGCCTTTTTTGGCCCATGTGACCTCAAAAACTGGCAAAAATGCTAAAATATCGTCGAAACTACGTCATTCCATGGTTTCACGTCAATACCGAGCGTCCTTAAAAAAACTTTAATTTTTATCCATTTTTTGGCCTTCTTTCACCTAATTTTTCCCAGAAAATGTCCCATTTTTTATTCTAAGGCTTTAAGTACCTCCCAAACCCCTCGCTCATGTATGTATGGTCATGAAACCGATTTGCGCACTGTTTTTCTAACGCATTTCGCTCTTCTGAATAGCGTCGTGCCGCTTTTGACTACTGTCGCTCTTGTACGTTGATGAATCCTAATCCAAAATTCAGCGGTGATAGCATATTTTATACCCGTTTCATTTGTTTTTATCTTCAAAAAAATTTTCAATATTCTGAACTTCCGATCAATGATACATCGACATGAATACACAAGGATGATTATATTGGTTATGAAATTTCCACAAGTCGAAAAGGTCTGAAAAGTTTATTACATGAGCAAACGACATTGAGCAGAGAGAGAAGTAAAGTAAATTTTTAGGGTCATTTATTCAATTTTAAATTTTTTCATATCATTATTTTATTTCTACTTAGTTTTCCGCAAATCATAAATTTCTTCGAGTTGTACATACCTATCGTTAAATGCGCTTCCTCTTTATCGCTTTTCTAGCGGACTCGCTTAGTTCATAAAAGTTTTTCTTTATGAACAATACGACTTTCTGAACATGGCAAATCATATCTCTTCATGCGATAAAAAGAAAAATAAAAGGAAAACAAAATATGACTTCTTAAAGTTACTTTAACATCCAAGACAACCTGAAGCAATAAAAAAGATAAATAGCAAAGAATGAGAAGATAAAGAAAAAAGGTAGAAAATATACACAAGCGTGGGCCGCAACAAAATTATTGGAGGTCAGGATGGATAGAATTGCCAAAAATGTTAATAAAAGTAGAATTTGATGGTCTACAGTAATCTGGGAGAGGTACAATCTCCCCACTTCCTTTTGTGTATACAAGCTACAATAATATAAGATGTTTGTGGAAAACGCTCTTTTTCAAAGGGTGACTCTTCAGGATTACCTTATTGTAGATACATTTTTCAACGTCGAATTTTCTGTATTTTTGGCTTAAAAACACAAAGTGTCGAATAAATTCTATAATTCAGGCAATTAGAGCTGGAATTACTGAGATTTTCCATTTTTGCACCTTTTATGTCTTTTTCACCTTTTCTTTTTCTGTCTTTTTCATTTCTCACCTATCCTGTCGAGTCACAGTAAATCACCTAGTAAAGCATACTGTAGCCTTCAAAAAAATCAAGTGAAAACCTCTACACATGCTCCCGCAATTTTTCGACAATAGGAATTTCCACTTCTCATAATATGTCGTCGTCCACTTGGCCCTTGATTCATTGAAATGTTATTTTGCGAGAATATCTTGAATCAGACATTTTGCTTACACTTTTTCAAAGGATCTGAAATCAATAAAGAACAAATAATAATTTTTCATAGACATTTTAAGCATCGTTGTCTACTAAAAACTAGTTTTAACAGGTATAGTATAAACAGACAAAAACTAGCAAAGAAAAATGCTCCGATGGAACAAAAAAGATGAATATACTTGGAATTGTGGATTATTAAGGATGTAAAAGGAGGGGACTAGGAAAAAGCTACCTAAAGTCACAAAATCTGATAAAAATCACACTTTCTCTAAGCAACGCTAAAAATTGAAGTATATTCTGCGGCCTCTAAAAAAGTGTCTTTTTTACATAATTTTCAAAGTTTCAGATAAGAGTGTATAAACGACATCTATAATATTTTTTTAAATTGCTGGCGAGTAGCAACGCTGACTAGCTCCGTATACTGATTGATAGAAAAGTAAGTGGTATTGTATTTGAAGTTGTTTTATTTTGTTATAAGCATTATAGCAAGCAAAGCAAGGGCCGATTTATTAGTGCATACAACCGTTACGGGAATGCTAGTGTACCTAGATTTAGTCTGTTTCAAGTCAACTTACGCGTTTCCTACTGTTTTAAACCAACAATTTCTTTGATTGTCTTGGATGCATAAATGTTTGCTATTTCATTCAATTGGCTTAGAAAGACTTTCACTTCACTCAATATCATTTCCCATAGCTACTGCATAGCTAACGTGCTGCTTTTTCAATCATTTTTATAATTAAATATTTATTTTAATCTGTTGGCCGCAGAATATACTTCGATTTTTTGCGTTGCTTGCAGAAAATGTGATTTTTATCAGGTTTTGCGACTTTAGGTAGCTTTTTCCTAGTCCCCTCCTTTTACATCCTTAATAATCCACAATTCCAAGTATGTATATTCATCTTTTTTGTTCCATCGGAGCATTTTCTTTGCTAGTACCCCACTTTCAATTAGCATGATTTGAGTACATCAGTCAGTAAACACATACAGTAACATGCCACAATAATGACAGCAGTCCAAGAACGCGGAAAACAATATTGTTCTTGACATCAGCATCATCCTTTTTAAACAAGACTCAAGGGCTTCCTGATAATAGACTCAAGGGCTTTCTGACTCCGATTTCAATACTTCAGGGTTTGAGCCGTTGAGCCAGGCATTAATCTGCACGTGGTTTGTAATCAGCTTAACATTGAAGTGATTGCAGCTCATTTTCAAATTTTTAGGTTAACATTTTTAGAATGATCTGAAATACATGCATGCAATAAGCTTTTGGTCATTTTAGCTAGCTGAGGTATGATTTTGCATAAATTGTCTTTTTCTTCCTATTTTTGTTTTCTTCTGTCCTTAACGTTTAGAGGAGAAGTTTAATCATTCCATTTCTCCGTACAGTTATAAAAGAATGTGCTCAAAAGATACAACAGTCCGAAATGCGCAACAAGAAACGAAAGGTCAGCGGCTACGATCCATTCGATGACGAAAGGAGAATGCCGATGCCGATTCTTCAATAAATGTTCTCCAAAATCCCTTATTGGGCTACCTGAATAAAAACCCGCAGCCAATCAATGAAAGCTCCGACAATTTGATCAGCGAAAACGATCGAAAGCTCGGTACCGGAGTAAATTTTTTTTAACCGCGTGTTATCATCTACACTGCAAATAGGCATACCAATGTATTTTGTCATTGTAAACAGCTTATTATGCATCGTTAAAATAATTTAAACAGCGTTTAAAGAGTACAACATTTTGCAGTGCGCTGCGTTTAATGATCAGGGCTGGAAACTAGAGCCCTGCGCGGGCCGAAATATTTTGACCCGCCCCGCCCCACCAAGAAAGAAATAAAGCCCGCCCCGCCCCGCAGCTCCTCAGACCCGCCCCGCCCCGCCAGTAATGTTACAAAAATTAGGCCCGCCCCGCCCCGCCCCGCAAAATTTTTTCATGTACTCTATGTATCCATTTCTGGTCGAAAAGGAGCCAGAATGCAAGAAGATATAGAACCGGACAATGAGTGATACAAAATCTTCAATGTAAATGAGTGCAATGCAATTTTGTAAATTGAATAAGAGCTAATGTCTTACAGCAATAAACTTTATTGGAACAACAATGTTACTGTGATAGGTGTAGTTAGGTATGTAGGTAAGCTGCAAAGGGAACAATCTTGCACTGCTGATTGCTCAAATTCTGAGAGGGTCTGACGGGGCGAAATCGACAAAACTAGCACAATAAAATCAATTTTGGGGGTCTGCTGGATCCCAGGGGACAACCCAGATCCCAATGCTCGCCATTACTCAAATCCTATAGATGATAGTCTACCTTAAGTGAGGACGTAGTGTGTACCTACATATATGTATGCATAGGTGGGCAGCACCGAAATTCTGGGGGTGGGGGGTGAAAAAATTTCTGGGGGAGAGGGTGAAAAAATTTTTAAAGGTCAAAAAATGGTCTTAAAAGTGGTCGTATGGCAAAAAAACACAATTTTTCGACGTTTCTCATCAAGCACTATCCAATAGCATCAAAAAATTGCTGAAAAAGCAAAAAAATTCTTTCTGGTGGGGTATTTTGATGTCTGGGGGGGTATTTCAACTTCTGGGGGTGCATGCCCCCCCAACCCCCCCCACCACGCCCACGTGTGTATGTAGGTACCTGCCTACCTATATATACAGGGTGTTTAAAAAAAACGAAACCCATATCAGACCCTGTAACTTCGAAACGAATCGCTCAACTGGAATGCAACTTGCTTTAATCAATAGATAAGAACCTTTATAATAATCCTGTGAAGTTTAGTTTGCGCATCTTCATTTGTTCTTGTACAACGCGCATTTGGGTAAAAGTCGTTTTTTCATTGAATACAATGTGTCGTAAGAAATGAATATGTGTTTGCGACGTTGTAGCTTTAGATCGAGTGAACATTTTAGAATACAGTTTGCTTCAATCAAAAGCTCATTTATCTAGCTAGTTGCCTCTAAATTTTAGTTTATTTTGTTTGTTGGTTCAAGAGCTATTGAGCTTTTGCCTAAGGTCACTCCCTCGGCGATTGAGCCAGCAATGACAAAATAAGCAGCGAGTTGCTTGCGCTTGTGAATGACCTAAGGAATGACATTTGGCGAAAGCTCAATAACTCTCGAACCAAGTAGCGAAATAGTACGAAAATTTACAGGCTAACAGCTAGACAAACAGGCTTTTGAATAGAGCATACCGTATTCTAAAATATTCACTCGATTGAAAGCTACAACGTTGCAAACACATGATTTATTTCTAAACACGCATTGTATTCAATGAAAAAAACGACTTTTACACAATTGCGCGTTGCACAAGAACAGAGCAAGCTACGGATACGAAACTTAGCAAGTTTCTTACGAAGGTTTTTGTCTATCGTTTAAAGCAATTTGCATTGAAATTGAGCGAGCCGTTGGAAAGTTACAAGGTCAAATATGGAATTCGTTTTTTTGAAACACTGTATATATGTAAGCTTATGCATGGTAAAGCTGGATTATTTCAATTTGTATTATTTTAACAGCCCCCATGTGTTCTATTTCATTAGGTATTTATTCAAAGGATGAGCAGCAGAGCAATACTTAGAAATATAGTCTATTGCGCGAAACCTTGTGCATGGAAATCAATTTCGCGCACGTATCCTTTTGCACAACAAAAATTAAAAAAAGAAAGGCCCGCCCCGCACCGCCCCGCCAAAATTTTAGAAAATAAAGCCCGCCCCGCCCCGCCAGCCATGTGACCCGCCCCGCAAAAGCCCGCGCCGGTCGCGCGGGCCTGCGGGGCGGGGCAGGCCGACCCGCCCCGCGCAGAGGCTCTGGTCGAAACTACTCCTCTTTACAATTCACTGATCTTCGTTACCTCTGGTTTACTGTATATGTACGCCGTGAGTATAATTCGCTTACTATGATGTCTAGTCGAGGTCAAATTCGATCATTTTCGCTGATAATATGGTTGCCGTAGCTGGATTGACTTTGCGTTAAGCATTGTTCTTTTCCATGCCGTATTGATAATTTCCATGCCGTATATATACATACTGCAATCAATAGATGATTATTTCATGATATCTGCCTTGCTCGCTCGTATTTAATACCTTTTTGAACATTGATTAACATTTTTCATCCGTATCTTGCGTTTGATCGCTTTGATTCACTCTTAGGTATAAATAGTATGTAAGTATCTATAGTCTCTTTCACACAACTTAAGTCATACATTTTGAATCAGACAATAAACTGACCGCGATTATAGCATTGATCTGATATATAATTATCGTAACCCTCGGCTTACTGTCGATGAAAATTCTCAGACTTAATGCCCAAAGTTACATGTGAAACAGACTATAAGTTCTAAATAGCCGTATGAGATGAACACATTCTACTTTATTGTTATTTATAAACAAAACAGTCTGTTTCACACCTTGACCCATTAGTCTTTTTCTAAACCCGCATGCGAGAACGGATGCGTCAGCCTCTGCGCCAACTCGACATATCGGCGGATTTTAATATTTAGTCAATTATTGAAAAATATTCATCATTCTGCTGAAGTTTAAGAATAGTGCATTCATGATAATAAAAATAAGTATTTATTAAAGACAGTCAAAAACCTCTGAAATAAGAATAATCTGATCAAACAATATGCAATATGGAGTTATCTATCGGCATTAGCAAATAGATGTATAATTCAAAGTTCACTTCTTCATACCTCAACAAATAGTGGTTGTAGAAAAGTTTAAAGGTCAGATTCGTAATTCTGACCTTACGGAAGACATTTTAAAAAAATTCATCATCCACGACGCTCTGGACGGAAAAATTTTTTTCAGTGTAAAGTTTACACCTGCACTAATAACGCAATATTGATTGTAAAGAAACAAAATAAATTTTGATGTGTGGCGCTTAGGACGAGGCACATTATAAAGGTAGTTACCACGTTCCGTCTGATAAGTGGAGAATATGGCAGGGAAAAAAATTTTTTGTCCCAGACTCTTTACAATAAGCCGCCTCTAAAGTTGAAAATATTACCTTTAAAAAAATAAAAGAAGTCGCACCTATATTTTATAACCGTCTACCTTTTGAAACCAATCAGAGTGCATAGAATGTAAAATTGAGTTAGATATGTAACTGCGAGAGTTACACGTGTAGGCGAACTTGCCTTAGCAGTTCGCGATAGCCATAACATAGCCAATACTAGTAGCTATCTACGATAGTGCACTGTGAGGCTATGCCTTCGGTCTTCCCATTATTTCCCCAATTTTTCAATAATAAAAAACATTTAGATACTTGTCCGGTAGCATAGAGTTAAGTGTATGATAATAGTAATTATTTCATGCATACCGCTTGTGTAATCGATAACATTCGATCTGAGATAAAAGTGATTCAGTATTACGTTAAATTGATCTTTGTTTATTTTACTGTAATGGTCCTTGAGGCCAGTGTACTTAACGTTGTAGTTTAGTCTGGCAGTTGGCTTTTTCGTTGGCCAGTCGTACGATTGTATAGTCCGTACGTTTCCATTTTCTTTTTGCTTTATGGCTGTTGTCCTGCATCCAGGCCGTGAATTCTTCGTTCGGAATAAAATATAGAAAAACCTACCCAGTGGTTTTTGGTTATACCGAGGGTTAGGTCGGCCACACCCACGTCGAGGACTTCTACCCATTTTAGTGGACTGATAGGTAAATTTCGTATGATAACTTATTTTATTTGGAAATATTAATTTATTTCTCAAACCAAAAATTGATCGAAAAATATTATCTAATCTTCAGAGATGATTAATCAGGTTAGAGCTCGATGTTGTTGTTTTCATAGTTCAGCGTGCTACACATATTAGGAACCAAAACATTTCGAACCAGGCACTGATTGGAAAATAAGTTAAATAAACAACTTGAGCTTGAGATAGGTCAACTGACCTCCGCGGCAATTACCGAGACTAGGTAGGTAGCCTTAGGTCTTAGGGCGTAGCTGCTGAGATCACCCGACATAAAAGCGGCCAGCAATATTAGGGCTGAGGGGATCGAAGCCGTAAGGTCTCTAAGGGTCCAAAGATCGAAAGCCGTCCAGAGCCGCGCGATCCGGGCCAGCACCTACGTATCTAGGTAAATCTCGAAGGCAAATACATCCGTCCCATGTCGATTCTTTGTAGACATAAGGCGGCTCTGTATTTACAGATATGCTCGTGCACATGAAAACAGTCCAGTCAAAAACCGTCTAATTTACAATCATGTGCAACAACTAATGAGTGTAAAGAAGTTTTAAGACCAGATTCGTAACCTACTAATTAGGGAAAACATTTTAAAAAAATTCATCATCCACGACGCTCTGGGCGGAAAAAATTTTTCCAGTGTAAAGTATACACCTGCACTAATAACGCAATATTGATTGCAAAGAGACAAAATAAATTTTAACGTGTAGCGCTTAAGACGAGGCACATTTTAAAGCTAGTTACCACGTTATGTCTACTAAGTGGAGAATATGGCAAGGAAAAAATATTTTTTTGTCCCAGACTCTTTACAATAAACCGCCTCTAAATTCGAAAATATCACTTTTTAAAAAAATAAAGAAAGTCTCCTCTAGATTTTATAACCGTCTACCTTTCGAAACCAATCAGACTGCATGGAATGTTAAATCGAGTTAGATATGCTCGGGCACATAAAAACAGTAAAAAAACCGTCTAATTTACACACCTGTGCAACAACCAATGAGTGTAAAGAAATTTTAAGACTAGATGCGTAACCTGCTGATTAGGGAAAACATTTTTTGAAAAATTGGCCCTCTGAAAATCATTTGAATTTTTGGTGTAAACTTTACACACTCACGACGCGCTCGGTATTGAGTGTAAACAAGATAAAAATGGGAGCACTAAGTATTTTTATTATCTACCTTTCAAAATAAACCGCACCTCTCAGATGTGTGCCGTTATAGCTGTGAGGGGGGCATATGTTGGGGGTACCCAAGTATATTATAGGTACGCGCTAACGCGCTACTTATGATGATTGCTTACTTTATAGTCACGAAAGATTCGATAGAAAACAATTTTTTTGCTTTAGCTGAAATCTGCCTAAAAGTTTTTAGTTAAGTGTAGTATAACTTCAGAAGTTTGTATTATTGTCCTACGACTGAAATTAAACTATTTGATTTACACAAAGCAAAAAAATCTTTTTATTGGTGACATAGGCTTTAGTCCTTATCAGATCTTTTTATTTTTGACAAAATAACAACCCTTACGGCAGGATTATCGAAAGCATTGAAACCGGGCAATTTAAAGGCGCCTGATTTGGAGAAAGCCCCCAATATTTTGCTCATCGCCCTAGGGAGACCCTGTGATTTTTTTTGCCGACACCTGCAATTTCCAAGCAAACATACGCACAAAAAGGTAGAAAATAATAAAATTATGATCCCAAAATACAACCTAATAACTTTCTTTTGAAACAAGTCTTTGCATACGATTTTCCGAACATTTGTATAGTATGATTTATCCATTCTAATTGAACTGGCACGTATTCGTAACGATTTCTGCGAATTCCATGTAAAAGACGAAAGGCAGTTGCGACAGCAATGAACGAGAATTTGCCATCGCTTTCGGGGCAAAACACGGCACTCCCAGAATCACCCTAAAAACGAAAAAGTATAAACAGACCTACGAATCTGAAATGCGGAAGGCGGAAAAGACAGAAAATGGCAGTTAAATTTAAGAAAAGCATCTGCAGATTATACTAATTGCAAAATTTAAGATACATACCTACTATACTTCTCGCATATTTTTGATTTCATCTTTCGTTTTTAGTTTTGTTTCTGCTGTCGGAGAATAGACATATGTATGCAGCAGGATTCTTTTATGGATCAGGGATCAGATCGAGGTTCAGCCTAAAAGTTCTTCGAAACTTACTTTTTGGACTTAAAATAGGCAACAATTATAAGGCACAATAAAAAACATTCCATACGTTTCTGACGATTCTCAAATCTCCCCACAACAGAATGTAAAAACAAAAGCTCTTAATCTAAATCAGATGGAACAGAACGATGTATGGTCAATCGACCAATCAATCAAACAAAACAATCGCAATGAAATGCGTAATCGCAGCTTTTCCATTGTGGGAGAGTCAAAACCGGACATGCACGTGTCTAGTCCCCAGGAAAGCAAAAGGAATCCTTTTGTAGAAGATAAGGCAAAATCTAAGCAAATTGGGCCAATAGTGAAAACTAAATTGAGTTACGGTCGTTAGGTAACACATAGCTTAGCTAGAATAGAGCAATGGAATTATTGTTTTGATTTGTAATTTTTTGTTTGATTCAATATTTATTTCAATCTATTATTGATTTCCAATTCAAATTTTCGCTGGTGATGAAGTGAGTTATTTATCAGCGAGCTTAATCAGCTTGAGAGGAAAATATTTAATATTTTACTTCATTTCGATTATATAGAAAAATACTCGTATGTCATTCGGAAAAGCAACCATTCCATCTAAGCTCGAGTTTGCTAAAAAAATTTAATTTGTTTTTCATTATCAATTCTGACGCCTTGCAAGAAAAAGATACAAAAAATAATTCTTCGAAGCGCCAAAAAATTTTGACGTATTGTCTCGCTCAAATTTGGACTTCGGAAAAAACAATTATATGTATCCGCCGCGCCAAGAAGTGCCTGAAAATTTGGTTTCTATTAGGTCACAAGGGTGCTAAAATCTATTCTGGCGGTCTTTCTAAAGTTCTTTGAGTATTCTCAGTTTTTTCCTCCCAGTGGCATGGCAACACTGCGAAAAATAGTCGTAAGGTGCGTTTATAATTATGAGGGCATTGGTATTCCAATCCCTTTTACGACTATTTTCTGGTATTTTCGCACTAGATTCAAAATTTTCTTGCAACGCCTTGTATTGCCCCAAAATCACCTGATGCCAGTCCACCCGACTTTTTGGCACTTTCTAAAAAATTTTTCGGGTCTGACCTCTCCCTCTATAATGCCCACGCAGCTCTTGTATGGTCTGGCTGGATACTCCAGAATCCGGCGGACCCTCAAAGTCGAAAGACCCCCATAATATTTTTGTTGCTATTTTTTGGCAGTTTAGCCCTACCCAATGTTTGCTAACTCAGTGGTGATAGAGAAACCTACAAAATTTAATCCGGCTTGGTCTCCAGGGCACAAGCCGAGCGCCCAATCTTTCTTACTACGCTTCGAATTAACGAATCTATTGCGGATTACTCTAGTGTCAATACATTGAGGGACGTCCGGAAATTCTTCCGCGGCACCTAATGAGTAAAAAACGGTAAACAAAAAACACAAACATGCAAAAAAAGCACGCCAAATCGTTCTGGTTGAAAATTATGCTAAACAAGAATTAGCGGTATTAATTTCAATAGTTTCAGCTTAATCCTAAAACAGGTTGAAATTAAAATTAACTCATATTGAAATATGATTTTTTAGAGGCAGTTGATATTTAAAAAATAACTCAGGACTAGTCTCCCAGCCCTCAACAGCAATGTGATGGCGTAGAATCTTTTAGTTTCATACAGGCTCAGATTTAGAAAAAAGCGGCCCCCCTCCCCTCCTCCGCGGCCCTCTCCCCTGTCGTCAAAAAATAGTTGTGCGCAATACACAACAATGTGTATTTTTTATAATTTGAGCCATTTTCATCACAATTTTTCAAATATTTTCCCACGCCGGGTAGTACGAGTACTCATATTAATTTTGTTGGCGTTCTAGAAACTTCAATTTTACGTCAGCAGAGTAGTTTGTGTTCAGAAAAAAGGATTTTTTAGTTCTTACACTGATTTCTCAAGTGTTTGTTTTGCTTTGCACCAATTTTTGCACTAATTTTGCGCAATTTTTGCATAAAATTCAAGAATTTCAAATTATTTGAGAATCAGAAATAATTATGTCGACCAAAAGACGAAAAAACCGATACTTTTAGGCATAATGTACGGATTTTCGGACGATTTTTGACAGTATTGAGAAAATGCGGGGTTTCGCTCCGCTCCTACTGTAAGAAAATCCTGGAACTAAGATTGATTTTACTTGTCGTAATTGATAGCTAATTAATCAATTAATTGATCGATTAATCATTAATCAAGTCTTAACTTGATACAATTATCTATTCTTCAGAGATCGTGTACCGTAAACTCAGATTTTTGATCAATTTCCGACTTAAATGCTGGTATACTTACGGTCTATTGCCCCCTTGCCGCAAACGCGACAAAATTTGTCCAAATCAGCCTCTGCATCATCCTTAGAAAAGCATAAAGGAACGACGTGCTCGTTGAATATCACCGGCTTCGTAAATTCAACCAATGCAATATCTGCGTTGCTTCCACATATCGATGCAACATTCTGTACATTTTTACGTCTTACGTTTACAACATGCGGTGTCATAAAACGTGAATCGGGCTGCCCGAACCAAAATTCGATCCACCTATGAAAGACTAGCCCGTTTGCGACACAGTAACTGCAATAAAATCATAGGGCGGGTGAAATAGTTAGCCGATTTTAGGAGGGAGGCGTGAGTGACCTTCAATTTTGGCTAGAAAGAGCAAAAGCGCACTTGGGTTAAAGTTTTCTGACTTCAAAGAATGGGAAGTAAAACCGACTTTTGGTTAGGAATCCCTACAACTAATGTGCATGGGGATCCGGACCAGACCTACACGTGGGAGTTTGGGGAGCCTAAACCCCCTGAATGGAAAAATGGGAATTTTTACGTGGAAAATGAAGTGAAATGGAGGCCGAAGAATGAATGAAAATCGAAGGTTTTTTTCAATAAGTGCCTTAAATTGACCATAAACTGTGTGATAATGTAGTTTTAACGCTATTTTAGCGCTTCTACCAGCAGTATTTGAACTCATTTTGGTCCAAAAAACTTCAATTCTTGACCCACTCCCCCAATATGTACGCAATTCTACAAGCCATGTTGTGACACACGCACATACACACACACACACACACACACACACACACACACACACACACACACACACACACACACACACACACACACACACACACACACATTAAGGACCCAAAACGATGGCCTGGCGAAAATGCAATGGGAACCTTATTGATGGAACTACGGGATAAAATGATGGCCGATCCGACCTATTAGGGAGAAATTGGCCCTTTGCCCAACCCGTCGGATTTGGGAAAATTGCGAAAAAGGGCGCGGACGAGCCCGAGGGAGAGAACGTTACCGGCAAGCGGACGTCTATTTAGTAATGTATATTTGTAATATTCTCATTGAAGGGTTCATAGATTAGCATCCTATAGTAACTTAGAATGTAGGAGGGTTTAAGAGTAAGAGAACGAAAATAATTGACGTTTTTGAAATTATTAACCATTTTTCAGTAGTCGTATTGCAGGAAACCCATTTTTACACGTGACACGATGCTGTTTTCTTCGATAATGTTTTCGAAAGAAATTTTCGTATATTTCACAGCTTCTCTCAGCAACATTAGGCAGGGTTATCGATTCTAATCAACAAGGCAACACAAATAAAACAAGTCCATAAATTACTTGAAAATGGCCATTTTTACGTACTTTTTTGTCATTTTTTAATCAGAACTAGATTTCGTTTACTTCATCTCCCCTAAGAACAGCCGACTGCCTCGCCTTCTCCCAATTTTAAGCCGTTGTATGAGATGACACGTACGGGAAAATGCCCAGATTAATGAGGCAATGCGCAGCAGTTATTCCAAAACGAGTTGATGTATCCTTTTCATTCATAACTATCAACGTTATGCCACATCTATGCTTGCCGTTTTCCATTATTACGCCAAACCAGGGTACAGAATATGGAGTCGCCGGTGCTTTGTGGTTGCCGACGATCCTTTTTCTCAAATGACCTCCATAGACAACTAATTGTGTTGATGGTACCGTACCACAACCGCGATAAGGGCCACTTTCGATTTTTCTTTCAAATTGAACTTCTCGAAAACCAAATTTGAAGATTAAAACTAACACACTGCGGAAACTAAAATATGAACAATATGCTAACGTCGGTGAGCTCATGTGCCCACAAAATTATCTGAAATCAATCTGATAAATATAAAAAGCCATCTAATGGTTTGTAACAGAAATTAGTGTAAGATTTGTACACTCCTGTTCAGGAAATCTGAGATATGTATTTATAATTTATCTCTAGAATAAAGCTTCGCTCGATAATTTTTGAAATTTTTTTTGAGATTATGACAAACACTCTTCGGAATAATTAGGGAAAATGCTGCAATTAGAATCTGCTTTGTTTTTCTTAAACAAGGTGGATGTTTCCGCGCGTTAAGTGTAAAATTGCGCATAATTCGGATTCATCGAATAGGATTTGGTGGAAAGTGCAGAATTTTGAAACTGAAGAGTTTACCCGTGAGAAGAAAAATGCCGGAGTTTACTGTTCTCTCTGTGTTAACACAAACAAGGATCTTCGCCACCCATCAATTCTACACTTGTGCAGAATTAAGTGTGATAGCAGAGACTTAATATCAATGATTAGCACTATACGCTGACACTACACTCTCTTTGATTTGGCTATTCTTGAGGTAACGTCCCGGGTGACCGACAGTCCCGGGTGACCGACAGTCCCGGGTCACCGACAGTCCCGGGTCACCGACAAATAGTATAAAAATAGATCTGTCAATCTAAAAATTCCCGAGTGACCGACAGTACCTAATGGCCGACTGTTCCGAATGGCCGACAGTCCCGGGTGGCCGACTGTACCCGGGTGGCCGACAGTCCTGGGTGGCCGACTGTACCGGTTGGCCGACAGTCCCGAGTGGCCGACACTGTACCGGGTGATCGATAGATGTCATGAAAATTTCCAAATGACCCGGTTGTACTATCACCATAGGTGGGCAGCACCGAAATTCTGGGGGGGGGTGAAAAAATTTTCAAAGGTCGAAAAATGGTCTTAAAAGTGGTCGTATGGCGAAAAAAACACCATTTTTCGACGTTTCTCATCAAGCACTATCCAATGGCATCAAAAAATCGCTAAAAAAAGCAACAAAATTTTCGAAATTTGAATTCTGGGGGGGTATTTTGATTTCTGGGGGAAATTTCAACTTCTGGGGGGTGCATACCCCAAACCCCCCACGCCCATGTGTGACTATCACTATGGATAGATATTTTTTCAAAATCGAAATACGTAATTTTTTCATTCTCTTAGAATAGCAATAAAGTTTGCACTGGCATGAATGTGAATATAAACTTATTACATGTACATATATGTATTGTACATAAACTAATTAAATGTGCATATTTACTAACAATTTTGTATCAAATATCAAATATTCATTTTTGTCCAGTCGTCTTTAAGATCTTGAATTACTCATATTTTTGTGCGCGTTAAATTCGGCCTACAGCGTAGTTTCACATGCGCTATGGAACGTTCGATCTTAACTTGGCGCATGTCTTAACTTGGCGCATGTCTTAACTTGGCGCATGTCTTAACTTGGCGCATGTCTGAACTTAACGCCCGTCTAAATTTGGCGCCTTTTGTTTTCTTGTATGAACTGAACTTAGCGCCCATCTAAACTTGGCGCCTATCTTAACTTGGCGCATGTCTAAACTTGGCGCCTTTTGTTATTGTGACTGAACTTGGCGCATGTCTGAACTTGGCGCATGTATGAACTTGGCGCATGTCTGAATTTGGCGCATATCTATGTTTGCGCATGAAAATTAAATGGAAATACCGTTCTATTTACTTTTTTTGCTAAAATCAGACGAATTTAATCATTTTCTACACAGAATCAGCAAAAATCTAGTAGATTTTAAAAAAAATTCTGCGCGATTTAAAATAAAAGTATATGAAGCAAAACGCCGGAAAACTTCAGTTTGAACGTGTAAGGTAAATATTTCGACCTATTGTATAACAGTTTTCGGAAAAGTCAAGAGAACGCCCCCATTTACGGAAAAATTCGCTATGCACGCACACTCGGAACTTTCGGGAACATATCAGAAACATCGTTTTTCTGATGTAAAATCTTTTCGAACCATTCTTTTGGTACCTATATTGAGAAGGAGGGCCGACCAACGCTGTAAGAAGAGTGCATTCAGTGTTCAGGAAGGCTGATGGTCCAGAAAGGTCGACCAACTGCATAAAATTGTTCTGATGTCGATAAAATAAATGAGAACTTTTTAATGTGAATAAAATCAAATTATGTCATATTTTAATTCAATTTTATTTATTTTGTTGGATATTTATCGTTTTTTCAAGCGAAATCGGTCGTCGTGAACCATCCAGAAAATTAATTTGGCCAATCTTTTACTTTTATAGCACGCAGGGCCACACGTGGGCATAGGGGTAGCGTTAAGAGGGGAGTATTACTCCTACCTAAGATTTTGAAAAATCAGGTACTGTTAGGCAATTTTGAGGGAAAAGAAATGTGCTGCACGACATATTTTAGCTTAGTGTGAAAAAATACAAATCCTGTCCAAACACGATGTGAAATATCAAAATTTTTGACGCATCGCGCCACATTTACACATTATTGTATTTATAAGATATAGAAAACCTAGGTATTATCTAAACTCTGTTATTAACGATCGAAAATCCAGTCAATTTCCCATTTACAAAACAAATAAATTACGGTGCTATCTTTGTACCTGTGCAAAAATAACATTGCACCGAAAATAAGACTACAATTTACTGCATAACGGTTCCTGGATTTCACCCATCCCTGGTCAGCTGTACCTTGCCCATCTATGCTCAGGACCATATGTGGGCTGCAAGAAAATTCCGGGGGTGCAAGATTTTTCAAAGGTCGAAAAATGGCCTTAAAAATGCTGCTATGGCGAATTTGCCAAAATATGTTTTCAACAAGCAGAATTTGTTTAAACCCCCCCCCACAGAATTCGTTATCTTTAACAGAAATTGTAGGGTAAGTGTTTTGCTGTCGAGCATTTTTTGGTCATGTTTCCGGCTCGAAGTGTCATGTTTTCGGCGTTTCGCGCCATTTTATCAATATCTGACCATAATTCATCAATTTGATCGCGTTTTATTTATATTTCAGGAATTCTCTAAAATTTTGTGTTCAAGAAAAAAGCATTATCAAAACGCGCAGAAGCGGTGGATTTAACGCATAGCCATCGTTTTTCAACTCACAAAAGGCTCAAAAACACTTTTTTGTTTGATTCCCCAGAATTCACGAGGTTTTAATGCAGACTCCTTCGAAAAATGGAGGTTATTTACATATACCAAGCCCAACGGGTCTCCGAATCAAGACATGCGCCAAGTTTAGACATGCGCCAAGTTTAGACAGGCGCCAAGGTAAGACAAGTCACATGCGCCAACATGCGACAATGCGCTAAGTTCAGACATGCGCCAAGTTCAGTCATGCGCCAAATTCAGACATGCGCCAAGTCAAGACATGCGCCAAGTTCAGTCACAATCCTATGGAATGCAAAAGCAATGAATCGCGTTTTCAGAATCAAAAAATTCTAAAAGTAGAACCTCATTTGCATTTTGAATCGAGCGGATACTTAATCCTTTTTTGTCAAAATAAACATTTTTAAATGAAGCGTTGCACAGTATTTTCGAAAACTGAGATACTGGCTGCACAAAAGTCTTGGCTACGCCTCTCTTTTTGGTTAAATGGCGAGTAAATCATTTGATGGCACTTTCGCCGCACTGAAGTTACACAAATATGTAGCTGTAATTTTGCAGCCACAATAAGTTTAAGTAGGATAGCACTAAAATATTACGAAATGTAAATAATAAGCCTTTTTTACTAAATCCTGAATGTTTTAAATTTGCTATGAATTCATATGAGCAATGTTATTGCATTTGGTAAAACTATTTATGTGCATAAATACGTACCTACTTGAAAAGGCATTAATTTTCCGAAATCATTAGTCAGGAATTTTCACGACAATTTTATTATTATACCACTTGTCGGTCACCCGGGACTGTCGGCCACCCGGTACAGTCGGCCACCCGGGACTGTCGGACACCCGGTATAGCCGGTGGGACTGTCGGCCAGACGGGAATTTTTTGATTGACAGATCTATTCTTAAAACCATTTGTCGGTCACCCGGGACTGTCGGTCACCCGGACTGTCGGTCACCCGGGACTGTCGGTCACTCGGGACTGTCGGTCACCCGGGACACAATCATTCTTGACGGCGAATAGAGCTCGATGAGAAACATTAAAATGGTGTTTTTGTCCCAAAAATCTATATTTTGGATCGTTTTTGACGTTTGTATTTGGCGCTGTGCTGTGCGCACCCGTCTATGACGGCAGAGATGTATTAGCAAAGCGATGGAAAAAAGAGAAATAGTGAGCAAATATCACCGAATGGTAAACTTACTGAATGGGCACAGGATCGTCAAATAAAACGTGTTTTCAAACGGTACGTTCACGAGTTTGTCAGCATTTTTTAACACAGTATCGTGGAGAAGGCATAGACGAAAATCGGACATGTAAGTCACTGAAAGGCAGGGCTGACGTTTGTGACACAAAAACCAACAGTCAACGCCACTTTTGACTTTATCCGACCGAGCAACGACATCGTACGGATTAAATCCTACGTGCGCCTTTATATCGCAGTTAATAAGATTCTCGTCCAAATTATTCGCCAGTTTGAATAAATCAGCAAATGAAACATATTCGCTTAGCTGAATAAGGAGAATTCGGCGTTAAATTTGAAGACTGACATTAATTTTGATTATTAAACGCTCTGTTGATGTGATAAGAATAATGCACGTTATCGTAATTAATTTGCGCGGGAAGTTATTAGGAAAAACGAAAATCTAATTGAAAAAAATCATAAAGAGCTACTTAAGGAGGGTGTAATGCAGGGGCCAATTCAACGGTAAGGTGGGGAAGCGGGTGGCCGTTACCGCCATGGCTGGATTATACTTATTAATAACATTTATTGACTTTCTTAGCAGTCCGATAGCCATGTTTTTGCCCAGAGAATAGGTTATAGAAGATTTCAAAAGAAGAAAGAGTTTTCTCTGCATTCTTTTGTTCTTTTTCTGAGCATCACTCTATTTTCTGTGTGAAACGCTATAAATATGTATATATCGAGTAGCAATTCTAACTTCTAAAGGTTCTTGCGCTTCAATTTCACAAATTTTCCGGCGCTTCTCTCTAAATTTTCGCTAAAATCTAAGAAATTTAATAATTTTGTTTCCAGCAAAATGTCGAAACTTATAAAAATTTTCGAAGAAATGTTGCGCTAAAAGCAATTTAAAATAGAAGTAGACAATTTAAAACGCTGAAAAACACTTTTTCACACGTGAAGGTCAAATTTTTGGTCTTATTTTGGAAGAGTGCAAGTCTTCAATTTTATCACCGGGCAGGAAAGTTTTAAACTGCTTCGATTTTTTAAGAATTATCGTAAAAAGATAGGTTAAAAAGTTTAAGCAAATTTTGCATACATAACTTTAATGAAAGTTCACAATTGCACCTCATTACTACACCTGGGTGTATGGAGAGGATGATGGGGATTGAGACATGCCAGAATTCAAACCCACAGAATCCGGTTGGCCCTCAGAATTTAATTTTTAGTCTTATTTAAGCGATTTTTGCCCCTTCAGACCCCAACATAGTTTTTTAGTAAAACGAACTAAGATTTATTCGTTTTGGTAAAACTAATTTTTTACGTACCATCGATTGAAATATATAAATCACGACGAATAGAAGACCTTGTTTTGCTTTATTCATTGCTATCATCACTCAACTTTCGCATCGTAAGCTTGGAGTTATAGGCAGCTTAAAAACCTTGGAATCAGACGCATAAGAGCACTCTGGTAATGAGATTCCTCTAAAAGCACGGTAAGGAGCAATCATATGACCATAAGTCGAATAACCAAATGTGATAATAAATTTACATATAAATGTGCTGTGATGAGTTTATCATGATGTGGAATTAAAAGTGTTATTCAATCGACTGTCACGCTTTTTTACTGATTCGTGAGATTTTGTTTTTTTAAAATTACATTCTATGTTTAAAGGATTTCGCAAACCGTAAAAATTTAAAAATAATATGCAACAAGAATAATTTTTTCTCTAAAAGACATCTAAATCTAAGACAATAGCACTGCTTTAATAGTTCTAAAATTTTTCTTTGATCTATGCAGGTTCAATCAAATTGCGATCGCTCTTGAAGAGGTTCGATCAGGATGAAAACCTATAAGCTTTGTCGGTCTGTAATTGCATCTAAAAGGCATGCATGAAAAAAACAGTCATGACCGTAAGTAGAGCCCGGATTCTTGATAGAAACTTTCCTTTTTCGGTGACTGGCCCACCGATTTGCCTGATGGACCCAATTCTTTCAGAGACTGACCCACTTATTTTGCTGATAAACCCATTTTTCAGGGACTGACCCTCGGCGCTTTGCTCGATGGATCCGCCTTTTTTCAGGGAACGACCCACATATTTTGCTGATGGAGTTACCTTTTTCAGGGAAGTGACCCACCGAATTGGCTGATGGACCTTCCTTATTCAGGGACCGACCCACCCGTTTTGCTTATGGATCTACTATTTTCAGGGGAAGACCCACCTATTTTGTTGATGAACTCGCTCTTTTTAGAGGATGTTCCACCGATTAGGCCGATGTCCAGGGATTGACCCACTATTTGGCTGACGGACCCACGTTTTCAGGGACTGATCCACCTATTTTCCTGATTGGTCCACCTTTTTAAGAGATTGACCCATCTATTTTGCTGATGAACCTACGGTTTTTTCAGTGATCGACCTCCATTTTCCTGATGGAACCGCCTTTTTAGGAAGTGACCTACCCATCCTGCTGATGGACCCACCTTTTACAGGGACTGACCTACCGATTAGCCCGATTGACTCACCTTTTTCTGGGATCGGTATCTGAACTCGAAAATTATTCTTTTCGATTTATAAATGTATTGTGATTATTTACTCGCATAATCCTGCATTTGTTTTGTACATGCACAACCATACGTAAGTGTGGACGTCTGAGCCCCAGAATCTAGAAGACCCCTAAAATTCGTTATCAAGAGAATTACAGCAAGCAAACCTGGCGTCAATTAAATAGTGCACACAATCGTTGCGGCGCAACCCTGAAACCCTGCTACACGATTTTATTTGTGGGATTTCAGAGCTTCACACATATTT
This sequence comes from Mermis nigrescens, assembly GCA_036768485.1. Lineage (NCBI taxonomy): Eukaryota > Metazoa > Nematoda > Enoplea > Mermithida > Mermithidae > Mermis > Mermis nigrescens. The sequence continues at coordinate 29,267 of JAVLUZ010000569.1, forward strand.
ATTGTGGAATTCAGGGATTTAAGGGAATTCAGGGCTTTCAGGGAATTCAGCCGCAATACACATACATATATGACCGATAGGATATGTAATTGTACAAATCGCAGTGATTGGTTTTGCATACTGACGTCCAAAAAGTGTAGGTACTCTTGTCCGCAACACAACACGCTACACCAATATGTTAATGAAGCTCGTGCGAGATCAAATGACAGTCCAGCGTATGTACTGACAGACAGACAAACGCCATTGCGCGTACGAATACTACCAACCAACCCTCAAGTATGATGACATTAAAGGAGATTGTTATATTGCACTTAATCAACTGATTTTTATTAATGTAGCAGAAGCTTAATATTTAATATTGATTTGATCTAGGATTTTTCAAATAATAATTTTACAAATAGCTGAGATATGCAATGACCGGCAGGAAACTATTGATTTCTTGCGTCAACGAGGACTTATTGCAGATCAAATGCGATGCGATGAATGCACGAAATAATTAAATAAAAAGGCACAAATGACAGACGGATTAGTGTGGCAATACTGGCGTGGGTGTCACAAACAGAAGTCTATATGAAGTGGATCTGTTTTTGCGGACAGCAATATCGCGTTAGAATATAGCCTGCTTATGCTGTATTTTTTGCTCTGATGTGATGGCTTAAATAGCTAAACGATTAATGGGGCCAGAATGCGTCAATGACGATACTATATTAGCGTGGTACGAAATATTCAGAGGATTAAGCTCAACTGTTTTGATTAACAATCCCATAACGTTTACCGATAATGCAATAATTAGCAATGAGACGCGGTCGAGATCGACGAGTCTTATTTCGGAAAAAGCGCTAAGAACGATAGAGGAACAACAAGACAGGACAAACTTGTGTTTGGTATCAGGGAAAAATCTGGCAAGAAGTGCGCCTTATACCTGATTGAATCTGCAAAAAAGAAATATTAATACCTCTTATATAAAAACACATTGGTCGCGAAACAACCATTTATCACGACGGCTTAGCTTCGTACAGTAATCTTCAAGATTATGGATATAACCATGTAGTCGTTTATCAAAATCGAGAAATCGTAAATGCTGAAGGTGTGCATCATAGGTAGCGCGTTAGCGCGTACCTATAATATACTTGGGTACCCCTAACACCTGTGCATATATATAACGGGACACTTCTGGAAGGTGCGGTTTTTTTAAAGGAAGATAATAAAAAAATTCGTTGCCCGTGTTTTTTGTTTTTCTTGAAACTCAAAACTGACTGTGTAAAGAAGGTGTAAAGTTTTTGTGTAACGTTATAACATAGGACAAATTTTGGGACATTTATAATGCGGCAAGTGGACAACTGAGTATTGATGACTCGAAGAATTGAACAGCATAGGATAATAGAGGGATAAATTCTACAGACGACACACTTTTTTTGTTTTTTGAAATTCGCATTAGTTATCGGATGGCAGTGTAAAGAGTGCGAAAATCTGGGGGTGAAAAAGCACTTTTTGGTCGAGTTTTCAACCTGCTTATGTCTGATACTGACTCCGGTTATGAGTTTTTTGAAATGTTTTCTGACAGAAATGTAGAGCGGATCAAGGGCTACATTCTGCATATAAGCAAAGTCTTCTACGCTCTATGGTGAGTTAGATCCTGGGGTTTAAAGTTTACACTCTAGTGGATAGTGCAAAAAACTGATTTTAAGTAAGATTTCTCTGCCAGATTTTTCGCTTATGAGTCAGGGTAAATTGAATACAGCAGTAATAAAATGTCTCTCAGGGGCTACACATCGCAGCAAACTGCATTTAAAAAAACGCAATATTGAGTTGTTTATGGGGGTGTAAAGTTCGAAATCAGAGGTAAAAAATGGGCGAAAAAACACGTTTTTTCCGAATTTTGATTAATAAATCATACCAAATAATTTTTGCAAGAGAATTTTGGCACACAAGAATGTACTACGATTTAAAAGCTACAAATTGTACCAAACCGAATTTCTTTAAACTCAATGGGGAGTTCGGTACGGAATTTTAAAGTTTACAGTGTTCTAAATGATGGAAAATACGTTTTTGTTGCGTTTTTTGTTCGCCACTTTCTCCGTCCAGAAGTCGGGATAAGTCCAATAGAATAAAAATAAAGTGCTTTATATCGGGTGCATGTCAAAGCAAATTGTCTATACATTAATATTTAGCGAGTGTAAAGTCAAAAATTTGGTGTTTAAAATGCGTTTCTGTCTTGTTTTTTCTGCCTGCTTCTCCGGTTATGAGTCAGGGACACGATTATCAAGTCTAGAAATGGACCAGGAACCAAATTTGATAAGCCAGTCTGGCGCATATGTTTACACACTACAGTGTTGTAAAGTGGTTTACACCTATTGTTAGTTTGCCCATATAACACTATTGAGACTTGATTTTTTTCATAAATATTAATCGTAATATCGGAACAATATCAAAATTACGAATCTGACCAAAATCTTCTTTACACTAGGTGTTTACATGAAGTTTACAATACATATGTATTTATCTTCGTTTTTAAGCATTCCAGAAACCTAATTTTTTCCTGGAGTCAAGAAATTTTCAAAGAATCAAATGTGAGACGGTCACATAGGCGCGTTTGTTTACATCCAACAGTGATGTAAAGTAGTTTACACTCATTGTTTACTTGTCCTCGGACCATTGTAGACATGCAATTTTTTCATAAATGCTGATAATAATATCCGAGTAATATCAGATTTACAAATCGGAATAAAATCCTCTTTACACTAGACGGTTGTGTAAAGTTTACACTGCTAATTAATCTTCATTCTAGAGCTTTGCGAAAACCTGAATTTTTTGCCGAAATCTGAAAATTTAGATAGAATCAAATAAGGGACGTCAGCTGGGCGCATTTGTTTACACTCAACAGTGATGTAAAGTGGTTCACATCTGTGTCTATTTGTCATTAAACCGTTATGGAGACGTAATTTTTTCATAAATGTTGATCGTAATATCCGAGTAATATCGAATTTACAAATCCGACTAAAATCTTCTTTACACTCGTTGCTAGTGTAAAGTTTATACTATATAATGAGCTTCATTCTAGAGCCTAACAGTAACTTATTTTTTCCCTAAAGTCGTAAAATATATATGGAAACAGATGTGATACGTCTGCTAGGGGCGCATGAAGAGTTGTGTAAAGTGATTAACATTAATGTTAATTTGTTCTTAGAACATTATAGAGGTTTCATTTCTTAATAAATGCTGATCGTTATATCAGAGCAATATCAGAAATTATTAATCTCACTAAAATTCTTTACACTCTTGTGTGAAGTTCAAAATGTAAATTAAGTTGAGCTCTAGAAAGTTTTGGAAGCATATTTCTTTACAGGATGTTCTACGTAACATAAGAATTACTAATCAGAATGTTTGTTTCTTCTACAGCTAGTAGCTTTGTAAAGTTTAAACCATTCAATTATTAGAAGAACCGCACAGTTAATGAAATCTAGTATTGTATTTCCAAATCTTGCTAATTAAGTGGGGTACTAGCAAAGAAAAATGCTCGATGGAACAAAAAAGGGGAATATGCTTGGGATTGTGAATTATCGAGGATGTAAAAGGAGGGGACTAGGAAAAATCCCCCTATCTTATATGCCAAGAATCGCAAAATATGTAAAAAATCAGACTTTCTCTAAACAATGCAAAAAATCTAAGTATATTCTGCGGCCTTTGAAAAATGTAAAAGTTTAGTAAACAATTACTGTAGACATATGTAAAAGAGTATCTACATACTACATAAGGTCTGTTGCACGTCAGCTTCCGTGTTTCCTACTGCTTTGAACAAACAATATCATCGATTGTCTTGAATGCATCGATATGTACTATTTCATTCAATTCGCTTAGCTACTGCATTGCTAATTCGCTGCTTTTTTCAATCAATTTTGGGAATCTGAATATTGCTTGCACTTTGACACTTAGAATGGCTGTATCTGCTAAGTGACATGCTTAGTAATAATGAAATACGAACAACTTAATTATGATTTGTTAATAGCATTTCACTTTCAGTCACATTATTAAGCAACTCAAAGTTGAATGAAGTCTGCAAAAAGTTGCATTACGTAACATGCTTTTAAGATATTATGTCAATCAAAAAAATTTATTTTAAAATAATTACGTTTTTTCAGAGACCGCAGAATATACTTCGATTTTTTGCATTGTTTGAGAAAGTCTGATTTTTTACATATTTTGCGATTCTTGGCATATAACATAGGGAGATTTTTCTCAGTCCCCTCCTTTTACATCCTCGATAATTCACAATCCCAAGTATATTCCCCTTTTTGTTCCATCGGAGCATTTTTCTTTGCTAGTACAAACATAATCGAAGGCCTTGAATGTCCAGCTGCTCATCTTGATGAATTTTCGTTCAGGCAGAACTATAAGGATGAGCAAGGAAGTATTTGGAGTGCTTGGTTAGAATTCACGAAAATATACGCTGAATGGTGGAAATTATGTGTTTTTGTCTAAACAAAAATGAGTAATATTGCAGTGAGTTCATTCTTGGGGATTTGCACCCCTCCCCACCCAGAAGTTGGAAACCCCCCCCCCCGGGCAGATTCTGGGACATGACTGTGGGAGGCAGGAAAGGGGGCAATTCCCCCAAATTTTGGAAGCACAGGCATTTTCCACAAGGTTCGCCAAAAGAAAAAATTGAAAATTCTTGAAGCGCAGATCGTTAGAATAGCTTTAGCACACCTTTGAGCTAATTAAATTTAAAATTTTCGGGCGCTTTTCGCCAAATCTATTGATTTTGTATAATTTTTTCTTCCAAGGAGCCCATGTTTTCTGCAGAAGATCAGATATATGTTTAAAAGTTTTTGTGATCATTTTAGATAATAATTTGACTGAAAATAAAATTTCGTACCTCTAGCAGTGTGTAGTGCTTGATGAGAAATGCTCAAAAACCACTAGTTCTGTCTATCTATGCCTGTTGAGATATATGACCTTAGAGTTTCAGTCCCCTAAACTCAGGAGGTCAGTATACGTGCCTACGCATATTACTGTAGACCCCCAGAATTGTGTTTATCAAAATATTTGGCAATCTCAGCCATCTACACCCCCTCCAGAATTTTAGTGTGTTGCCCAGGTATGGCGGAAGAACGAATAATACCGACCGGCTGCAGGACCTTTAGTCTTGTACAAAAGCATAGAAATGTGATGAGTACTCTTGCTTACAATTTATGGATCAACAGAGTGTTTGGCATTATTTGTCAATTAATTAAGTTAAATCATTCTTTGAATTTAGTTTTCCGAGCCTCTTTTTCCGTTTTCTGTTCTGTGGAAAAAATATCGTACAGGACATTTTTTCGTAAAAGGCGTTAAACGAATATTTAATTATGAGTTCATAGACATTTTGCAGTTTACCCCAAAACTTTGTACGTTGAAATGGGTGGTATAAGCACACGTGGGCGTGGGATGGGTTTCGGGGTATGCAACCCCCAGAAGTTGGAATACCCCCCCAGAATTCAATTTTTAAAATTTTTTTGCTTTTGTAGCGATTTTTTGATGCCATTGGATAGTGCTCCATGACAAACCTCGAAAAATGGTGTTTTTTTACCATACGACCACTTTTAAGATCATTTTTTGACCTTCGAAAATTTTTTCAATCCCCAGAAATTCCCTCCCCCAGAATTTCGGTGCTGCCCACCTATGGATATAAGTCATGAGTGGGCCGGCTCTTTTAATTCGATTTTTATCTTTATTTTGTAATGAGTGAAATTCCTTAATTGCCTTCCTGATTGACATCATTTTCACCATTAACCGAAAATTTTCGTAACGCTAAAGCAGCATTTCAAAAATGCTTTCCCGCCCGCCCTTGTAATTCTGTCTGAATAAACTTCAGCAAATTGAGCAGCTATGTATGTATTTCATTCGATTACATTCTTGATATAGGTACTATAAATCAGCGACTGAAGCTAAACCGATAAAACAAAATTTGCTACAAATGGGCTATTTCGTTTAATCTAAAATATATTATTACTTTTTTCTCAATGATAATGTAGCGAGTAAAAAGCTGTAGCGTTCAATGACAAGCAGACCGAGAAAAACTTATTGCAATATAAAAATGGCAAATTATCGCGAAGAAAGCTATTAAAAACGAAGAAGAGGAATAAGAGAATAGATAAAAATGAAGTGGAATCGCTTAATAGAAGCATTAAGAGAGAATATCATCGTGAAGTATGTAAAAATAATTTTAAATTTATCGTATGCACTGTTTTAGAACCCTGGGAATCCCTGAATTCCCTGAATTCCCTGGAATCCCTGGAATCCCTGAATTCCCTAGAATCCCTGAATTCCCTGGATTCCCTATATTCCCTGGAATCCCAGAATTCCCCGGATTCCTCAGAATCCCTGAATTCCCTAGATTCCCTGAATTCCCTAGATCCGTTCCGTACCCATGTCAACATTCATTTCGTAGAAGAATTGTGTGTGTGTCTCATGGTGATTATGACTATATTTACGAACTGCATGGATCAGTCGGTCTGGGGAACAAGGGTCAGCCAGGAAGCTTTTTGTGCCCAAATGGTTATAAAATTGGTATAATAGTCAACAAAAGAGTCTTTGTCAATTTAAAAAATCGAAAATTTTAACTAAACAAATTAAGATATCTTCATATCTAGCTATTGAGTTCGAAAGAGCGATACGCAGTGTAACGTACCGCAGCTGTGGCTTAGGATTGTCTCCAGTTGCTGTTACTCAAAACCAACCGAAGCTGAAACGAATTATCGGCGATCAAGCAGCAACCGCTACGCCATACTCCATTCCCTGGTTTGGCATAATGTACATTGATGGCCGCCGTCATTATGGCGTATCCCTGATCGCAATGAGCGATCTTGATACATCGACATGGTTTGGAATAACTGCTGCCCATTGTTTATACGAATTTTGAATTCTTTGGGCTATCGTACGCTTTTATTTTACATCATTAAATCACGTCGTATCGTTTTCAACAATCGCGCTTATTTTTTCAACGATTTCTGGTCCCTGCGTTAACCCGGTCGTTATTTACGGAATCTAAAATTACTAAAAAATGCATATTAATGACGCATGAAAAGCAGGAATTTTTGACATAGCGAAAATAGTTTTTTCATCTTTGAATTTTATACATATTTTAATTTCCAGGAAGAAAAATTTTTATACGGACAACCTTAAATGAGCGTTTCTGCTGTCGAATAATTGAATTCCCAAAGGTTAATTTCGAGAAGTCGTAAATACTTCCGAAAAAAGCTGTTCTTGTCATGTACACGTTCCTGATGAAGTCTGGTTTTTAGGCTCCCTTGAATAGCTACTTACCCCTACCCCACCCGTAAAATAGAGGCGACTGCGACCCCGAGGATTGCCGAGTCCCGAAAAAATCGCAGAATTCGTGCAGTTTTAAGCGAGTCGAAAGGATCAAATTTTTTAGCGCTTCTGCGTCGTTTACTAATTTTTTTTTACTAAATTTTGACTGATTTACTCGAATTTTTTAATGATATGATCTTCAAAAAAATTTGTATTGTCTAAAACATAAAAAATAGGGTTTTTGACGTAAACCCATCGTTTTTAGCCTAGAAAGCATTTTAAAAAAATCGTATAGTTGTTACTAAAGACACGAAAGGAAGGAGAATGATACACGGAATTTGTGTATAAATATTCGAAGTAATTTCCATATGGCTACAGTAACGTTACTTTGCAACTTTGCATATACATTGCTCATAGTCATAACTTTTGCATAATATATCATGTATATATGACATGAGTAATGGATTAGCAATGTTCTTTTGCTATAGATCATACAGACATCGCTGTAGGAATTTAAGAGCCATTTTGAAAAAAAACCTAAATATTAGTTAAAAAAACTATCTTTAGGAAGAAAATTAGTGATTTTTAGCTATACTTTTATTTTCTCACCTATAAAATCTCAGAACCATTCTGAGTCGCAAGAATATGGGAGGTCAGCCAGCCAGCAAGTTTTTTGAAAGTAAATGTCCTCAAACTCCTAAAATACAAAATGTACAAAATGCCTTAATTTACTGTTTGTAATCAGTTGTTTCATACTTATAGCAAATATTTGATTATAACCGTTTGAGACATTTATTTTGTCATATTTTTCCCAGAAATTTCCTATATTTTCATTCTGGGGTCTATACCATAGGTGCACCCGTCTGGAGGTCAACGGGTCTAAGGGATGTACTACGGACTCTGCAGTCTGCACGTGCACGCTCATAGAACGCTTACTTTTCGGTTTTGTGTGAGCACTGGTCTAGTGCGAAGCCTTTCTGAACAAAAATCACCAGGGCTTGACGCAGGGACCAGAAATCGCTGAAAATATAAGCACGATTGTTGAAAACGATACGACGTGAATAAATGATGTAAAATAAAAGCGTACGATATCCCAACGAATTCAAAATTCGTATAAGCAATGGGCAGCAGTAATTCCAAACCATGTCGATGTATACAAAATCGCTCATTGCGATCAGGGATACGCCATAATGACGGCGGCCATCAATGTACATTATGCCAAACCAGGGAATGGAGTATGGCGTAGCGGTTGCTGCTTTATCGCCGATAATTCGTTTCAGCTTCGGTTGGTTCTGAGTAGCAGCAACTGGAGACAATCCTAAGCCACAGCCGCGGTACGTTACACTGCGTATTGCTCTTTCGAACTCAATAGCTAGATATGAAAATATCTTAATTTGTTTAGTTGAAATTTTCGATTTTTTAAATTGACAAAGACTCTTTTGTTGACTATTATACCAATTTTATAACCATTTGGGCACAAAAAGCTTCCTGGCTGACCCTTGTTCCCCAGACCGACTGATCCATGCAATTCGTAAATATAGTCATAATCACCATGAGACACACACACACAATTCTTCTACGAAATGAATGTTGACATGGGTACGGAACGGATTTTTCCGTCAATATGCTACAAGCGCAGGAGTACACGGAGCAAAACATCAAATTTACTAATCTCCAGCCGCACTTCTATCTAGATTTCACGAATTCACTAGCGCTTTGCATAAATTTTCGCCCAATTAAATAAACTTTAGGCAGCGAAAATCTTTTATAAGCCCTTTTCGCACAAAATTATCAAAAAATTTTGAAATCTTCTCGGAAAATTTATACACCGGAAACAGTGGCTGATTTAGAATTTTTCAAAGGGGGTGGTACCATAGATTTTTCAAAAACCGCCAAAAATAGGTCCGAAAATTGGCCCATCACGTGCTAGCGTTTTACGGCGTTTCGCGTTGTCTACTTTCATTTAAAATTCTTTTAACGCAAGATTTTTTAGAAAAATATTGAAAGTTTCGACATTTTTGTGCAAAAAATTGTTAAATTTCTTTGAATTTTGCGAAAATTTGGCGCGAAGCGCCGGACAATCCGTGAAATTAAGGCAGAAGCACATTTGGAAGCTTGATTAACTGCACGATTTCCTGTTTTGTTCCATTTGACGCTGAACGTAGAAAAGTTATGCTCGAAAACAGAAGAAAAAAACTGAAATAGCTATTTCTGCTGTTACAATTGTTTTTAAAACTATTCCAAGAACAAAAACTGCTTTCCAGATCGTCCAGAAAATAAATAAATGTCATTAATTTGTATCATTCAGCACGGAGCGCCGGAAAAATTCGAGAAATTATAGTAGCTGACGCCAATAAATCATTGTAAATTACGAAACCATTCTTTATCTAACCACCATTTAAGGAGATGGTCGCCCCCTTCGCCCCCTGCCCTCCTATAAATCCGCTTTTGACCAGAAACAATTTTGAATTAAGTTTCCTCGTCAGAAAGTGCTACATACCCTGCACGTTACAAATTAATTTTTGATACATATTTTTGATTGCTATGGAAATGTTGGGATTAGCTTGCAGAGATCCTGATACCACCACTGGTAACAGAAAACGATTTGGCTTTAGGTGAGACAAAACCTATTTGCTCATTGCTTAAAGCAACTGCTTTTAAATCCATCTGAAATAATTAAATTCCCTTCACTTCCCTATTTATTTTGTTGCAGTTTTTCCTTCTTCGAATCAACTGACCGCTTCAAATAAAAAATAGAGCTGTGATAATTCCAAAAGCATCAAGATTACGAAATCAAGAAAACATCAGAAGAATAAAAAAAAATTAAATTGGGAACTCCCCATCCCTCACCCGAGATTAGACTTGCCCCCAGAATCTAATTTTTCTTACTTTTTTCGCGATTTGTCCCATTTAGTCCCCCGAAATTTGGTTGCTGCCCATTAATTGCGATGGACAGTTCGACTTCTAAGACAATCAGATGCAGAATATCGGGGAGGGAGTCTAAAAGATAAAGCATCGTCGAAGAAACGAGTAAGAATTAAACTAAGAATGCCAGGAGTAAGAAACTCAACGGATTTTAAATAATAGGAAAATCAACACTTACAAGCAATAAGTCATATATCATAAGAAAAGTAGGTACCTACTGCTAAAATTTACGATGCTTGCATAATTTTTTTAGATGGGCTTTTCACCCACATTTTGAGTATTACCCGCACGTCAGAGACGTGTTTCTCGCTGAGATATCGCAAGGGGTCGCGACTCCCAAGGGCTTAACCTTCGCCACACAAGTGCAGCTTCCCATTTATCGACCCCGGAGGGATGAAAGGCTGGGTTGGCCTGCCGAAAAGAACTGCATTAACGTGGATTCGAACCTAGGACCTTGCGATCCGTCGGTTAAAGTTTTTACAATTCGGCGTCTCTCGACACGCATAATAGCACTGTATAATCCGTAAGTCCGAGCGTTCTAAATCGAACTAGCTTGCCTTCATTAGCTAATACTGTGTCATGCAGGAAACATAGATTAAGGTCGGACAGATGAGTGACTGAATGACAAGATTGATATTTGTAGCATATCAACCAACAGTGGATTGAACACCGTATGCCTTCCAACCGAGCTATAATGACAAAAGGATTAAAGCCAATGCTGGTGCGAATTTTGCAGCCGTAATTCGAAATTGCCAAATTTTCAGCGCGATTGAATAATTCTCCCAATGACGACGCAATCTACGAGTATAAAGAGAACAAATTGCAAAATACGACTTTTAAAATAGGTACTGAGATATTGGCAAGCTCGATAATAAAACGTAAGTTTCGAAAAATGCCTCAAAGAGCTATTTAACTGAAACAAGATTATCAGGCGCTTTGCGGCAAAATTACTGTTTAGACCATTTTCTGGAAGTCAAACGATTTTATAACGACTTTTTTACAGCATGTGCGTCATCCACCTAATCTAATAATGTTAATTAGAAAAAATTTATTTTTAGCAAATTTTAAACCCCGATACAGATTTTCGTACCAAACACTATCTTTTATTAAGTGTAGTGTTCCGATTTTAAAATCGCTATTTGGAGACTATTGTATATTACGCCAGGCAGAAAATAATTCGTATAACATCTTCGCAGGATAGTCTGTTCACTAAAGAAAATCTGATGTCATAATTCGACTTTTCGTTATCATCCATATTGAATTTGAAGGGAATGTACAAGATATTTAGTGGCGATCACATAGGCAACAGCAAGATTCTAGAGGTCCGATGAGGCCAAATTGCCAAAAATCACATCGAATATTCAATTCTCTGGGGTTATCGAATTTTGGGGATCTTCCAGATTATGGGGCCCAGACCCCCACACACTAATGTATGGTTGTGCATGTACAAAACAAATGCATGATCATACGAGTAAATAATCAAAATACATATCGTAATGAAGTTTTGATCAAAATCTTAATTATTTCAAATTTACCGATGTATAGACGGAAGAAACGATAAAGAGCAGAGTGATTAAGCGTCGATTCCTCATTATATCTGTTTTAGCCTCAATACAAGTCAACCCTTCGATTCTGAATGGCGTATCATCTCTTGAAATTGATTTAGCGTATTGAACATTCACAATTTAAACTATAAAATCTCGAATCAATGCGACAGGTAAGGAAGTAAGGCAAATGTAAATGCTGCACATCCTGCTTTACTTTCGTGCTTTAATTTCTGGACTGCAGGTACAGGCAGCATACAATTTTTTATACCATATTTCGTCATTCCATAGTTTTAAGTCAATACCAAGCGCTTTTGAAGAAAAATTTTAATTTTCATTCATTTTCGGCCTTCATTTCGCCTAATTTTCTCCGAAAATTTCCCATTTTCATTTAAGACTCCCCAGACTCCTCTCCCATGCATTTCTGGTCATGAAACTGATTTGCAAACTGTTTTCGAACGCATCTCGTTCTTCAGAATAGTGTCGCGCTTCTGACTACTGTCGCGTTAGTGTATAGCGTGGCGCTTATGAATCCCAATCCTTATGTATATCGGTAATCGCGTATTTTTGTACCCATTTATTTATTTTTATTTTAAAAAAATATTCTTAATATACTGAAGTTCCGATCAACGATAGATCGACATGAATACACAAGGACAATTATATTGGTCTGGAAACTTTTAAAGACCAAAAGGTCTGAAAATTATATTACATGAGCAAACGACATTGAGCAGAGAAAAAGTAAAGTGAATTTCTGGGGTCATTTATTCCATTTTCATTTTTTCATAGCATTATTTTATTTCTACTTAGTTTTCCGCAAATCATAAATTTCTTCGAGTACGTACCTATCGTTAAATTCGCTTCATCTTTATCGCTTTTCTAGCGGACTCGCTTAGTTCATAAAAATTTTTGTTTATAAACAATACGACTTTTTGAACATGGTAAATTATATCTCTTTATGCGAAAAAAGAAAAATATAAGGAAAATCAAATATGACTTCTTAAAGCTACTTTTAACATCCAAGACAACCTGAAGCAAGAAAAAAGATAAATAGTAAAGGATGAGAAGATGGAGAAAAAAGTTAGAAAATACACAAGCGTACATGGGCAGCAACAAAATTCTTGGGGGTCAGGATGGGTAAAATTACCAAAAATGATAAAGCATACGTGGGCAGCAACAAAAATCTTGGGGTCAGGATGGGTAAAATTACCAAAAATGATACTAAAAATACAATTCTGGGGGTTTACAGTAACCCCCATGTGTGTATACAAGCTACAATAATATAAAATATTTGCGAAAAACCGCGGTCTTCTTTCAAAGGGTGACTGTATTATTTTCAATTCACAGTCAGCTTAGTGTAGATACTTTTTTAATGTCGAATTTTCTGCATTTTTGGTTCAAAAACACAAAGTGTCGAATAAATTTTATAGTTCAGGCAATTAGGGCTGGCACTACTGAGATTTATTCATTTTTCACCTTTTCTTTTTTTGTCTTTTTTCATTTTTCACCTTTTCTGTCGAGTCACAGTAAATCACCAAGTAAGGCAAACTGCAGCTTTTAAATTAACTGAAAATCTCTACATATACTCTCACAATTTTTTGCCATCAAGACTATCTACTTCTCATACTACATATGTCGTTTTCTTTGATTCATTGATATGCCATTTTGCGAGAATATACTTGAATCACACATTTTGCTTACACTTTTTCAATGGAATGAAATTCCAAAACATCTGAAATCGATAAATGACAAATAATCGATTTTCATAGTCATTTCAAGCATCGTTGTCTACAAAAAACTGGTTTTGATAGGCATAGTTCAAACAGATAAAATGACAGCTTATTTTGTACAGTCATGAAAGAAACATCAGAAAAAATTATTTACTTTAACTTAAATCTGCCTAAAAGTTTAAAGTTAAGTTTGGTATAACTTCAGAAGTTTGTATTACTGTCCTACGACTAAGTAAAAATTTTTGATTTACACAAAGGAAAAAATCTTTAAATTGAGTTATATAGCTTCTGTTCCTTATCAGATCTTTTTATTTTTGACAAAATAACAACCATTACAGCAGGATTATCGAACGCAATGAAATCGGGCAGTTTGAAGGCGCCTGATCTGGACAAAGACCCCAATATTTTGCTCATCGCCCTAGAAGACCCTATGATGCCAAGACCTGCAACTGTATATGTATTACACATGTACAACAATGTACTATCAGCCTGTATTCTTCTTATATACATATGTACCAACTACATTTAAATTCAGTAATAATCTGGATGATCTTTCCAAGCAAACATACATACAAAAAGATAGAAAATAAGAAATTTATGATCCCAAAATACAACCTAATAAATTTCTTTTATAACAAGTCTTTGCGGACGATTTTTCGAACATTTGTATAGTATTATTTATCCATTCTATTTGAACTGGCACGAATTCGTAACGATTTCTGCGAATTCCATGTAAGAGACGAAAGGCAGTTGCGACAGCAATGAATGAGAATTTGCCATCGCTTTCGGGGCAAAACACGGCACTCCCAGAATCCCCTAAAAACGCAAAAGTATAAACAGACCTTCCGAAATGCGGAACGCGGGAAAGACAGAAAATGGCAGATGAACTTAAAAAAGCGTCTGCAGATTATACTAATTGCATAATTTAAGATAATATTACGTACCTATATCATACTTCTCGCATATTTTTGGTTTATCATCCGTTTGTAGTTTTGTTTCTGCTTCAGGTCGGAGAATAAGCATATGTGCAGCAGAGATCCTAATGGATCAGGAATCAAATCGAGGTTCAGTCCTGAAAGTTCTTCAAAATTGACTCTTTGGACTTATGACGATTATAAGTCACAATAAATGACATTTCCTACATTTCTGACTATTATCTAATCTCCCCGACAGAATGTAAAAACATAAAAGCTCTTAAGCCAAATCAGATGGAACCGAACGATGCATGGCCAATCGATCAATCAATCAATCAAAAAATCGTAATGAAATGCTTAATCGCAGCTTTTCCATTGCGGGGTAGTCAAAACCAGACATGCACATGAATAGACCACACGTGGGAGTGGGGGTATGCACCGCCAAAAGTTGGAATACCCCCCAGAATTCAATTTTTGAAATTTTTTTTGTTTTTTTCAGCGGCTTTTTGATGCCATTGGATAGTGCTTGATGAGTCACCATACGACCACTTTTAAGACCATTTTTTCACATTTGAAAATTTTTTTCAGCCCCCTAGAAAATTTTTCACTCCCAGAATTTCGGTGCTGCCCACCTATGGTCTAGACCGCAGAAAAGCAAAATGAATCCTTTAGTAGAAAATAAGGCAAATTAGGCCAATAGGGAAAAATTATGTTACGGTCGCCAGGTAACAAATAGCTTAGCTGAAGTAGAGCTATGCAATTGTTTTAATTTCTAATTTTTTTGTTTAATTCAGTATTTATTTCAATCCAATATTGATTTTCATTTCAAATTTTTACCGGTGGTGAAGTGAGTTGTTTCTTAGCGAGCTCAATAAGCTTGAGAGGAGAAAATTTAAAATATTTAACTTTATTTCGATCGTATACAAAAATATGTCATTCGAAATAGCCACATGAATGATTTTTCAACATTCAATCAAAGCTCGAGTCTGCTGAAAAATGTTTAATTTGTTTTTCATTATTAAATTCTGACGCATTGCAAGAAATTGGAAGAAAAAATAATTCTGCGAAGCGCCAAAAAAAAATTTGACGTGTTGTCTCGCTCAAATTTGGGCTTCAGAAGAAACAATTATATGTATCCGCCGCGAAGTGCCTGAAAATTTGGGGTCTATTAGATCACGAGGGTGCTAAAATTTATTCTGGCGGTCTTTCTAATGTGCTTTGAGAATTTCCAGTTTTTTTTCTTCGGGTGGAAACACTGCGAAAAAATAGTCGAAAAGTACATCCAAAATTATGGGGCATTGGCTTTCCAATCCCTTTTACGACCATTTCCAGGGATTTTCACACTAGATTCAAAATTTTCTTGCAACGCCTTGTATTGTCCCCAAATCACCTGATACCACCCAACTTTTTGAAATTTTAGAGAGTAGTGACAAACAGACATGCATTTAGGCGGGAACGTTTTTTAGGTCTACTACACTTCTAGATTAGAAGAGCGGGAAATTTTCTAAAGAAAAAAATTAAGGATTAAAAATGGATGTAATTCAAAATTTTTCTTCATAACTGCTTAAAATCGACCATGAAATTATCATTGTTTGTACGCTATTTTTGCATTTGCCACTTTTTTGAAGCCATTTCCAAACAAATAACGCTCTGCTGACACCCCAGACCGACCATGTTGTGAATCCATGGCAATAATTACACATGGGTGTGGGGTCTGAACCACACATGAGCGTTTAGGGCCTTGGCCTTCCCCTGATTCTGAAAAACCCCCAAAAAATCGATAGACCTCCAGAATTGAATTTCTGGTGCAACTTTTGCAATTTGCCTAACGGACCTCCAGAATTTTGTTGCTGTCCATGTAGGGTCTGGACTTGGGGGGTTGACAAATCTCACATTTTTAGCGCTTCGCGCCGTATACACGTTTTTTGATTATATTTTGTTCAATTTACTCATTTTTTTTGAACTTTTTTGAAATTTTTTAACGTTTTTATTTTCCTTAAAGAGCGAGCATTATTCGAACCGTCAAAAAGAAGTGTTTTCGACGTGTGCCCGTCGTTTTTAAGCCCAAAAAGGCATTTTTTAAATTTTTTGAGCCTGACCCCCAGAATTTCCATGCAGACGGTCTGGAACCTCCAAAATCCGACGGACCCTCAAAATCGAAAGACCCCCATAAAAGTTTTGTTACTATTTCTTAGCAATTTTACCCTACCCAATGTTTGCTAACTCAGTGGTGATAAAGAAACCTACGAAATTTAGTCCGGCTTGGTTTCCGGGGCACAAGCCAAGCGCCCAATATTGCTTACTACGTTTCGGATTGACATATCTATTGCGGATTATTCTAGTGTCAATACATTGAGGGACGTCCAGTAATTCTTCTGCGGCACCTAATGAGTAGAAAAACGGTAAACAAAAAAATGCGAACATGCAAGAAAGAAACTCGTCAAATCGTGTTGAGTGAAAATTATTCTGAAGAAGAATTAGCGGTGTTAATTTCAATAGTTTCAGCTTAATCCTAAAACAGGTTGAAATTTAAATTAACTCATTGCGCCTATGTAAAACGCATTAAAGCCCGATTACTGTAATCATAATTATTTAATGAAATGTGATTTTTAGAGGCAATTGATCATTCAAAAAAATCTTACGACTGGCCTCTCAGCCCTCAACAGCAATGCGCTGGCGTAGAATCATTTAATTTCGTACAGGCGCGGATTTAGAGGGGCGGCCGCCCCCGGCCCTCTCACCTGTCCTCAAAAAATACTTGTGCGCAATAGACAACAATGTGCATCTTTTTGTGGTTTAAGCTATTTTTATCACAATTTTTCAAATTTTATCCTGCGCCGGGTAATACGAGTACTCATACTAACTTTCTTTGCGTTCTAAAAACTTTATTTCCATGTCGACAGAGTAGTTTATGCACAGAACAAGGATTATTTAGTTCTTACACTGATTTCTCGAGTGTCTTTTGTGCTTTGTGCCGATTTTTGCACTAATTTTGCGCAATTTTCGGCACAAAAATTCAAAATTTTAAATTTTTTAGGACTAGAAATGATTATGTCGACCAAAAGACGAAAAATCGATATTTTTTAGCATAATGTACGGATTTTCGGACGATTTTTGACACTATTGAGAAAATGCGGGGTTCCGCTTTTACTGTCAGAAAATCCTGGAACCGCCACTGATTTCATACATTGTAATTGATACTAATTAATCGATGAATCATTAATCAAGTCTTAGCTTGATAAAATTATCTATTCTTCAGAGATAGTGTGCCGTAAACTCAGATTTTTGATCAATTTCTGACTTAAACGCTGGAACACTTACGGTCTATTGCCCCCTTGCCGCAAACGCGACAAAATTTGTCCAAATCCCCCGTTGCGTCATCCTTAGAAAAGCATAAAGGAACGACGTGCTCGTTGAAAATGACCGGTTTCGTAGATTCAACCAACGCAATATCAGCGTTGCTTCCACATATCGATGCAACATCCTGTACTTTTTTATGTTCAACTTTTACAACATGCGGTGTCATAAAACGTGAATCGGGCTGCCCTAAACCAAAATTCGATCTGCCTAAATAGTATGATAGACTTTTTTATAGTTCGTTTGCGACACAGTAATTGCAATAAAATAATAGGGTAGGGAACAGTTGGCCGATTTTAGGAGGGTGGTGTGAATGACCTGCAATTTTTTCTATAAAGAGCAAAAGCGCACCTAAAAAATAATCAAGACATGCAAGGTTTTGTCCAAAATAAGGAGGGGGGTTAAAGTTTTCTGACTTTAGGGAATGGGAAGTAAAACCGACTTTGGGTGGGCAATCCATTCCCCACCATCTCATGGGCATGGGGGATCTGGACCAGACATGCACGTGGGAGTTTGTGGGGCCTAAACTCCCCAAATGGGAAAATGAAGAATTTTTTTGTGGAAAATGAGGCCAAATGAAGGCCGAAAATAAATGAAAATCGAAAGTTTTCTTCAAAAGTGATTTAAATTGACCATAAACTGTGTGGTAATGTAGTTTTAACGCTATTTTAGCGCTTACACCAGCAGTATTTGAACTAATTTTGACCCAAAAAAGCTCAATTCGTGACCTCCCTAAGATCCGCCATGTTGTGCACCTATGGTCTACTACACTTGTTCTTGGGGGGAGTCTGAACCCCCAGAATGGCAACTGACCCCCCCCCCCTCGCAAAATGGCTACGATCCCCCAGAATTGTCGACTTTGTGTAAAAATTTGTAAAAATTGTAAAAAATATGCCTTTTTAGGCGTTTTTAGCTCATTCTTGGTTCAAAAATCTAAAATTTTTGGCGCTTCGCGCCATATGCACATTGTTTGACCATATTTTGTCCAATTTACTCAATTTTTCAAATTTTGTTAGATTTAATTTCTGTTTTTATATTCTAGAAAGAGCTAGCATTGTCTAAAACGTCAAAAAACAATGTTTGTGACGTGTACTCATCGTTATTTAGCCCAAAAAGGCACTTTTTAAAAATTTTCGGGCCTGACCCCCCCCCACCCACCCCCAAAATTCCCATGCTGTACTTGTATGGTCTGGACCTCTTAGAATCCGTCGGATTCCCAAAATCGATGAATCCCCAGAATTGAATTTTTAGTGTTATTTTTAGCAATTTCGCTCCATCGGACCCCTCAGAATTTGGCTGCTGCCCATGTATGATCTCCACCATTCCCTGTTACATGTATTGATAAATGCTAAAGTGAGACTAGGGCTCCCATATGTCCTTTTTTTAAGAGCACAGTCGTTTTATTTGCATCAGCGTCCTTTTTTAAAACCTGTCCTTTTTTGTCCTTTGTTTGCTACTTAGCCTGAAAAGATCTCTACACAATTACCGTCGCGTAGGGTGACTGGCCATTCGCGAAGGATTTTGTTTTAAATTAATGTTGTACCGTTATTATGAGCGTTGCAGGAGGGACGTTTTCTAGACTAATATTTTTTCTTTCAGGTTAATATAGTTTTATTCACTGTACTTATTTTATTACCTCGTAATTTCGCATTATTCTGAACTGCTCATTTTGCCATAAAAAAGTAAGGTGTTAAACTTTTCATGCTGCATTCAAAACCTAAAAAGTTATTAGGCTGTGACATTAAAAAATATTGTTTCAAAATCTTTGTACATATGAACTTAGTGATTGCCTTTATTATTCTATATTTATTCGTTATTCCAGGTGATGTCAAAACAAAAATGCGTATATCGTGGAGAGTTCTCAACTGACTATCCTGGTAAAAAGAAAAGTAGAAAAGACGAAAATTTTGCATTCTGTGAATATTGTTCGACTGATGTTAGCATTGTGAACGCAGGTGTTTCAGCTATTAAATAACATTTTGAAAAGGAAGTTCACAAATACAACGTGAAAATCAAAAAGTCTACTGCCGGAATATCGACGTTTTTTCACACTAATGATTCACCTGCGTCTAGAAAAACGGCTGCAGCAGAAGGAGCATTTGCATATCATGTCGCTGTTCACTCATTATCGTTTGAAGCTGCAGATTGTACAAATTGTTTGATTTCAACTGTTTTCGCCGATTCGGAAACTGCTCGGAAATTTTTGTCTGCTCGGAAATTTTTGTTCGCTCAAACAAAAACGCAGGCGATCATTACAAGCGTATTGGCACCAAAATCAATTGAGAATCTTTTGTCTGAATTAGGCAGCGAGCCATTCTCTATTGCAACCGATTAGTCAAATTTTAAAGAAATCAAAATATTTCCCGTCACTATTCGGTATTTTTTGCATGAAGGATTGAAAGTTAAATTGTTGGAATTTTCAAATTTGCCTGGAGAAACGTCAGGACTGATTTTCAACTATCTGACAACAGTACTTGACAGATTCAAGTTGAGCCCTAATAATTTGATAGCATTCAGTGCTGTCAACGCAAATGTTAACTTTGTTGGAGCCAAACTGGGTAGTCAAAACAACGTTTTTGCCAAATTAGAAAAACATTCAATCAAAACTGATTGCTGTAGCCTGCCCAGCTCACATGCTCCATAACGCAGCCAAAAAATCCTGTGAAAGGTTTTCACTTGACATTGAATCGTTTTTGTTCAAAATCTTGAACTATTTTAATGGATCCACACTATGACGCAAAAAATTTAAAGAATTATGTGAATTTCTGGAAATTGAATATGCTAAATTTCCAACGCATTCTCGCACGCGATGTTTAAGCCTTCTTCCATTGATCGAACGAATTTTGCTTTTATGGAGTGGCTTAAAATCACTAGTTTTATCGACGGATGACATTCCAAAGGTTCTGAAGAATTTTTTTCTGATGATTCAAATGAAATCTACTTTTGGTTTCTACAGAGCTCATAGCAGCTGTTTCATCAAACGTTGCTGATACTTGAAAAGAAGGACCTTGTGCTTCCTGAAATGATAGAATCTGTCAAAAATTTGTCACAAAAGCGCACTGAGAGGATGCAAGAGAAATTTTTGGTGCCATGACTCAATCTAAGCTGCAATTAATTGAATATTCTGATTCAGCTCATTGACTAGGAAAAGAATTTTTGACGTTTTATTCAACAGCCGTTGATTACATTCAAAAGTGGTTCAGAATTACCGATTATCCGTCTTCTACTTGGCTAATGCTGAAATCCGTCGAAACAATATCAATATGAAGATATTCGAAAATCTGCAGAGTTTCTAATGCCAGAAATTTCTGTGAAAGATTCTTTATTTGATGAAACTAGCCTTTTAATTTCAATGCTTAAAGATTCAAAAGAAACTTTTCACGATTTACCGGTTGATAAAAAATGGGCTTTTCTGTTTCAAAACAAATCGTTTTTGGATTTGAAGAAATCGGTATACGCAATCTGCCATTCCAACATCGAATGCTGCTGTTGAGCGAATATTTTCATCGTGCGAAAAGCAATGGACTGATGACAGAAATTGTCTCTAAATTGAAACTGTTAAAAATTTAGTAGAGGTCAAGTTCAATTATTCATTAACGTGCTCTGAAATGTGCGATTATTTGTTGAAAAACGATAAGTTTCTTAGACAAATTCAATCTAGCAATAAGTATGTTCATTGATCTGATTGTATTGGTCTTGTATTAATTTAGTTGTGTATGATTTCAGTAAACGTTTGTCAATTTAGACTTTTTGCGAAAAATGTCCTTTTTTCTGGCATAAAGTATGTGGGAGCCCTAAGTGAGACGAGACATACGAGTATATGTAAAAGGGGATGAGGGGATCCCGAAAGCTGGAGGCTGTCTCGTCCCACCATCTGAAAGAGATTATTAAGATCAAATAATTCCTGAAAACCTATAGTTACTAACTCTACTATATCCCATAATGGACAAAAACTTCCTTTCTGGCCATTTTTACGTACTTTTTTTGTCGTTTTTGGTCAGAACTAGATGTCGTTTACTCCATCTCCCTAAGAACGGCCATTTTATGAGATGACACATTGCATGAGATGACACATACGGGAAAAAGATTCCCATATTAATTAAGCAATGCGCAGCAGTTATTCCAAAACGAGTTGACTTATCCTTTTCATTCATAACTATCAACGTTATTCCGCATGCATGCTTGCCGTTTTCCCTTATTACGCCAAACCAGGGTACAGAATACGGAGTCGCCGGTGCTTTGTGGTCGCCGACGATCCTTTTTCTCAAATGACCTCTATTGACAACTAATTGTGCTGATGCTACTGTACCACAACCGCGATAGGGACCACTTTTGATTTTTCTTTCAAAGTGAACTTCTCCTCGAAAACCAAATTTAGAAGATTAAAACTAACACACTGCGAAAACTGAAAAATAAGCAATTGATGATACGCTCATGAGCCCACAAAGATATCTGAGATTAAACTGATAAATATAAAAAGCCACCTAATGTTTTGTAACGGAAATTAGCGTTAGATTTGTAAACTCCTGTTCAAGAAATCTGAGATATTCATTTATAATTTATCTCTAGAATAATGCTCCGCTTGATAATTTTTGATATTTTTTTAAGATTATGACGAACATTCTTCTGATTAATCAGGGAAAATGCTGCAATTAGATACTACTTTGTTTTTTCTTGGTACGAGAAAGACGTTTCCGCGTGTAAAGTGTGAAATTGAACATAATTCGAATTCATCGAGTCGAATTTGGTGGAAAATGCAGAAACTTAAAACCCAAGAGGTGTCCCATCAGGAGAAAAATGCGGAAGTTTACTATTCTTTCTCTCTTAACACAAACAAGGATCTTCGCCGACCCATTAATTTTGCACTTGTGCAGAATTAAGCATGATGGCAGAGACTTATTCGCAATTATTAGCTCTACACGCTGACACTAATCCACATTCTGTTTGATTTTGCTTTTCTTGACGGCGGATAGAGCTCTGATGAGAAACATTAAAATGGTGTTTTTGTCCCCATAATCATAGGTAGCGCGTTAGCGCGTACCTATAATATACTTGGGTACCCCTAACACCTGTGCACCCCTACAGCTATAACAGGACACATCTAGAAGGTGCGGTTTTTTTAAAAGATAGATAATAAAAAAATTCGCTGCCCGTGTTTTTTGTTTTTCTTGAAACTGAAAACTGGCTGTGTAAAGAAGGTGTAAAGTTTTTGTGTAACGTTATAACATGGGATAAATTTTGGGAGGTTTTTTAGGCGGCATGTGGACAACTCAGTATTGACTCCTCAAATAAATTAATGGCACAAATTTGTAGAGGAAGGGATGCTCCAAATTGACTTTTTTTTGTTTGTTGAAATTCGCATTAGTTCTCGAATGGGAGTGTAAAGAGTGCGAAAATCTGGGGTGAAAAAGCACATTTTGGTCGAGTTTTCAACTTGTTTATGTCTGATACTGACTCCGGTTATGAGTTTTTAAAAATGTTTTCTGACAGAAATGTAGAGCGGATCAAGGGCTACAATCTGCTTACAAGCAGACTTTTCTACGCTCAATAAGGAGTTAGGTCCTGGGGTTTAAAGTTTACACTCTAGTCGATGGTGTAAAAAACAGATTTTAAGCTAAGAATTCTCTGCCAGCTTTTTCCGCTTATGAGTCGGGCTAAAATGAGTATAACAGTAATCAAGCAGCTTCTAGGGGCTACACGTCGCAGCAAACCGCGTTCAAAACAACGCAATATTGAGTTATTTATGGGGGTGTAAAGTTCGAAATCAGACGTGAAAAATGGGCGAAAAAACACGTTTTTGCCCCAATTTTGATTGGTAAATCATATCAAATAATTTTTGCAACAGAATTTTTGCACATAGAAACGTACTACGACTCGAAAGCTACAAACTGTACCAAACCGAATTTCTTTACACTCAATGGGGAATACGGTACGGATTTTTAAAGTTTACAATGTTCTGAATGATGGAAAATATGTCTTTGTTTGGGTTTTGTTCGCCACTTTCTCCTTTCAGAAGTCAGGATAGGTCCAATAGAATAAAAATAAAGTGCCTTATATGGGGTGTATGTCATAGCGAATCGCGTATGTCTAAACCAATATTAAGCGAGTGTAAAGTCAAGAATGGGGTGCTTTAAACAGGTTTCTGTCTTGTTTCTTTCTGCCAGCTTCTCCGGTTATGAGTCAGGGACATGATTCTCAAGTCTGTAAATGAACCTGAAACCAAATTCGATACGCAATTTTGGCGCGTATGTTTACACTCAACAGTTCAGTAAAGTGGTTTAAACCAATGTTAATTTATCCTTACGACATTATGGAGACTTACTATTTTCATAAAAGTTGGTCGTAATATCGAAGCAATATTAAAATTACGATTCTGACTAAAATCTTTTTTACACTAGGTGTTAACATATCGTTTACACTACATATTAATCTTCGTTTTAGAGCCTTGCGGAAACCTAATTTTTTCCTTATGACTAGAAATTTTTAAGGAATCAAGTGTGAGAAGTCGGTTAGACACATTTTTTTACACAACAGTGGTGTAAACTGTTTTACACCTAATGTTAATTTGTCATCAGACCATTGTTGAGACGTGATGTCTTTATAAATGTTGATTGTAATATCCGCGTAATATCAGATTTACGAATCCGACTAAAATCTTCTGTGCATTCTGTGTATGTAAGTAAACACTGCATATGAACTTTTGACCTAGAGCCTTGCAAAAACATAATATTTTTCTTAAATTCAAAAAAACAATAAATCAAGTGTGAGATGCCAGTTGGGCGCGTTTGTTTACAATGACGCTTTTCAAAAAGTGGTCTTATAACGATTAGAACATAGGTTTTGGCTTACTGTTGATGCTACAGTCTTATGTATTTCATGTAATTCTGTGCATGAGAATCAATTTTCAGCTCATTATCAAGTGACCACAGAAGTGATTGAAAAATTGCCTACAGTAATATAGTTTTGAAAAGTAAACATTCATGTGTCATGTAATTGTTAAGTACAATATTATGATTGTTGCTTCAGCTAAAGTCACTTCAGTTTTGTGAGTACAGTGATTCAAAAATTGTTATTCATGCATGTTGCTCCGCATTCATAATGGTTTGCTTTAGAAATTGTTATAAGTGTTGGTTACGTTATCATACATGTGTAAATTTATCATAAATGCTTTGATCCGCAGGTAATTGATTTGTCGTTCTTTGACTTGTTGAATAAGCTTAATTACTGTACGTAGTGTTAATGCGGGTATTGATAGAGTGAGTTGAGCGAATGCGAATGCAAGTATAAATTGCTAAGATGGAAGCAGTACCTAATGACATTCGCTACAACACTGACAAAGATAGGAATAACTACTATTTTTTGCTAACAAAAAGTTGGGTACTAGCAAGTAAAAATGCTCCGATGGAACAAAAAAGGTAGAATATACTTGGAACAAAGAATTATCAAGGACGTAAAAGGAGGGGACTAGAAAAAGCTCCTATCTACAAATGTCACAAAATTTGCTAAAACTCAGAAATTTCCTAAACAAAGAAAAAATGAAAGTAAGTAAATCAAAGAAAAAACCTACCTGTGCCTAAAACTGCAAGATCTGCTAAAAATCAGACTTTTTCTAAGCAACGCAAAAATCGAAGTATATTCTGCGGCCTCTGAAAAAAATAGGTGAACCTTCTCATATTGTCCACCATACAGTGAGCGGTTCCGAAATTCTGAGGGGGTTTTCAAATTGGAATATTGGGCTTAAAAATAGTGCTATGGCGAAGAAAACACCATTTTTGAACGTTTCTTGTCGAGCTCTATCTATTGGTACCTACCAAAAAACCCAAAAAGAGCAGAAAGATTTAAAAATTGAATTCTGGAGGTATTGTTGGGTATTTGCGTTTTCTTGTTGGGTATTTTGCCTTGGGGTGCATACTCCCCAAACCCCCTACGTCTAGTTATGGTGTCCAATGCTTAATATAAAGCTTATAAAATAAATCTTAAATCTGCGTTTTTGCTAATCACTTGCAACGTTAATTTATTCGATATTGTGGCTAGATAAATATTACAAAAAGTCATATCCTATGATTATATGCGATACCGCAACGAAAGACTGTAATTTCTATATAATGCATGCGTCCATTCAGTACTCATCTTGCGTTTAATCCCACCAGACCACCCGGACTTCATTCCTGCCCATGTAAACTGATAACCATTAGGCATGGGAGGTTAGGGGTATGCACCAGTGTTCAATCAGAAACGTCGAAAATTGCCGTTTTTCCAACATACCATAATTACTATTTTTTGACCCAGAAAAATATTGCAACATGGCGCTGCTCAGCTATGGCGATATCTGCTTTTGCAGAGTGAGTGGTTCAGTTATCTAGCCCAATGTTTAATCTTTGTTCGACAGGATGCTGCTTTCTTCTGCAGGCCGCAGAATATACTTCGATTTTTGCGTTGCTTAGAAAAAGTCTGATTTTTAGCAGATCTTGCAGTTTTAGGCACAGGTAGGTTTTTTCTTTGATTTACTTACTTTCATTTTTTCTTTGTTTTGGAAATTTCTGAATTTTAGCAAATTTTGTGACATTTGTAGATAAGAGCTTTTTCTAGTCCCCTCCTTTTACGTCCTTGATAATTCTTTGTTCCAAGTATATTCTACCTTTTTTTGTTCCATCGGAGCATTTTTTCTTGCTAGTCTATATATATTTGTGAAAGTTTGTTTGTCTGTTTGTTCGGGGTTGGCTCCGGCTCCATAATAGTTGGTGGGCTGACGTTTTGGCCCGAGGTCAGCCTACCGGGGGAAGGATCCGTAGCGACATTAAAATTTGATCAACCCCACCCAGTCACCCTATACAGGGGTGGAGCGGGAGGCAGCCCTATGCTTAAGCATAGCATTTTTTGGGACATGGCCGATTTTTCGCAAAATTTTAAAAAGGAACAAAACTCGGTTTACACTATTTTCTGGGTTATGGTTTTTTCTGAATTTTGGGCGGGTCCGGACCCCCCAGTCCCCCACAGCTACGTGCCTGGCTATAAGATAGGACATGAAATAAGATACCGTGTGCTACAAGATAAGCAATGCTATACAATAGGATGTGATAGATACCTGTGCTACAGGATAGGCAATGCTATAGGATAGGACGTGATAAAAGACACCCGTGCTACAAGATAGGTAATGCTATAAGATAGGACGTGATACAAGATACCCCGTGCTACAAGATAGGCAATACTATAAGATAGGATGGGATATAAGATACCCTGTGCTACAGGATAGGCAATACTATAAGATAGGACGTGATATAAGATACCCCGTGCTACAAGATAGGCAATGCTATAAGATAGAACGTGATAAAAGATACCCCGTGCTACAAGATAGGCAATGCTATAAGATAGGAAGTGATATAAGATACCCCGAGCTGCAAGATAGGCAATGCTATAAGATAGGATGGGATATAAGATACCCTGTGCTACGAGATAGGTAATGTTATTAGATAGGTGTGATATAAGATACCCGTGCTTTAAGATAGGCAATGCTATAAGATAGGTGTGATATAGATACCCTGTCTGTGCCATAACATGCAGTGATATAAGATAGGAGATACCATCAGCTATAACATATGAGTGATATGAGATATCACGTGATATATGACACCCTTTGCTACAACAAACAAAAAATTTTGAAACATCAAAAATATGGTTTGACCAAAAAATTTTCCAAAACATCCTAAAACATCAAAAATATGGTTTGACGAAAAAAATTTCCAAAACATCCCAAAACATCAAAAATATGGGTTTGATTAAAAAAATTTCCAGAACATCTCAGAACATCAAAAGTGCTTCGAAGCATGGATGTGTCGATAATGTAAAAGTGCTATAACATATCCTGTGCTGTAAGATAGGTGTCCCAAAACATCAAAAATATGGTTTGCAACCGAAAAAATCTTTAAACATCCCAAAACATCAAAAAAATGGTTTTGACCAAAAAAATTTTCTAAACACCCCAAAACATCAAAAATATGGTTTGACCAAAACAAAATATTTTAATCTCCAAAAACATCAAAAGTATGGTTTTGGACCAAAAAAGCTTTTTAATATTCCAAAACGTTAAAAATATGGTTATGATCAAACAAAATTTTTGAACATCCCAAACCATCTAATGGTATAATTTCCAGAACATACCAGAACATCAAAAATATGATTTAGGATAAAGAATTCTCAGAACCATTCTATAACGTCAAAAATATGGATTTAATCAAAGAAATGGTTGACAAAAGACAGTTTTAAAAATTTAAAAAAATACAATATGGTTTTCACCAACAATTTTTTTAGAAATATCCCAAAAACATCAAAAGTCCTGAAAAATAAAAAAATACAAGAGACATCTCAATCCCATACAGCTATCAGGCCTAGGTTCAGCCCGGGCAACGCCGGGCAGCTCAGCTAGTAATCTATATTTTGGATCGTTTTTGACGTGAATATTTGTAGACCCTTGAGTACTCGAAATTTTGGCGCTGTGCAGTGCGCACCAAACCTGTGCGTGGGGGAGGGGGGTTTGGGGGGTATGCACCCCCGAGAAACCGAAATACCCCCGATAAAAAGAAATACCCCCTCCAGAATTCAAATTTTGAAGTTTTTTTTTGTTTTTTTCGCAATTTCTTGATGCCAATGGATAGTCCACGATGAGAAACGTTGAAAAATAGAGTTTTTCCACCATGCCACCATTTTAAAGGTCATTGTTTGATCTTTGAAAAATCTTGCACCCCAGTATTTTGGTGCTGTTCACCTATGGTGTGCACCCGTCTATGATGGCAGAGATGTATTAGCAAAGCGATGGAAAAAAGGAAAAAGAGTGAGCAAATATCACCGAATGGTAAACTTACTGAACGGGCACAGGATCGTCAAGTAAAACGTGTTTTTAAATGGTACACCCACGACTTTGTCAGCATTTTCTAACACGGTATCGTGGAGAAGGCATAAACGAAAATCGATCATGTAAGTCACTGAAAGGCAGGGCTGACGTTTGTGACACAAAAACCAACAGTCAATGCCACTTTTGACTCCATCCGAACGAGCAGCGACATCTTAGGGATTGAATCCTACGTGCGCCTTTATATCGCACTTAATAAGGTTCTCGTCCAAATTTTCCGCCAGTTCGAACAAATCAGCAATTGAAGCATATTCGCTCCGCTGAATAAAGGAAATTTGGCGGGAAATTCGAAGACTGTCATTAATTTTGATTATAAAACGCCCTGTTGATGTGATAAGAGGAATGCGCGTTATCGTAATTAATTTGCACAGAAATTAATTGGGGAAAATAAAAATTTAACTGAAAATAGCATAAGGGGCTACATAAGGAGGGTGTCGTGTAGGGCGGATACGACGGTAAGGTGGGGGAGGGGCCGGCCACCCCATGGCCGGATTATACTTATCAATAACATTTATTCACTTTCTTAGAAGTCCGGAAGCCAAATTTTTGCCCAGAGAATAGGTTTTAGACGATTTCAACAGAAGAAAGAGCCTCCTCACCATTCTTTTGTTCTATTTTCGAGCAATATTTTATTTTCTGTGTCAAATGCTATAAATACATATAGCTTCTAAAAGTTCATGCGCTTTGATTTCAGACATTTTCCGGCGCTTCGCGCCAAATTTTCATTAAAATCAAAGAAATTTGATGATTTTTTGGCAAAACTGTCGAAAATTTAAAAATTTTTCGAAAAAATGTTGCGCTAAAAGCTATTTTAAATAAAATTAGACAATGAAAAACCTAGAAAAACACACTATTTCACACGCGAAGGTCAAATTTATGGACTTATTTTGGAATAGTGATAGTCTTTAATTTCATTACAACGCTGGAAATTTTTAAAATGCTTCGATTTCTTAAGAATTATTATTAAAAAAATAGCTTCAAAAGTTTGAGTAAATTTGTTTATGAATAACTTCAGTGGAAGTTCATAATTGAATCTCATGACTACACATGGGTGTGGAAAGGATGAAGGGGTTGAGACAAGCCAGCATTTTAATCCACAGAATCAGGAAGGCCCTCAGAATTTCATTTTTAGTCTTATTTTTGCGATTAAAATGTTTTACGTACCGTAGATTGAAATATATAAATCACAACGAATAGAAGAAGACCTTGTTTAGCTCTATTCACTGCTAT
This sequence comes from Mermis nigrescens, assembly GCA_036768485.1. Classification (NCBI taxonomy): domain Eukaryota; kingdom Metazoa; phylum Nematoda; class Enoplea; order Mermithida; family Mermithidae; genus Mermis; species Mermis nigrescens. Next base: position 59,166 of record JAVLUZ010000569.1, read on the forward strand.
CATCACTCGGTTTTCGCATCGTAAGCGTGAAATTATAGACAGACAGCTTTGAAAACCTTGGAATCAGACGCATAAAAGCACTCTCTGATAATCGAGATTAATCTAATAGCAGTGTAAGGAGCAATCATAGACTATAAGACAAATAACCAAATGTGATAATAAATTTACATACGAATGTGCTGCAATGCGTTTATCATGATCTTAGATTTAAAGCGTTGTTCAATCGACTGACACGCTTTTTTACTTATTTGTAAGATTTTGTCTTTTTTTAAAATTACATTTATATTTAGAGGATTTTGCAGAAACCGTAAAAATTTAAGAATAATATGTAATACGAGTAATTATTTTCCAAAAAAGCATATGAATCTAAGACAATAGCACAGTTTTAATAGTTATAAAATTTTTCTTCGATCTATCCAGGTTCAATCAAATAGTGTTCGCACTTGAACATGGGTCTATCAGGATGAAAACCTATAATCTTTGTCGGTCTGTAATTGCATCAAAAAGGCATAGATGGAAAATAAGATCGAACGGTCATAATCATGAAAGTAGAGCCCGGATTTTTATGTGAGGACTCCGCTTTTTCAGTGACTGACCCACCGATTTGCCCGATGGATCCGTCTTTTTAGGGACCGACGCACCCATTTTGTTGATATACCCACCTTTTTTCAGTGAATGACCATACGTTTTCTTGGTGGTTAGACCCCCACAGAATGGCATCTGACCCCCGAAAAATGACTGCGACTCTACAGAATTGTCGAGTTTTTGTAAAAGTTGGTAAAATTTGTAAAAAGTATGCCTTTTTAGGCGTTTTTAGCTCATTTTTCGCTCAAAATCTCAAATTTTCGGCGCTTCGCGCCATAAGCACATCTTTTGACTATATTTTGTTCAATTTACTGAATTTTTTCAATTTTTTTAAGATCTATTTTACGTTTATATATTCCATAATGAGCGGGCATTGTCTGAAATGTCAAAAAACAGTGTTTCCAACGTGTGTGAAAAAACAGTGTTTTTGACGTGTACCCATCCTTTTTTAGCTCAAAAAAGGCACTTTTAAAAAATTTTTGGGCGTGACCCGCCCAGAATTTTTACGCTGTACATGTATGGGAACGACCCACTCATTTTGCTGATAGACCCACCATTTTCAGGGATTGACCCTCCCATTTTGGTGATGGACTTACCCTTTTCAGGGAGTGACCCAATGATTTGGATGATGGATCCACCTTTTTCAGGGATCGACCCATCCATTTTCCTGATGGACCCATTATTTTCAGGGAACGATCCACCTATTTTGCTGATGGACCCACCATTTTAGGGGGCCGACCCACCGATTTAGGGGACCGACCCACCCATTTTGGTGATGGACCCACCTTCTTCAGGAACCCACCCACTCATTTTGGACTCACTATTTCCAGGGATTGACCCACCAATTGGCTGATGAATTCACGTTTTTCAGGAACTGACATAGCTATTTTTCTGATGGACCTACCTTTTCACAGGGACCGACCCCCATTCCCCTGATGGAGCCACCTTTTTTATGGAACGACCCACATATTCTGCTGATGGACCAACTTTTACAATCTGACCTGCCGATTTGCCTAATTAACCCACCTTTTTTCAGAGACCGAAAAAGTAGATTTCTGTTGTGTTAAACACATCCAGGGGATGCATTTAAAGAGCTGGAAAGGAATAAACCACTAAATTTCCTTATTAGAAACTAATTTTCCCGTCTTGAGTTTTTGTGAAATCACTGTAAATAGGCCAAAAAATGCCGATTTCTTACTAAACTATAACTCCTCTTTGAGCTAAACCATTAAAACGATGTAACTGAAGCCAAAACGAGGCTAGACAAAGTTTTGGACACATGGATAAGGTTGAACAAAAAAAAAATGCCACGAAAGTGATTCATTATACTTCCGGCATAGGACACGGTAAACGGAGGGTCAAGCTTAGTCCGATTGCACGACAATATAAAAAAGATTTCATGCATATGTATTGATTGTTCTCTGATTAAATTAGAAATCTACGATTAAATCATAAAAATTGAGTAGAGTCAAGAAATGCAAACGATCATCAGCAGTCGGTATCATATTGATGATGCCGCCCGGTTTAGCTGGTGAAAAATTTGCCCTGGACCTATGAAGAAACCCTGATTTAGAAACAATTTACGTCAGGCAAAAATGCAAAATTTTGACTAAAAACGTCATGTGCAATTTTGGTTTCGGTGAGCGATTTTATTCACAATACAAGTTAATTCTAAGTAATAGTCGAAGATTTGCGTTTGAAAACACCAAGATGGTTAATGCTAAGTGTTTTAATGCGTTTCTGAATGAACAAAATAATTTCTGTCACGCTGGTATGCACGATTATCGAAAAAATTTCCTACGTAATCTTCCGCGTAAAATGCTTTATTTTTCCACATACTCTTTCACTTAAAATTTTTTTCCCACTAAAATCCCGGCTCTAATCGAAAGTGCACAGCACGGCCGATCTGGGGGTCATCCAGAGAGTTGCAGTTACTAGTTAGTCGTTAGCGCGTACCTATAATATACTTGGTACCCCAACACCAGCGCACCTACAGCTGTAAAGGGACAATTCTAAATTGTGCAGTTTTTTAAAAGATAAATAATAAAAAAATTCGCTGCCCCTTTTTTTGTTTTTTTTAAATGAATACCCATTGTGTAAAGAGCGTGTAAAGTTTCACTGTAACGTTATAAGATATACTTTTAAAATTTTTGTTGGTTACCAAACTTTCCTGACTCAGTATTGTAATTTGTTCAATCTGGCTGTTTTTAAATGTAGGAAATTGAGTAAGCTCCAAATCACTCTTTTTCTCTTTTAAAAAATGACTTATTCCCAGAGTGACAGTGTAAAGAGTGTATTGAATCTGAGGGTGAAAAGACATATTTCGGCCTGTTTTGTCTGCCAACAACTCCGGTTATGAGTCCACCACAAATTTGTTCCATCAGGAACGTACTACGACTCAAGGGCTACTTTTGGCTTACCAGCAAACTCCTGTACACTCAATACGGAGTTAGATCTACGGGTTTAAACTTTACACTCTAGTGGATGGTGTAAAAAAACAGGTTTTGCCTGAGATTTCTCCGCCAACTTCTACGGTTACAAGTCGGGATAAATTGAATGAAATAAAATAAAGTTCGTTTTAAGAGCTACAAGTCACAGCACACTGCGTTTAAAAATTAAATAATGATTACTTATGGAGGTGTAAAGTTCGAAATCAGGTGTGTAAAATGAGGCAAAAAACACGTTTTTTCTCTATTTTGGTTGGTAAATATCTCAAATAGTTTACAGAACAGAAGTTTTCCGCACATAAACGTACTACAATTAAGAGGCTACAAATTGGCTTAACCCGAATTTCTTTACACTCAATGGGGAGTCGAGTTCAGATTTTTAAAGTTTACAATATGGCGGATGGTGGAAAAATACGTGCTTGTCCTTTTGTTCGCCTTGTTACTTCGTTTAGAAGTCGGGATAAGTCGAATAAAATCAAAATGAAGTCCTTTCTAAGGGGTGCACGTCACAGTAAATTGTCTTCATTTACATCAATATTTAGCTTTTTCGGGAGGTGTAAAGTCAAAAATTGGGGGTGTTAAACGTGTTTCTCTCTTCTTATTCTTCTTCCAACTTCTCTGGTCATGAGTCTGGACATGATCACAACTATAAAAATGTACAAGGGGTCGAACGTTTTGCGTCAGTTGGGTGCCTTTACTTACACTAAACAGTAGTGTAAAGTGGTTTCCATCAAATATTTATTTGTCCTCAGTTTTCGCGTTTTTGAACTGCTGTCATTATAGTGGTATGTTCCCGTAAGTGTTTACTGACCGATTTACTCAAATCTTGCTAATTAAAAGTAGGGTACTAGTGAAGAAAAGTGCTAAGATGGAGCAAAAAGGACGAATATACTTGAAAATCCGCATCACTAAGGACATAAAAGGAGGGGACTAAGGAAAAGTTACCACGCATGTAAAAGTTGTAAAAATCTACTAAAAATTAGACTTCCACTAAAAACGCTAAAAATTGATGTTTATTCTGCGGCCAGCAGAAGAAAGTTGCACCTCCGACGTAAAAATATATAACATGAAAAGCTAATTCCTTGAAAAGAAGCGATCACTAATAAAAAGCTGTATAGCGTGCTTTGTAACGCTTGTATGGTATGCATTGTATGGGGCAGCAATTAACAAGATGGTGTGCTTGATATATTTCCCTTAACCAGCCATTGACGATTAAGTATGTAAAACAAGGCTTCCTCATCATATGTTTTTCTGAGCTAGTGAACAATGTTTTATGAAGGCACGCTTTTTTCGGAAGGCACGCTGTTTCAGAAGCCGCAGAATATACTTCGATTTTAGCGTTAGTAGTAATGGCTGTCAGCCTGGGGGCAACGCTGTAGGATAGGCTGTGTTATAACATAGGCGATGACGTAAAAATCTGCTCCCTGAGGTAAGCTGAGGGAGGCCCCGTCATCCTTTCCGAATAGATTCCCATTTTGCGCTACTGTCCAGCTTCGCTATTCCTGTTACAATAGCTCTGGGTAAAAAAAAAAGCGATAAATTATCATTTGATGTAATTTTAATAAATGCTCCTCCATTTTTGCAGAACTCACTCACATCAAATTCCAGACCACAACCTATTTGTGGTCTCCTATCAACGAGTACTACCTTAAATTCCATGTCTTCGTTGAAGCAAAGCTCATTCTTCGATTGAGCCACATTTCTATAATACTCAAAACCTTATCAGCATTAATATACTGGCGCTCAGTAAATGGAACTAACACAGGCGTATTAAGGCTTGGCTGTCTAATTTCAATGCCTACCATACTGTCGGAAGGGCAGCCATGTAACATCTTGTTAATAGCTTCCTCAAAATCTGTTCAAAAATCTCAAAGAGATTAGGGCATTCTATGAAGGTTCTTAAAACGCAACAAAAATGCCTTGGCAGTTGTCCTAAACCTACGAACAGAAATGCTCAGAGTTTATGTATTTCCAAAGTACTGATTCAGATCCATTTTTGAGTAAAATTATATGTATGTATATCCATATTTATAGACAAAAATCTATAAATACTAATATTTTGTTACTTAAAAAATAATAAAAATGGAGGAAATTCAGGAAATAAAAAAGCGTTCATTCGTGGACACGGAAAGGAAACCGTATGGGAGGCAATAAAGCCGCCCATTGAGATATGTGGTCGTAATATGGAGAGGCCCATGTACCCTTTGATGATTCAACTTTGTTATTTTTGCCAAAAAGCATCGTGTGAACGGGAATTTTTTGAAACTAACGGGGGTCTATGGTACATTAATATTCAGATGTGCCCTAGATGTGGGGGAATATAATAGAGCAGCGCAGGAGGCTGGAACTAAAGTGCTCAAACGGTATGCATCAGAAGCAGCCGAAGAACTAAAAGCTAAAATTGCTCAAGAAAAAAGTCTATAAATATGAACCCACTAGCGTAATTTCAATAATCTCTTAAAAACATGGCTTCCCCGGAGAGCTTACCTACCAGCAATTTATCCTTAAGCTTGTTGAAAAAGCCTGTAAACGGTTTGTGACGAATCGTGATGTTCATAGTATAGGTGCCTTTTTCTGGAGAATTGTTAATGATGAGTTTAAGGAGCAAAGAAAAGAAGAGCTCAAACGCGACGCGTTTTGGCGGATTTGCGTTGAGACTTGAAAGATTGTATTCTGGAAAAGAAAACGGAACAGCTGTTCAGCCTATGGCAACAGTTCAATTCAAACGGGAAGAACCTGTTTGAAAATATGTACGATAATTGTATTTGGTACAACGTAAATTGTCTTATATAGCTCTCCCATTATAAATATTAATGCTAGTTTTTTCGTAAAAAATGGACAGAAAATTGAAAAAGTTGTATTACGATACTAAATCGGGGCACTCTGGTGTAAACCAGCTGTACCTCAGAGCCAAAAGAGTATTTCCGAAATCAAGAATAAAACAATGGTTAGAAAAGCAACCATCATATACTTTGCACAAACCTGCATTAAGAAAATATCTGCGGAACAGGGTTTTAGTAAGCAGTATTGATGAACAGTGGCAAGCTGATCTGGTTGATCTCCAATCACTATCTCAGCGTAATGATGGGTACAAGTATTTATTGAACTGTATAGACATTTTCTCAAAATACTCATGGTCTATACCCTTTAAAAAGCAAATTTTCTAATGATATTGTTGAAGCTTTCCAGAAAATCTTTAAAGATCGAAAACCGAATAAATTACAGACTGATGCAGGTAAAGAATTCGTGAACAAAGAAGTTTCAGAAATTTTTAAAATCTGAATCCTGTTGACTTTTTTGTTACTAAAAGCGAACTTCGAAAGCATCGGTAGTAGAACGATTTAATCGCACGTTAAAAGAGAAAAATGTGGCGGTACTATACTAAAAAGAATACGTACAGGTACATTGACGTCTTAGACAATCTCATGCATAATTATAATCATTCTATGCATAGAACTATAGGTACATTTCCAGCTAAAACGTTACGCCAAAAAACGAGCAAGAAATTTTAAATAAAGCCTTTCGCATTACAAAAAAAGATGCAGTATTTAAGTTCAATGTTGGCGATAAGATACGTCTAAGTAAAGTTAAGCGCACTTTTGAAAAAGGATACTGGCCCAATTGGACTGAAGAATTTTATATCGTTAAAGAGAGATACGCTAGAACACCACCAGTGTATAGTTTAGAAGACCAAATGGGTGAAAAATTAGAAGGTATTTTCTATGAACCAGAACTGCAAAAAATTGACGTTTCAACTGAAGATTTATTCATTGTCGAAAAAATTCTAAAAACTCGAAAACGCGGCAACAAAACTGATTATTTTGTTCGATGGAGAGGTTACCCGCCCAAATTTGATTCTTGGGTCCCTGATCTGATAAACGTATAAATGGTAATTTTGAATCTGATTTTGAAACAGGAAAAATGGAGGCTGGTCATTGTTTCTTCAAGCAAATTGCAAAATGTCTACTTTTCTGACACGCTATTTTAGTCTTTTCAAGCTTCATTAGGAAATGCTTAGAAAAAGGCGACGTGTGCACCCTGTCCAAGTTATGCCAGTATTTAAGCCCCAAGGCTGAATTTTATTCTGCTAATCTTTATGCAAAAAGCTTTATTATGATCACATTTCTTCATCTAAAAAGCGCAAATTTTTTGTAAAGTTTGGAAAATTTCTTGCAAAGTTTTGGAAAATTTTTGTAAAGTTTGAAAAATTTCTTGCAGAGTTTGGAATCAATTTTATATGCTTAAGGATAGCAAATTTGTAGACATTAGAAAATTTATTGTAAAGTTTGAAAAATTTCTTGCTGGAATTGAAAAATTTTTGCAATGAATGAAACTTTAGTTCATCCAATTTGGCATTGCTCAAGCATTGATTCAACTATTTTATGTGCTATATGCAATTCATGTTCTCTTTTTGCACCAGTGAGAATCATTTTTCCGCTTGTAAAGAGTAAAAACGTTACATTTCTGAATTTATATATTAAGCCAGGAAAGAGTTCTACTTCATACATGCATTTTCTTTTAACCAACTCATAAAATTTGCAAAGATTTATGCGAAATCCTAAATCAGCAGAGCCTACAAACAGCTGAGGCTGTATTTTTAGGTAACAGGCTTGTGCATTTATTAGCTCTATAAAATGTTTTATTGCATTTTCGCCATCTTTAACTTTTTTAGCTCCTACGCATACTATTTTACCTGACTTGAATATCAATAATGTAGCATGAGGTGGTCGATATATGATACCTGGAAATTTCTGAGGGTTATATTGTGCAGTATTTGGTAATTTTGCATATATCTCATCTAGATCAAGTGTGTCTTTAAGTGCTGCAGTAAGCACTATGTTCTGAATAGTAACCATTTTCTATATATACCCACCTGTTTCTTAATACATATTTATAAACCATGATTTTTCAACACCCTTTTACTTGCCTTGTTTCTGGGCCAACAAAGTCTGGCAAGACAACTTTTGTCAGGCAATTATTAGAAAACAGAGCACACTTGTTTGATACAAAAATTAAAAAGATTTGGTGGTGCTTTGCCGAAAATCAGCCGCTGTATAGGGAAATGCAAGATGTTTCATTTATAGAAGGGCTTCCTGATTTTAGTTATTTAAAAAAGTTTAGTCCAATGCCGCAACTTTTGATATTAGATGATCTAATGCAAGAGAGCAAGGGTAATGTTCAAATTGTACAGCTTTTCACAAGGAGATGTCATCATTGGAATATTAGCATCATTCACATTGTTCAAAATGTGTTCTTTGAAGGCCTCAGAACTTCACGCATAAACTCTGATTATATAGTCTTATTTAAAAACCCTGCCGATCAATTACAGTCACAAATTTTGTCTCGCCAACTTTATCCAACAAATTCCAAATATTTCCTAGAAGCTTATTCTGATGCTACCTCTCAGCCACATGGCTATCTCTTGATAGATCTCACCCAAAATGCTAGAGATGAATTAAGACTTAAAACAAACATATTTAGCAAGCATCCGACTGTTTATGTAAAAAAATCTATAAATACTAATAATGACGGTGTAACCAATAAAAATGGGTAAAGAACGATTAAAACGCAATATTGTGTGCTTACACCTTCTGAGTCGAGCAAGAAAACCTCAAAGGGAGTCAATTATAAATACTGCCAGTAAAGATCAAATACTTTGTCTCTGTGACTGTGCAAGCAATTTTTTAAATGGTAACATTCCTTTTTCCGAAAAAGATATAAACAAACTTCGGAGATATCAAAATCAAATAAGACGTCTGGCAAATAATAAACAAATCAGTACAAAAGAAAGAAAAAATATTATAGTACAGGACGGTGGTTTTCTTCCTCTTTTGTTAACTCCGATACTTACAATTGCAGGCAGTCTTTTAGCTGATGCAATAACAGGTAGAAAATGAAACATACTGAAAAAATGATTCTTATACCCGCTGAAATCAGCGAGCGGACTAAACCTATTGATGTTGTGCTAGAGTCCTTGGATAATGAGATGCAGAAAGTGTTGAACAGCAAAAATATACCATCTGATTTAAAACTTATAAAATATAATCAGATACTTGGCAAATTTAAGCGATTGCATGAACAGAAACAGGAACCGTACAAAGCCAATATAATTGAACATACAAAAGATGTACTTAGCAATGATGAAATACTAACTGCTATGCCAAAAAATCAAATTCCAAAGGCTAAAATGCTTCTCCACTATATTCGTACAAACCCTTTTATTGAAATAGAGTCTGATGGTGAGCTTGTTATAGATGGGCAAAAAATTGAAGGCTCAAACATTACAGATTTAATTAATGATTTAGCACGTGAGCGTAAGAAAATAAGCAGACATCCTGGTACAAAGGAATTGCTGAAAGTGTTGAACCGCACAAATGTCCCACTAGCAAGTATTGGTAATAGACAAGGTAGGGAAATTTTTGCCGCAGGTGATGACTTTGACTGGGACGAAAGTCTATAAATACCTTGTGTGTTTCAATTTTTGTGAAATAATCACAAAAATGCATGTTCAATTTACTCCCGACAATTACAACATTTGGCTGGAATATTATACAGGGCAGGCTGCCCAAACTGGTTATGGATTGGATGGGTTTAAAGGCATCCCATACCAGCGGGGCGTTGGTCTTGGCAACTTTTTCCGCTCCCTATTCAGAATGGCCATCCCTGTTCTGCAATCAATTGGTAAGCAAGTTGGAAAGCATGCTTTAGTTGCAGGTTCAAATATAGCATCCGATTTGGCCCAGGGAAAACCTCTTTTTGAGTCTACTAAAAAGCATTCAAAGCGAGAAGCTGCCCAACTTTTTGATGAAGCCTCTCATGCCCTAGAACATCAGCAAGGAGAGGGTCTTGGTAGTCGCCCAAAGTCTATAAATACTAATGCACTTGATGCGTTTTCTAAAAAACATGGCTCTCATAGACGTAAAATCTATTCCGAGTACTAAAACTGAGTTAGACCTTTTCACGGTCCCTCCTACCCAAGTGGTAGTAAAGCGCGGCTTTTGGCATGAAATACAACCAACGCATCCCATAACTAATGAGGGACCATATGAATTTAGAATACCTCCCGATCCTCATTATATTCAGCTGAACAAAAATTACATTTATATGCTACTAAGAATTAAAAAACCAACAGTTGCTGCAGGATCAGTAGTACCTGACTATGCACCTATCAATCTTATTGGTAAAACTTTTTTCAAGCAAGTAAAATGTTTTCTAGGAGGCCGTTTAGTTTTTGACAGCTCCGATAAATATGCATATAGATCTTATTTTGAAACTGAATTAAATTATGGATTTGATGCAAAGCATTCACACTTACAGGCAGCATTATATTTTCATGATGGCGGCATTAATGTTGACACAAAAGATAGTGAATCATTCAAAAAGCGAGCTGCTATGTTTAAAGATGAAAATTTTGTAGAAGTTGCGGCTCCACTGCATATTGATATGTTCTTGCAAGATAGGTATTTAGTCAATTTTACCGATTTTCGCTTAGAATTACACAGAAATAGTAATGCATTTGCTTTGCAGTGTTTTGAAGATGTTAACTTAGATTTGAAAGTCTCTCAAATGAAATTTTTTATTCGAAAAGTTGAGGTTTTGGACACAGTAAATTTAGCTCTAGAGCAAACAATGCTTTCATACACAGCCAAATATCCTATAAGGCGCGTAGCTATCACTAACTTGCATATATCAAACCCTGCTAGGGAAACGCCAAATTATACATTGTTCACTGGTCAGCTACCTAGACGTATTGTATTTGCTTGTGTTGAAGGCAGTGCTTATCGAGGCAATCTAGCAAAATCGCCTTTCAACTTCAAACCTTTCAGCATATATGATGCAAAAGTAACGTGTGGGGGTATAACCTACCCTGCTTACCCACTTGGCATTGCATTCAAACATGATAGGTACTTGCAAGCCTATAATCAAATGTATGATGCACTCGATATAGGCCGTGAAGGTAATTTCATTAGCAGAGATGAGTTTAAGACAAGTCACTGCTTTTTTGTATTCGACTTGACACCTGATGCAGATGATGGGGGGCATTGGGATCTAGCACATGAAGGAACAACAAGCATAACTGTAAGGTTTGCTGATAATTTGCCTGATTCTGGCATAGAAATCATTATATATGCTGAATTTGATAATTTAATAATGATTGATAAAAATCGAAACACATTTCATGACTATAGTGCATAAACATGAATACTATGGAAGTATTTAAAATTCTTGAACGTAATATCAAAATGGATATGTTTTTGGGCGTTTTTCCATTAGACCGCTTACCACCTATAAAAAACTATCCTGCAGCTATAGTGGTTAATTTGGATGCTAGCAATGAGCCTGGTTCACACTGGGTTGCTTTGTATTTTGTAAGCAAGAAACGCTGTGACTATTTTGATAGCTATGGCTTAGAGCCACCTGTGCAATTGAAGCATTATATTTCTGATAATGCGCTTTCATTTACATACAATAATGTCCAAACACAAGGGCTTTTTTCCATTAGTTGTGGACATATGTGCATCTACTTCCTCTTATGCAGGAGTAATGATATTCCCTTCAAAAATATTGTTCTATCTATGCTGAGCGAAAAAATTTATAAATACTTTGATAAGCTTAAATTATAAAAATGGATACTAAACAATTCTATTTAACGCTTCCGAGCAATTCACAGGAAGCCAATACTGCGGCTACATTTGTAACTGGCCTGCCAAGGCAAATTATATTATCTGGCGATTGGGAAGTTGGTTTAGCTGAGATAATTTATGCTAATACATGGCACAATGTTGCTGAGGATCAGAATATGATACAATTTTATGATTTTAAAAATAATGTACGAGTAAAAATGCTTATTCCTAGAGCTAGATACCAAAATATACACGATCTTATTAAAACAATCAGTGAGGGAATGAAAATGGTTAGTCAAAATGAAAAATTTGAATATACTGAGTACCTGACTTTCAAGTATCATGAAAATAAGAAATTTTGTCATATAGTAATTAACACTGCATACATTAAAAGCTTAAAGCTAACGAATCATTTGATGTATATGTTAGGCTTTTTAGATAGTCAGCTTAAAAATGTAAATTATACTCTTGCACAAGAAGTGACCATAGCTGCCCATCACTCTCCTGACATGCTAGGCGGAATGCACAATTTTTACGTTTATTGCGATATAATTGAGCCTCAAATTGTTGGAAACGTTTTTGCGCAACTTTTGCAGGTTGTAAACATTGAAGGAAAATACATGGATATTGTAAACCATGCATATATTAGCCCACACTATATACCCGTGCTGAAGAAATCATTTAACACAATTGAAATAAATATCAAAACGGATCAAAATCAGCCCGTACCTTTTGAATTCGGCAAAACTATCGTAAAATTGCATTTTAGACACCAATAGACTATAAATAAAACCTATGTAGGTTACATATAATACAAAAATGATTTTCTTGTTGGTGCTCTTACATTCCACATATGGGGTTGATCCATGTATATGAAAATGAGTTATGGTAATTTGCCATAATTTAGCAGACTATAGTAGCACGTCACACTCTGCAAAAATACAAAAAGTTCTAGTGCCCGACTACCAAATAAAAGTATATTATAATAATATTTTGTTTTTTCAAGGACCTGTGGCTGATAAGGTGCTTGATTTACATGCTGCTAATAATCATCATTATGATCTGATTACAAAAATGCCTCAAGTGCAGTAAGTTTTTTCCTCCAAAAACAGCGCTTTGGTGGTGCTTGTGACCCGCGCAAATCCTCTCATTCTATGCTCATGCTTAAAGAGCAGCAAAAAATGTAACGTACAGTGTAAAGAGGTGTAAAGTCGTGTAAAGTGTAAAGTGGTGTAAAGTGTAAAGTAGTGTAAAGTGTAAACTTGTGTAAAGTAGTGTAAAGTGTAAAGTGGTGTAAAGTAGTGTAAAGTGTAAACTAGTGTAAAGTGTAAAGTGGTGTAAAGTGGTTCACCATCCCATTCTTATCCTATTCCTATCATAGGCCTACCTTATACTACCCTCCCTCGGCCCCTCTTATCCTAAGTTTAAAGAGAAGGCGCTAATGAACCCTTGTTGGTGGCCCCTCCCCCTGGGACAATTTTTTGAAAGTTCCCGAACTCCCTTCCCCCCAAGGACAAAACTTCCCGAACTACCCCCATCCCTATGGACAACTTTTTTGAAAGTTCCCGAACTACCCCCTTCCCTAGGGACTTTAGAAAATTCCCGAACTACCCCCTTCCCCCAGGGATAAGTTTTTGAAAGTTCCGGAACTACCTCATCCCCACCAGGGACAACTATTTTTTTCGGCAAAATACCCAGGGCGCACTCAGGCGCACTCGGGCGCACCCCTCACCCCCCGCCTATATTATAACACAGGAACCCTTCTCAGGGCGCACATTGTCAAAGCCAGGGCGCACGTTTTAACCCCCGTTTTTCAGCTGCCTACCACGTTTGCCTGAACTATAACACAGGAAAAAGTTCCCGAACCTAGTTCCACCTATCTTATAACATGGGCTATATTATAACGTTGTAACCCCAGGTCGCACGGTATACTACTCTGGTCTATTGCAAGATTTTTATCTGTATTAATATTTCAGGTGATTAGTAGCAATCTTGCAAGAACTTTGCACTTTTCTGGGAGTATAAAAGTTTTTTAGGTTTAGATTCATATTTCATTTTCATCTATTCCGCGTGAGCCGACATTAGAGCGCACGACATTAGTGCGCGCGACATTAGAGCGCAACCATAATAGATGTTTTTCACGTAACTTTACAAAACTTTTATGCTGATAAATGAAAGAATACGCCGCTTAAAGCTTCACGGACAAAAGGAGCATGCCTTTGAAAAATTCCTACTGTATCTTACACTCGAGACTATTTGCAACGATTGATATATGTACCTACTTTCCGATTCAGAATTGGATACACTTTCTATTATATCGGGGCAAAGTTAAATACCTACGCATGAATTATCAGGTAGTGATAAATGCACGCGGTTTCTTTCGTTTTGTAAAGCAATGAACAGATCTTGAATTATTTTTTTACATTCTGGTTGAGTTGTACACTGGGTAGATTAGTGAATGCACGAAAATAGAAATTTCGTTTTACTTCCCTTTGGAAAAAAGGACAGTAACTTTTGAAGCAGTAGGTTTTGTGAAACGCCATTATACCCTTTTCACTTATTTTCTTGACACAGATTACGGTATTCATTTTCACAATTTTTCTAAAATGTACGCAGTTACTGTAAGTTGTGCAAATCAAGCGTGAAATTTATTGCTGGAGAAAAACAATCATAAAAACTGCAGTAAATAAGCAAAAGATCAAAAATTTGTGTAAACTTATCCTGCATTTCTGTGTCAAGAAAACAAGTAAAAAGGGTATATTTCCATTAGAAAATGCATGAAAAGCTACTAAATAATGTCGTAAAATGACATCCTTACTACCGTGTTTTAGAGCTGTAGGTGTTATAACACAGTTCAGTCTACTCCATTGCACAAAAGATGTTTAAATTAACGTCAAAAATTTTTACTTCAAAACTGGCATAGCAAGGGGTCATTGGAGACACTGTTTTGCAGAGCATTTATCTCACTTTCTGTTCTATGTAACCAACCGCATTGCACAAAATCCATCAGTTCAAGGAGTATTGATGCTTTCCCAGAGGTAGGTAAAAGTCAACATTCTTATTTCACCTCCAATAATACAAAGCGTATCCAATTCTGAAGCAGAACGTATGCGAATTCCCGTTGCAAATAGTCTCGAGTGTAAGATACAGTAGGACTTTTTTCAAAGCGTGCTCGTTTTGTCCATGAAGCTTTAACAGGCGAATCCTTTAATTTATTAGCATGAAAGTTTTGTAAAGGTACGTGAAAAACATCTATTATGGCTGCGCTCTGATGTCGCGCGCTCTAGTGTCACTGCGCCCTAATGTCACGTGCTATAGTGTCGCGCGCTCTAATGTCGTGCGCTCTAATATCGTTGCGCTCTAATGTCGGCGCTCTAATGTCGTGCGCTCTAATGTCTGCGTGCCCTATTTTAAAGTTTCGAATTTTATTGTCATCTTTTTCAAAAAACTTTAAATGCATCATTTCGTACTTAGCAACATTCAGTTTTCAGCTTCTAACTAATTGCAAAGTGTTTAACTTCATCCTGAAACTGGGAATATAGTTATTTTCACGCAGTTTCAAGGTTTACACTACTGGTTGGTTTTAAGGGCCATTTTGATCCTAGAAAGCATACTGTCTGACCTCTAAGCGAATTACGGGCAATGCTCTCATAGTCCGTACTAAACCAGGCTGAAATCTGAAAAATTAAAAAAATTTCAAAAAAATTTAGAAAACGCTTATTTTATGATTGATCATAGCGTCAGCCAGCAGTCTCATTGCTGAACGGCCCCAGTAGAATCTGACAACCCCTAAAATCGACAAACTAATCAGGATTGAATTTTTAGTAATATTTTCGGCATTATACACCATTGGACCCCACCTAGAATTTGATCTATGGTAGTAAGCATGCAACGTAGCGTCGGTCGTACTTAGGGCAGATAATCAAGAAAATTTAGAATGTCGTAAAATCCGACGTTTGGAGCTGTTGTATTGAAAATATAAGAAAGCATATCTATTCAGTCGTTATGCCTCTTTAGACAAATATATTTTGGCAATTCCCCATTAATATTACTCTGAATTCTAATAAATCTGTTTGTTGTGATCAAACATTCACGTTAGGGCTTTGGTGGGTTCTTGATCCTCTGGAAAAATTGGAAATTTTATGTGAAAAGTGAGGCAAAAGGAAGGCTATAAACCGATAAAGATTGAAAATTTTTTCCAAAAGTGCTCGAAATCAACCAGAAATTGTAGGTAAACTTACTCACTTTCGACGTTATTTGCAGGCGTGGATTTAAGGGGAGGGGGGGCGGGGGGCAGCCCCCCAAAGGCCAAAAATATTTGGTGAGATAAAGAATGGATATGCAATTCGCAATGATTTTTGGCCGTCAGATACCATAATTTTTCAAATTTTTCCGGCGCTTCGCGCCGTATGATACCTATTAATGACATTTATTTACTTTCTTGGCGACCTGGAAGCCATTTTCTGTTCATGTAGTTTCAAAACAATTTAAACAGGAGAAACAGCTATTTTTGCATAGTTTTGTTCTATTTTCGATCGAAAATTTCGATGTTTCGCATCAAATGCAATAAATACAGGAAATCAAGCAGTAAATCATGCTTCTAGACGTCTATCCGCCTTAATTTCACAAATTTTCCGGCGCAACGCGCCAGATTTTTGTAAAAGTCAAAGAAATTTCATGATTTTTTCGCACAAATTGTCGAAAATTTTAAAATTTTTCTGTGAAAATATTGTGTAAAAAGTGGTTTTATGTTAAAGAATACAATGTAAAACACCGAAAAAACGCTATTTCGCGCGTAAGGACAAATTTTAGGACCGATTTTTGACGTTTTTTTTGGAAAAAGTTGGGGTACTATCCCTCCTTAGGAAAATCCTAGATCCGCCACTGGTTATTTGTACCAGTTTTTGACATCATTTTTAGCACAAAATAGCTCAATATTTGATCTCAGACCGGCTGCCCCCCCCAGATCAGCTATGCAGAGCATCTATGGTTGTGACAGATTCCTCCAGCAATAACTTTTCTCAATATTTGTGAGCACAACGGAGTCTTGAAACAATATTCATCGTATCTATGTTTAGTTGTTTTATTTTTTAGGTTGCTTGAATGCTATAATTGACAGTACATCATATTACATTATGCCGTCCGTTCAACCCGATTTCGAGCACAGATTGCGCGAAAATTTCGCGGGTGGGTTGATAACCAATGGAACAGATTTTTGTCAAGATTGCGATAAATTTTATTTCAAGAAAATTGACTTCAAATTTCAAACAGGTGGGCAAACAAATTTTCGAATTGCAATGCGCCAGAATAAAAATTTTAGCAATTCATCGCAAGCGTAGAAGCAAAGTTAATTTGCATACACAATATTTAGCGAGCACTTATAAATATCTATACTGAAAGTATTGAAATGAATAGCTTTTTATCGCCTTTGTTATGGAATTCTCATTTTAACGCAATTTTGGCGTATGGTTAAGTATTATTCCATTATTGAGACTAGATCATAGGTGCACAAGGTCAGGGTCGGCTGGTAGGGGGAGAAATCCCAAAAATCCAAAACAGTAAATTAAACGTTTACTGTTTTTTTGCGGTTTTAACGATCAAAATGGTTAAAATAGCATACAAAACCTTTTTTGTAGTAATATCGCAGTTTGAAAGCATTTATAGTCCATTTTGACTGCATTGCATCACTTTTAACACAAAAGATGCAAAAATTCATCAATTATGGGCGCTTTTTGAGTAAAAAGTACTTAAAAGTATATACTAATCTGGCGCCAAGCGCCGGAAAAACTTTGCCGTTTTTAGTGCTTTTGACCTTAAAAATGATGCAAAAAACGTTCCATCAGCTCAAAATCGTCAGACAGTAAATACCTGTCCGGCTGACCCTTCAGCGGGAGGGTAATACTCCCCTCACCCCGTACGTGCATGTATGGACTAGATCATACGTATTCTTGGAGAGGGGTTTGACCCCTAGAATGGCTACTAACCTCGCAAAATGGCTGTGATCCCCATAATCGTCAATTTTTTTTGTTGTAAAAATCGTAAAAAAGATACTTTTTAATGCCTTTTTAGCTCATTTTCGAATCAAAACTATTCAACGTTTTTCAACTATGTTGTTCGATTTACTCAATTTTTTAAATATTATTTCGAGATACTTTATGTTTTTATGTTTTAGGAAGAACGAGCATTGTCTGAGACGTTAAAAACAGTGTTTTCGACGTGTGCTCATCATTTCTAGTCCAGAAAAGGCACTTTTAAAAACTCTCCCCCTAGAATTCCCATCTGTACTGTACATGTACGGACCACTTTGTCAATTACACTATTATTTGATTATATGCGATTCTTTTTGAATGTTTGGACTATACTGACTTTTTATATTAGTAAACCGATTGTTCATTGTTCTTCGGCACAAATTTATTCTGTAGGCCAAAAGTCTTATAACTTTTACATTGTGATGGTCGTTGGATCCCGTAATCTGCTGCAAATATGCTCACAAACAGAAAAATTGATCGCCAGCAAAGCTCTGTGCTTTTCATGCCAAAGGTTTGTTATAGTCGATGTTTTCTCCGAAACTCCAACTTGCGCCATGTACCATTACAATTATGATAATTCGTGGATACCACAAGCTCAATCGGATTCTGTACGGCCCATGATAATCAATAATCTATCCGAGATTCGAAATTTTTCGACTTATCCAAATCTATCGAATGCTTACTTTCAGATAAAATACGCCTCCAGTTACGTAGTTTTCTTTTTTTCTAACACATTTTAAAATCCATGACCGATTCGTTTCATTTTAAGCTTTGCCTGGGACGTTCAATTATCCTCAATGCTTTGGCCGACAAGGTAACTCACCCCCAATTTTTCATTTACATGCAAAACGGACTTAATTTACAAAATTTATCATCATTGGCGTACTTCTATGAGGAGACTATAATTATACAGGGTGGCCCATAAAAAAAGGCTACATTCCGATTCAACAGGCCATAACTTCAGTTGATGTGAAGATAAAACTTTTAAACTGACTGCATCATATAGATAAAAGTGTCTTCTTTCAAACCGTGTACAACAATTTGGCCAGATGTCGACGGTTGGAGCGCTATAGAAATTCGTTCACACCTCTACTTTAACATTGTTTAAACTCGCAGTTTCTACGTTGCATCACATTGCTGCGTTTATAGGTAACCTTTCTTGACACTTCAGACAACATATTTGGTCAGAAAAATTAATTAGTCCATATTTAAACCCTTAGAGTAGGTACACATCCAACTAAATGTAAAAATTTTAGGATGTCGTCGAAAGGGTGCAAATTTATGGCAGGAACCAATGATGCTATTATTTTAAGAAATATCAAATTAGGGTGTAAACAAATTGCCGTAGGCCCCGAACCGTTGACAGCTGGCCAAATTTTTTTACGGTTTGAAAGAAAAAACTTCATCTATTTAGTGCCATTAGTCTTACAGTTTTTGTTCATATCAGCGTAAGTTATGACCTGTTAAATTGGAATGTAGACTTTTTTATGGGCCACATGGGGTTTGCAAATTTTCTGATACTAAGGAATGTTATCTGTGCCTCATTTTTCGTCGCTTTTCATGAAGCATTGTCTTTGACATAAAATCGTTTACGCGAGGCAAAAAGAACATAAAGACGGCGAAGGAAATATGCAAACTTTATTGGTTTTAATATTGTGAAATGTCCAAAAATAAAATTGAGGTTTCAGAATTTCGAGCTGAACCATTATACCAATTCAATTGTCAGCACGTGTATGAGGCGTCTCTCCTGCGATTTCCATTGAAAACCTAGCAGAGAAAACTGCGTTCGTTGTCAATTATTTTAATGTTTACTGGCATAACGGATAGAATATAAAATATCACCTTCTCGTCAATAAGTTTATTTCTTCTAATAACCTTTTCGTTTCGGTTTGTAGCTCAAACGCATTTATTTGCAGAAATGCTGTGTCTTGAATAAATAAATAAGACATGATAGAAGCTTCAAAATACGGGAGAAAGCGGAAAATTTTATTGGGAATGTGTCCAAACCGGATTGAAGCCGTATTTTTATAACCGAAGAATTTGAGATCATCTCTAACTCACGTGCCTACTGGTTTGTTTCTGGATTGACGGGCCCGGACACACTGGGCCACATTAATGCGGGGTGCAAATGACCATGCATTAGGCAGCACCCAAAATCTTTAGAGTTAGCTGGTTAAACTCCTGAAGTCGAAAATTTTAGTCTTGGAGTCTGCGCAGGTAAATTCAATTCTGATTTTCAAATCTCTACGCCCACGTTTATGGAACTCTTAGATCCACTTTGATGTGCACATGTGTCCCGCCCAATGTAAACACATTCCCGGAAACGGCAGTGGCTTTAAGTTAAATTTTTTTGTAGATAATAACTTTTTTGAATTTTAATAATATTAAAAAATATCAATATTTATATTTTTAAATTTCTATTAATATTCTTTATTATCTATATCATTTATTTAGTTATCTTTCCTATTCTTTTCCTGGTTAAAAAGTAGTAGGTACTAATCAATATATTGATTCCACGTAACTCATATGTCGGTACAATGTGTATATATTGATTGGCCTGTGCTACATCATCCTTCTAACCATTTTTAGTCAAACGTTCGAAACAGTTATTATAAAAGAACAAATCATTTTACTATTGATTGAAATTCGTAATTTTAAAACCTACTTAGTTCCATTTTAGAATCATCTAGGTTTGTGCTAAAATACCTAAAAAATAATAGAAAGGTCGCTGAATACAATTTATCGAAAAACAGAGAATATTTTTCGGTATTACGGATCGTCAGGTTCATTCAGCCTATTTGGCACAAGCTTGCGATTTTCGATTTCAATCGTTAGTGAACAACAAATTTCTTATATTTCGTTTCGTAAAAGGAAATCACGTCTTAATTTTTGAATTTATAGAAAATATGTTGGTTGCAGACCATTCGTACATGTACATAAATATCAAAAATAATCGTTTTTCTATTAATTTGACCTTTAACGTAAACTTTATTCTTGGAAATAGCGAAGTCGAAGAAAAGCAGCCTGAACGATATTTTGGCTTATTATCGAGCACTGAAGGAAGGAACGTTTTATTGTTCCCTCAGATTTGTAGGTTTCTCCTTTCAATTCAAGACAAGTCAAAATGCATCTTGGATAATTCATTTAATAATTTTTTGGTTATTGAATCTTATTATTTCAATACAATTAAGTATTTTATAAATCCATTTTGATTCAAAAGTATTGGCACGAAAATTTCTATTTTTACATTGACTAAATTATCATTAATAAAATATATATTAAAAAAGCTTTTGAACCAATTATGTACATACATATACTGAGGGAAGTGAAAATTGTGATTCATTTCCAAACAAACTAAGATTTGCATCTTTTTATCTTATTGATGTAGGTAGGTACACCTACATATATTAAGTAGTGATTCTGTGGAACGTAGCCTGCAATAGTAGGATTTTTAATAAAATTAAATTTCTAATCTGCTTTAATTTTTCAGGCGAGTGCGTCAAGAAACTTAGCCCAATTTGATGAAATTCATGCATGATGCTGTGCCTGTTCAGCCTCTCGATGACGTGTTATATTGTAGGATTTACAGGATAAGGGATTTTCACGAAAATCTTATCTACGACACAGTACCTATTAGTCTGTTTCATTTATCCGAGAGCTTTTTCAGTATATGTTTTCGGAGGCTACAGTAACCTTTTTTCTTATTTACTGTAGGTCGCTAGATCTCACTGTAGCTACGTAGCAAAGAAGGGTTTTTCAATTACGTTTTTTGCGGCATAATTAATCCTCGTCTTCCAGCAGATCAATTAACTTACAAATAAAATCACGCATTCAGCTTATCCTAAGTTGACACTTTAAACACAATAGACTAAGATGCTAAGAAAAGCCGCGAACTCCTGCATAGCTCACTGGTAGAACATCCGCTTGTCGTCGAAGCAACCCGGGTTCGATTCCAGCCGACAGCTTTTTATTTAGCGCACTTACTGTAGTATGTCCCAGCGCTGATTAAATGCCTAAATTAAATTCATATGGACGGATTAATGCATCGAAAATGAAAGAATTCCAGCCACTTGCCTTCACTGAGCTGATTTGCCCAATTACAGTAAATCGTCTTGTTTCGCTTACTGTAGCCCTTAAAAAATTGACTAACAAGCTCTCGAATAAGTGAAACGGACTATACCTATCTGTACATAAATACGTACTCGGCTTTGAATCCACTTGTAAACTGTATGGAACAATGACAAATGGTATTGAATCCCTAGATTAGATTACTGTAAATCCTTTGAGGATCATTTCTGTGCCATTTTGTGCATTGAATATGAACAAGGTTTCAGGAAAATTCAAGCAAGTTGCTGCAAAGGTGATTTCTAGGCCGCCTATAGTAGTGCAATTTTATCTAATAAAACTCCAAATGCTCCTAAATTGATGCACAAATCGCGATTTCTGCCTCATTTTAAAGCACTTTAGTAACCTATTAACATTTGCTTCAGAAGTTATGTAGAAGTTCTCATGAATTAGAGTACATATGTATGTACATGTGTACTTCAAATATGTACTACTCAGAAAGAATAAAGGACGCAGGCTTTAATGAAATGGATTATTGTCGTCTCTTGAATAACGGCAACATGAAGTAGCGCATTAAATAACACGTGCTTATGGAATAGAAGACCAAAAAATGTTGCAATGTCCGATGATGATGAATAGGTCACGAATATGTAAGATTACTAAGTTCGTTTGGGTGGCTAAGGACACGATACATACTTAATACTGTTGGAAAATTCGAAGTCAAAGAAATGACGGAGACATTCTTATTTTTCCTTCCCAGATTTGCCGTTATCATCACATAGCATAGCATGACTCCCTCTCCGTTAAGAGCAGAGAGCACGTTCTCTGCAGATAAGTTCTCAAGCAAAGCAGTGATACAATAGGTGATTATGTAATTTAATCTTAAGCCGTATTTATACTTCACGCAGGATCGCGTCGCAGGATTAAATGGCGTGACTTTTTCTAAAAGTAGCACATCCTGCGAAAAATCGTGCGAATTGATGCATCGCGCCGTCCGTTTATACTTACTGCGAAAAATCGTGCGATAATCGACAAAATTCGTCGCATCGCGTCTTCGATTTATACTTGCTGCGATTTCTCGCAAACTCAACTATCCTGCGATAAATCGTGCAATTCTTTCTGCGAATCTTGCGAATCATCGCACGATTTTTTCGCGCATATTTTTGCTCATTTTGGTCCTCGCCTGACCTCATTACAAATTTAAAGCATTGTTGCGTGACAAAAATGATTTAAGTAGGCACGTCGACCCGCGTCGATCGGCGTTGTACATGTCAAATTTGACAGTTCAATAGAAATGTGCGCAAAAAAAGGACGCGAATTCGCTTCCGAGCCCAATTTAGCGAATTCGCGTCGGACGTCAACTTGTTACTAAAATTAGTAATTTGTGACATTTTTTCGCGGAGATGAACGCGATGGAGTATAAACTGAAATGCGATTCATCGCACGACGAAATTTCTTGCCTGCGCGAATTATTAAGCGATGCGAACTTCGCAGGAAGATTAAATCGAAAAATCGTATCGCGGACAATCCTGCGATTCGCGCGAACAATTATTCGCGCGATAGTATAAATCGAATTCGCGTGCTTTGCCCGATCCTGCGACTGCGATATTTCGCAAGTTCGGCGCGATGCGTGAAGTATAAACCAGGCTTTAGGTGCATGGTGGCTGAGGTTACCTTACCATTCTCAAATTTCTGGAAAATACTTTATGATGTCGCATGTTTTATGCAAAGCAAGCTTGAAGAATACGAATAAAAATTTTTCGCAAAAAATTTTACAATTAATGCTGCACATTACAAGTTTTACAACTCGGGTCGGGTAGAGAACTTTGGATTAACTTAAGAATATGGTACCTTCGGAATACTTAGAAATAAACTTCAGAAAAGCGGATTTTTTCGCTCAGTACTTAGAAAATGTTGAAAGGAAGCGCGGAAAAAATTTCATCCGTCTATGATCAATATTACAAAAGCTATGGGTTTCGTTAATTGACCTCTTCTCGACCTAAGCAAGCATCTTCTCGACCTAAGTATTTGAAGTTTCAAACATCTGAATGCAGAATCACATGCAGATACCTACCCAATCTACGTCGACCTAAGCATCTATACATCGACCTAAGCATTTATACATCGACCTAAGCATCTATAGGTACATCGACCTAAGCATCTATACACACCGTTTTTTATTCCCAGCGATTTGGTTGACATAGACCAAACCCACAATTTTTTTTCCACTTTTTCCGACCCTTTTCCACGTTTTTTTGGAGGTCTAAAAACGTTGGGAATAGAGCGCCTGTGTTGAAAAATCAGTGTTTTTTAAGTAGAAAATGTTATGTACACAACACATGCAATAACGGTGTTTGATGCACTTTTTGAATAAAAATTTTGCGCTCCACAAGAAATATCACGATCAGTATACGTTATTTATGCTGAAACTTGAATTTCCCCCTTCAGTAAAACATTTTAGCCAATTCTGAAGTCGTTTTTGACAATTAAAACTATAATTCTATCAAATGGCGCGAAGCGCCAGCAAATTTTGAGATTTTAGCTCTCTAAATCATTTTTGCATTACAAAAACTGTGCAGAAGGTGAAGATTTTCAATCGTAGTGGAGTTGTAGGACCAGATTATTGACAAAAATGCTGCAAATTGGCGCCGCGCGGCTTAAACATAAATAACAAGTAAGAATTAAATCAATTCGGCGTGAAGCGCCGAAAAATTTTGTAGTTTCACCTCTCTAAAGCGCATTTTTGCATTACAAAAACTAGTGATGTCCCGGTGCCGCTTTTTTACCGGTGTCGGTGCCGGTGCTACATTAGCATATTATATAGTGTACTATGCTTCTTCAAAAAGGGTTAAATTTGTACCTATTTTTCACCGGATATACATATTAAGGGCAAAATTTCATTTGGCTAGTAACGACTCCATTATTTTTAATTTATGAATACATATTAATTTTCTCACTTAAGCATTAAACAAACAAAAAATTGTAATGAAATTGAAATTCGAAGAAAAATAAAAGTTAAATAGTGTATTATGCCACAAAAACTTTTTGAAGTTAAATTATTTGAGTTTATCATTTCACATTTTCAAAGCCTCTGAAAACAAACATGGGATATATTAGTAATGCAAAAGACTTACATAGAAGTCCATTTACAAAGTTTTAACAAGCTTTTTTATGAATAATTGCAGGAAAAAGTTTCGCATAAAAACTATTTTAAAATTCTAGCTGCGTTTTACGGTCTTATGCTCACGGATGTTTTCAATAAGATGCTTCGTTAAATGAATAATTCATTTTTAAAGCTCGAAGACTTGTTCTGAAGTTCATTCAAAATGCTCCACTATCACACATGCACATAGGGGGGTAAGGGGGTATAACCCCTGAGGGGTCAGCTAGACCGGTACTGTCCGGCGATTTTGAGCAAACAGGTCTTGTTCTGCATCATTTTTGACATCAAAATCAGTAAAAATGTCAAATTTCTCCCGGCGCTTCGCGCCAGATTAGTACTTTTAAGTACTTTTTACTCAAAAAGCGCCCAAAATTGATAAAGTTTTGCATTTTTTAGTGTTAAAAGTGATATAATGCAGTCAAAATGGACTAAAAATGATTTTAAAATGTGTTATTAACACGAAAAAACGTTTTATAGGCTATTTTGACCATTTTGATCATTAAAACAGCAAAAAAAATCGTGAACGTTAAATTAACTGTTTTAGATTTTTGGCATTTCACCCTTCCTGCCGACCCTGACCTTGTGCACCTATGTCCACTATGCTGATCAGAAGATTTTATCAACAAAATGCTACCTTTTTGCGCCTTTATTCATTAAATTGGTGATAAATGAGCTTCAATTATTCTTTTTACACTAATTTTTCTCTTTTATCTAGCACCGGCACCGGCGCCGGTACCAGCCTAGCACCGGCCCGGTGCGGTGCCAGATGCCCAGGACATCACTAACAAAAACTAACCAAATCCGTGCAGAGGATTTTCAATCGTAGTAAAGTTCTAGATCAAATTGTCGATAAAAATGCTGCGGTTGACGGTGCGGCTTAAAGATTAATAACAAGTAAGAATTAAATCAATTCTGCGCGAAGCGCCAAAAAATTTTTGTAGTTTCCCCTCTCAAACGCATTTTGCATTACAAAAACTAACCGAATCCGTGCAGAAGATAAGGATTTTCAATCGTAGTGAAGTTCTAGACCAGATTGTCGATAAAAATGCTGCAATTGACGCGGCGCGGCTTAAACATTACTACTAAGTAAGAATTAAATCAATTCGGCGCGAAGCGCCGAAAAATTTTTGAAGTTTTAACTCTCTAAACACATGTTTAACATTACAAAAATTTTCCACAAATGCCAACCAAGCCCAAAAATTTTTTCCATTTTCCAAAATTTTGGTTGACAAATAGACCAAAAAGTGGAAAAAGAAAAACGGTGTCTATACATCGATCTAAGCATCTAGACATCGATCTAAGCCAGGGTTGGAAAAAACCAAAGTTTGAAAATTTCCGATACATATTTTGGTTTTATGGTTTATTATGGTTTTTAATGGTTTTTTAATAGTTTTTATGGTTTTTTAATATTTAAATTTTGGTTTTTATATTTTAGTCGTGAGCATAAGTGTTTAAATGCTTGATTATGATTAAAAACCACTAAATTAAAGAAGAGGCATGACTTGCCTAACCAATTATTCAGGAAAAATAAAAGTTAACAATTTCAAATTTATTCAGTAGAATAAACGGCAGGAATGAAACGAACGAAACGATACACATGAACGAATACATAATCATCATCAGGCACCTTGCTGTGGGGAGGGGGGATTGGGAAGGACATGTCCCCCAAAAATTTTGAAAAACTGGAAAATTTCAATTTTTTTAATGCTATTTTTGGCCGTTTTTGGCCTTTTTGGCATTTGGTCCCCCCAAAAATAAGTTGGTCCCCCCAAAATTGGAGGGTCAGCTACGTTCTGGATCATCATTACATTATACGATTATAATTACGTCTCTCTTACAAAAAAAAGTTCAACCAAAAATGA
Organism: Mermis nigrescens; assembly: GCA_036768485.1. Taxonomy (NCBI): domain Eukaryota; kingdom Metazoa; phylum Nematoda; class Enoplea; order Mermithida; family Mermithidae; genus Mermis; species Mermis nigrescens. Next base: position 85,941 of record JAVLUZ010000569.1, read on the forward strand.
AAATAAACTATTTCATGCCGTTTATTCCCTAAATAATTAGTCTACTCTAAGCTAGATTAAAGAGTACTATTAGCACATGTTTACAAATGATGAAATATGAATCTTGCGACATTTTTTAAAAATCGACTCAAAAAAACCAAAAAACCAAAAACCAGGCCGATTTTCAAACCATAAAAAACCATAAAAAACCAAAAACCAAAAACAATGCCCGGCCAACCCTGATCTAAGCATCTAGACATCGACCTGAGCAGGAGCGACCTTGACCTAAGCAGCTTAAAACACCTTTTTAGATATACTAAGCCTAAGCCTAAGTATAATAGAAGCAAAAACTTAGATTTTTGTATATCTTGTCAAGAACCGAAAAACATGCAAAAAAATATGAAATTTTTTAAAATTTTTTCAAAATATCAAACAGCTTTTCGCGCCTCTTTTCTTCTTCTCCTTCATTGCTATGCTTCCTCATGCAATTTCAGCCCATATTATTTATTTCTGACAAATATGTAAGTCCTTGGATCGAGCCGTTCAATCGTCCCAACCAATACTCACATAGAGAGTTGCCTGCAATTTTGCAAGTATGGCTCAGATTTCCACCAATTTTTTTTTCCGCGCTTCAATTTATCATGTTCTACCATTTTGGCAAACAAATTTTGGCATTCCATATTCGTTTTGCTCCTTTTCTAAAAGTAACATATTCTTAAGCTTAGCCGAGAACTTTAGATTACAGAGAATCAGGGTTGGCACGGGCTAGATTTTTGGGTTTCTGGGTTTTTGGATTTTGGGTTTTTGGGGTTTTTGTAAGTGCAGAAATACCGAAATTTGGGGTTTTTTGGGTTTTGAGTTTTTCGAGCGCGAAAGTCTCAAAAAAATTTGCACTCCATGCAATATCGTCATTTCTATACATGTTAGGTATGCATAGCATATGAAATTTTCGCACTACTTGCAAATTAACACCGGCTTAAAACGTCATTCTGCACAAAAAAGTTGAAAAGATTAAAAAAAATTTTGGATGGACAGGATGCGGGCATAATGAGAAATGCACATAAATGAGGCTGACATAGTGCATTCAAAAAACTATTTTTTTGATGGTTTCCGCCTCTTTTTTTATCATTCAGGTTGAAGTTTCCAACTTAAAACATGGCAAAAACGTTTTATAGCAAAAACTAAAGCTAAATTCCACCCAAAAAATGATGTTACTTTATGCCCCCAAGTTGTGACAGTAATTATTTGCTGTCAACTGCAGGTAATATAGCACACAATGTAAAATTATATGCAGTCAAAAACTAGCGGCCTAGACTGCAGGTAATATAGCAGACAACGTAAAATTATATGCAGTCAAAAACCAGCGGCCTAGACTGCAGGCAATATAGCACACAATGTAAAATTATATGCAGTCAAAAACCAGCAGCCTAGGCGGCAGGTAATATAGCACACAATGTGATATTAGGCTAAACTTAAGAAGATAGAAGAAAGAAAATTTTATTACTAATACCAACAGTTAAAATACAAAATGACAAGATATATAATAAATGCAATTACGAATTAGTAAAGGGACATGCGAGTCAATGGAATGACAAGTTTTACGCGCGCCCCACAAGATATCTAGATAAATCAAAGTTTGCTAATCTAGATTTAAATATGTTTAGGTTAGGGGAAGAAACAATGAAGTCAGGAAGATCGTTCCAAACTGCGATGTATTTGTAAAAGAAATCAAACTTTTCTAAATTAGAATGTACAGTAGGTATGACTAATTTAAATCTATTAATGCTACGGGTAATATTATGATTAAATACAAAAAAATCATCAGCTTCCAAACATGATTTATGACAAATAATTTGATACATCATACACAGACAAATCTGCAAGCGTCTTAATTCAAGTCTGCACAATTTAAGTTGTGTTAAACGATCCTCGTAAGAAAGAATATTATTATAGCCAAAAATATATTTAGTGAATCTACGTTGAACAGCTTCCAATCTATCTATATCCTTAAGATAAGAGGGGTTCCATACACTGCAACAATACTCTAATAAAGGTCTAACATAACAACTATAAGCTTTAACAAGATTACCTTTATCACGCGAAAAAAATGATTTGCGTATTAAAATACATCTAAAGAAAGCTTTTTTAATCAAAGAATTATAATGTTCCTTAAATTTTAAATTTCGAGGAATCAAAACTCCTAAATCACGGACAAACGGATCACTAGAAATAATTTCCCCATTTAGTCTATAAACGGCTTTTTGATTATTATTACCCAAATATAGAACTTGACTTTTGGTTCGAGAAATAGGTAAATCCCATGCAATTGCCCAGTCAATAATCTTATCTAAATCAGACTGTAATAATTTACAGTTACGACTAATATTGAAAATTTTGATATCATCTGCGAACATATAAACCGTACTACAAATATTATCACATATATCATTTATAAAAATCGAAAAGAGCGTAGGTCCAAGGACACTTCCTTGGACGACACCGCTGGTAACAGGCACATAATCTGAAAAAGACTGATTAACGCGAACACATTGGGAACGATTAAACAAATAGGCCTTTAACCATGCATACAAATTACCGTTTATTCCATATCCGTTTAACTTAATAAGAAGTTTTTCCATATTTACTTTATCAAAAGCTTTAGAGAAATCTAAATATATTATATCAACAGTTTCTTTTTTAGCTAACGACTGAATCCATGAAAATTTACACTTTAACAATTGTGTTTCACAAGATTTATTCTTTTGAAAACCAAATTGAAAAGGAGATATTAGTTTATTAACCTTAAGAAAGTCTAACAATTGACTATTAATAATTCTTTCCATAATTTTGGCAATAGAACAACAAAGAGAAACGGGCCTGTAATTATCCACTAATGCTGGATCCCCCTTTTTTAATATTGGAATAACATGTGCCATGCTCCAAAGCTCGGAAATATTTCCAGACAGAAAAGATACAGTGAAAATACTAACTAACGGCTTTATCATTTGAAACGAGAATTTTTAAATAAAAAGATTACATATGCCATCGGGGCCAACTGCAATAGACGTATTTAGATGGTTAATGGCTTCCAATACACGATCCTCACTAAAAATAACGTCAGAAAGCGAAAAATCACAGCGCTTCTGAAAAAGAAAATTCGCGTTAGTAATGTCACTAGAAAACACTGAAGCGAAATAATCATTAGAAATGTTAGCCTTGCGTAATGAATCAGTTATAACATTATTATCAGAAAATGTTAGAGGAGGAATTTCACTGCGACTTTTTAATCTATTATTTACAAAAGTATAGAAAGCTTTAGGATTATTATTCTTGAGCAATTTGTTTTCTTGAGAAGAGAAATAATTATGAATAGTTCTACGTGAGAGCCTTACAATGATTTCGATATTTAACTTTAGTTCCTGGAGTTTTACACCTTTTATACTTATCCCATAGAGAACGTTTTTTAAGAAATAATTTATGTAAGCTTTTAGGGTATTTAAATTTTAATTTAGCCCTAAAAAAAGGTACAAAACTAAAAATAAGAGGATTTAATATACTAAAAAAAAAAAAAAAAAAACAATGTAAAAAAACACCTCCCGCTTATTATACATGTCATTAACTGTTGAGCATGTAGAAAAAATGTCAGGCCAAGAAACAGAGGATAAAAAAGTAGCTATACTCTCGTAGTCCGCTTTATTGAAATTTAAGCAAGGTTTATCTCCATCTTGAAAAGTTCTAGTTAAAATTTCAAAAGAAATCGAATTATGGTCGCTTGTTGAAAAAGGAGGAAGAACCTGGATATTAAATACGTTATATGCAGCAAATACTACATCAATCAAAGTATTATCGTGAGTATTTTCTTTAACTAACTGTTGCAGACCACTAGCTGATAAGTAATCAAAAAATAATTCGTTTAATGGATTAAATGTAAAAGTACCATGAAACCAATCAATTTTAGGCAAATTTAGATCCCCTACTATAATAACGGGATGACAACTATTAGTAGCCCATTCAATTAAATTACATATCCGAAGTGCAGTATCAAAATCATACTGAGGAGGTCTATAAACTAACAAACATCTTATAACATCTCCACCTTTTAAAATTTCAACAACTAAAGTATCAGACACAAACAGAGAAGCAGGAACTTTAACGCATCGAGCATAAAGATGAGGTTTAGCAAAAATTAAAACTCCACCTCCCCGCTTATTCTTACGATCTGATCGGAGAATAATATAATTTTTTAACGGACATAATAGACTGTCGGAAATAGATTCATTTAACCAGGTTTCACAAAAAAATAATATATCGAATTTTGCAGTATTTAACAGAAAGTGAAGTTCCCCTAACTTATTCACAATACTACGAGAATTACATAGCAAACATTTAATATTAACAAAATAACGGGGCGAATTTACCTAAATATTAGACGCGTGTTGACCATGTTGAGCACAAAATTTGGGATTAGATGGTTTAGGGGCTGTAGAACGAGGATCATAGACTCGTACAGTTTTCTTCTTCACACAGTCATCCCTAAAGTCGATATATAGAATAGTCTCGCCCGCGTCCAGTCGTTGGTGCAACTCGTCGTTAAGTTCACGCTGACGTTTTTGCTGAAGAAACGACAAATCCGGTCGCGCACGTAATTTCGAGTAGACGTTTGTTGGATTTGCAGGGCGGACAACTTTGTTGATAAGACCAATAAAGCGACGTTGAGCACGTGATCGAAGAAAGACAAACTTTCAGAAACTGAGGTTTGTCTGAATATTTGGGACCGTCTCTAAATACCTGCGTTATATCGGCAGATGAAAAATCAGAGTCTTTATTATAATCATCAATTAAAGATTTAACCGAAACAAGGTCATCGTTAGATTCGGCTAAACCAAATACGACCGCATTCGACTTTTTGATTCACGTTCTAGACCATCTTGAATTAATAAGCCTATATTGACGATGCTGGGTGACGTAGAAGCGCCAATTTTTGATTCAATTGAGTTTAGACGAGATTCTAAAGTAGCCATCTTAGCCGGTAAAGAAGTGAAATTTTCGAACAGGGGTTTACACAAGGAGCAAACAAATGGAAAAGAGTAAGAAGTGTCAATATAGGACGAACTATTGAAATATGAAATAAGTGCTGATGGTAGATTAAGGCACTCAGCATGTGCCCACTTATGACATAGTCCACATTGAACAGCCGAAATATGACTATCCGTAACTGTCTCCCGCGCAAATGACACAAAGACTATTATTGTCATCTTCTGTATTAAGGAGAGTAAAATTTCCCGTTCGTTGCGGTGGTGATTTAGAGTGTTGATTGTTGACGTAAATTTTTGATCCGCTGATTTTTACCGCCCATAATGTGTATTGTAATAATAATAAGACAAGCCGGTGATCAATTATCGTATCATCAAAAATTTCTTCGCAATTTAGGGTTGAATGAATGATTTACTACGGAAGCACGAAACTCATTTGGATATAGTTATAACTTAACACTTAGGTCTTAATATGGTACTTTTAGAAAAGGAGCAAAACGAATACGGAATGCCAAAATTTTTTTGCTAAAATGGTAGAACATGATAAATTGAAGCGTGGAAAAAAATTAAGTGAAAATCTGAGCCATACTTGCAAAGTTGCAGGCAACTCTCAATTTGAGTTTTGGGTGGGACAATTAAATGGCTCAATCCAAGGACTTATATATTTGTCAGAAATAAATAATATGGGCTGAAATTATGGAAGGAAGCATAGCAATGAAGGAGGAAAAAGAAAAAGGTGCGGAAAGCTGTTAAAAATTTTATAAACTTAAAACAATTTTTTTGCATGTTTTTTCGGTTTTACTTCATAATATATACAAAAATCTAAGCTTTTGCTTCTATTTTACTTAGGCTTAGGCTTAGTATATCTGAAAAGGTGTTTTAAGCTGCTTAGGTCAAGGTCGCTCCCGCTCAGGTCAATGTATAGATGCTTAGGTCAATGTATAGATGCTTAGGTCGATGTATAGATGCTTAGGTCGATGTATAGATGCTTAGGTCGATGTATGATGCTTAGGTCGACCTACAGATCCTTAAGTCGATGTAAAGATGCTTAGGTCTACAGATCCTTAAGTCGATGTACAGATGCTTAGGTCAACGTAAATTGGGTATCTACGTGTAATTCTGCATTCAGCTGTTGAATCTTCAAATACTTAGGTTAAGAAGATGCTTTAATAGGTCTAGAATCGGCTAATGAATGAAACCCATAGCTTTTGTAATATTGATCATAGACGGACAAAATTTCTTTTACGCGCTTTCTCTTAACATGTTATGAGCAGTGATTGTACGGGTACCCCCCAACCCCGACCCCGACCACCAAAAAACCCCAGCCTAAACCCCCGATCCCGACCCCCGACCCCGGGGCATGATTTTTCGAGTCGGGGTTGAACCTTTTCCGGGGTGAAATATAGCACTTTATTTGTTGGTACATAGAAGAATTGTATAAATATCAAATAAATTCGGAACAAGGACGATTCATTTACCAGCAAAATTAATATGTTAAACTCCACACTTGCTATATTTCATAAAAAGTACGCCTGGTCGCCATGATGTTAAGACGTACATACATGTTCGCATATTTTCCATTATGAAGTGCGCCGAAATTACAGCGGAATCACAGGCGTGAAGTGGGGGAATGGAGGCACATGCCCCCGGAATTTTTCAGAAATTATGTTGATTTTTCTGGCACAATGTGTCTAGAACATTGAGTTTAAAAGGCACAAACGTCAAAATTTTCCCGTGCTTCGTGCACAAGTCATTATTATTTATTGTTACACAGATACAATGAATTTAAAAGCTTGAATCTGTTAAAATAATCCAGCACTTCGCAGCACTTTAGTGATTTAATGCACTATTAGTTCATTGAATGAAACTGCACATGCTTGTTGAACATAATAGTAAAAGTGCGAAAATGTTTGCGTACCATTTTATCTATTCTCTACTTTGTTTATCTTTCTTTACAAAAACAAATAATTCTATTTTAATGAAAGGAAAGGCCTAATTTTCTTGTGTTTTTGCGCATTTTCTGTTTTCTAAACTAGTTAATAAGAAGGCCACAAATGGGCCTGAAAATGGTAAGAACAAAATTCTCATTGATATGTACATCTTTCAATGACTTATTGGTTGCAATCCGTTGCTGCGCTACATACTTAGTAGAGGTCGATAAACGCATTTCAGCTCAGAAGTTTTGTGCAGTGTAGGTGTTCATCAATTTTAAGTTTTTTTGGACTTAATTCAGAACCCAGATTTTGCCAATTTGCGAAAATTTTAACTTTACTAATTTAAAATTAGAGTGTTTTTTTACAAAATTTTGGGGGTTCTGCTCTGGACTCCGCTGGTGGCGCTTGAGCGCTCCACTCCAGACCCCCAGCCGTACAATCTCGCTCTTCATGTTGAAAGAAATTTTTAGGAGGGCAGAAAAGGTAAAAGGATTAGGAATCTTTAAAAATTTTCGGCGCTTTGCGCCGCAATTAGTTTATCTGTTCTGTATGATTTAAGCGGTATAAATTGAGTTTAAAGAGCAAAACGTTTAAATTTCCCTGCGCTTAGCACCGCCGATTATTGTTTTAGGGCGGTAAAATATGACTGAATTTCTTGATGCTTTGCGCCACTTATGATTTCCGAACTGTTTGTCAATAAAAGGCGTAAATTCTACGTGAAAACGGTAAAATTTCGAAAATTCTTCGGCGCTTCGCGCCATTGGCTCCTCTACAGTCAGTGCGCTATAGAAAACCGTTATAAAAAAAGTGTGGAAGAATACAAAAAAGCGAGAGCAATTAGTGATTAAAATTGAAAGTAATGCTAAATTGCTAAAACCATGCTTGAACTTGGAATGAAAATAAAATGTTGAACATAACCAGCTTTATTAGTATGCTCTACTAACTAGTGAATTTATCGTTTTTATCCTTTTCAAATTGATATGTAATCATAAATGTTAATTGTTAATCTTCAACCCCGACCCCGACCATACGTGGGCAGCAAGAAAATTCTGGGGGGGGTCAAGATTTTTTTGAAGGTCGAAAAATGGCCCTAAAAATGGTAGTATGGCGATAAAAACATCATTTTCGACGTTTCGCATCAAGTACTATCCATTGGCATCAAAAAATTGCGAAAAAAACAAAAAAAAAATTTCCAAAAATTGAAATCTGGGGGGGATTTTGATTTCTGGGGGGTATTTGAGCTTCTGGGGGTGCATACCCCCAAACCCCCCACGCCCAGGTGTGACCCCAACCCCAACCCCTAAAACCGGGTTTTTCATCCCCGACCCCGACCCCGATCGGGGGTGAAAATCTGACCCCGTACGATCACTGGAGTGCTGAGCAAAAAAATCAGCTCTTTTTAGAGTTCATTCCTTCGTATTCTGAAAGTACCATATTCTTAAGTTACTCCATGATATTATATGTAGTCAAGTTCAATGTTTATATATTGATATGAGAAGCTGGCGCTTTGCTCGCATTTTAACCTGTAGTAGATGGTTTTAGAACGCATCTTTCATTTGAGATGGTCTGGCAGATTTGCTTCCTCAATAAGGAATGTTTTTTTGCGCTGCATGGGTAGCAGCTTCAGTAGCTGCCCACTCATAAGCGCATTTTAATGGGCCAGCGTAAGCTCTGGTCCTGCATGATAGATATTGCGTAGCTGTTGCTGTTCTTGTCTTCATTCTGAGGAATTGTTTTACTTTAGTGGAAATAAAAGTATATAGCAGATATGTATGATACTGGAAAAAATGGTGTGGCGACAGCGATTTGCTTGCGGATTTAGATTGGTGCCAGACATGGGCTAAGCCTAAGAGCATAAATGGAGCAAAAATTGCTCCACTTGCTTCGCTCGCTCCACAATTTTTGCTCCATTTATCTCAGGCCTAGCCCATACACTGACATCAATGTGAATGCACATAACTAAGCCTAAGCTTAAGACATTGGTAACCCCTCTCAGTCACTGTGCCCTGACGCTTCGGAGACTAAAACGAAGTATTCCCAAATGCTTTTCGGACTACTTGTTTCACATTGTCTAATAAACTTCAAAGCATTTTATTTCCACTAAAATAAAAGAATTCCCGAGAATGAGAACAAGAACAGCAACAGCTACTCACTATCATGCAAGACCAGAGCTCACGCTGGCCCATTAAAATGCGCTAATGGGTAACTGGGCAGCTTATCGAAGTTGCTACCCATGCAGCGCAAGAAACAATCGCTATTGAGGAAGCAAATCTGGCAGACCATCTCAAATAAAAGTGCCTTCTAAAACCATCTACTACACGTTAAAATGCGAGCAAAGCGCCAGGTTGCCATATCAATAAGCATTCGAACTTGATGGCATCAACTCTGCAGTCTAGGCCGCTGATTTTTGACTGCATATAATTTTACATTGTGTGCATATATTGCCTGCAGTCTTGGCCGCTGGTTTTTGACTGCATATAATTTAACGTTGTGTGCTATATTACCTGCAGTCTAGGCAGCGGGTTTTTGACTGCATATAATTTTACATTGTGTGCTATATTACCTGCACTTGACTGCAAATAATTACTACCCTAAGTCGTTTTTGACATTATTTTGCACTCCTGAATAAAAATTTCAGACGTAGACAAAGTTCGAACCTGCAACCTTTGGTGTTCTAGACCAACGCTCCAACCAACTGAAGTCGTTTTTTGCTTGTTTTTTATCGACATTTAAAACATTTTTAAACTTTGGCTTTTCCCTCCCAGAATTTTGGTGCTGCCCATGTATGCTTCCCAGACCAGGTTTTCCTCCACACTCTGACCAACTCGATCTGTATGATACGAATTACGAATTACCTATTTCTTGATGATAATAAAAAAGTTTTTCTTATGTTTTGTGTATTGATTTGGATAGCGGAAAAGAATATGAAAAGCATTTTGAATAGAATAGAATGGTGTATTAGCTGAATTACATGGACAAGACAGGTTACAACAAATACCAATATAATTATGCAGAGAATAATTAAATGAGCAATTTTAGGAAAAGAATTGTCAATAAATGCAAAAAATAACGCAAAAAAGTGAGCTGGCCTGGCATATTTCAGTACTAATTGAATAAAGTTGTTTTTTCATTTCAACTTCTTTTATCATTGAGATTGTGAAATATTTCGCCCAAAACATCACTCCCAAGTACTTTGTTAAAGGTTGGCTCGTTTTAGGTCATCTGGAAGTATCAAAAACCCACCAAAACCTGCGAAAACCCACCAAAACCCGCGAAAACTCCACAAAACCCACGAAAAACCCACCAAAAACCCACTAAGAACTGAAAGTCGAAATTTTGAACTTCGGGTTTTAGCCAACCCTGCAGAGAATGCAACGGAAAACCTCATTTAGAGCTGGGGGTCTGGATTCGCGCGCTCAAGCGCCTCCAGCGAGGTCCGGGCCTAAATGACAAAGATTAATTACAAAGACAGAAGTTAGGAAATTATTCATCGATTGAATGATGAGGATGAGAAATCAGTTGTGTAGATTGTTTAAACAATAGATTTGTGTAATATGAGTATCTAATAGAGTATAAATTCTTCGGAATTCTTTTTTGAAATTTTTTTACCATTGCATAGAGCTCGTTGACATATGCTCAAAATTGCCTTTATTTTTGCTCATATCCTTACGCTTCTTGAAATATTTGACCTCAAAATTTTTGCCCCCCCCCCGAAATAAAATGCTGGATACGGGCCTGGATAAGATAATCGCATCTGGTGGTGAAGCATCCATTTCATTATTGCTGCTGCTAGCTATGAAAAATTAAGTGCTATAGTTAAGTATACAAACAAAGTCTGCAGAAGGCTACACGATTCACTTCAGTTTACGATTTTGAACGATAATAATAATCATCAACAACGTCCAAACGAAAGAACGATAATATTTATAAACGATAACAAACAAACGAAACAATACTAAGAGAGTTTTTACAAATGATGAAATAAGCATCCTGCAATATTGTTTAACTTCGATTTTAAAATACCAAAAAAACCAGAAATCAGGCCGATTTTCAAACCGTAAAAAACCATAAAAAACCAAAGAAAAAGCAAAAACCAAGCCTGGCCAACCCTGGGCAGGAGTTGCCTAACCAATTATTCAGAAAAAATAGCAAAAATCAGCAATTTCAACTTTATGAAATAGCCGGACCCTACGTTTCAGTGGAATCGAGGTCCCCTTTAGCGGCTTCTTTAACGTGACTAAAAAGCACGGATAAGATAGTCACGTCTGAGGGTGGAGCACCCATTTAATTATTGCTGCTGCTAGCTATGAAAAATTAACTGCTATAAAACGGAATAAATCTTTGTTAATTGCACATGTACAAAACAAACAATAGCATCAGTCCAGTAAGCAAGCAAAGTCGGCAGAAGGCAACACGATTCTCTTCACTTCACGATTTTGAACGATAATGACAATCATCAACAACGTCCGAACAAAAGAACGATAATATTTATAAACGATAACGAACGAATGAAACGATACTACGAGAGTGTTTTCAAATCATGAAATGAGCATCTTGCAACATTATTTGACATCGATTTAAAAAAAACCAAAAAAACCAAAAACCAAAAACCAGGCCGATTTTCAAACCATAAAAAAACATGAAAAACCAAAAAAACCAAAAAAACCAAAAAACCAAGCCCGGCCAACCCTGCTTGTCATGTTTCCTATGCTAAGCAGCTTTTAAAAACGCAATCTGCGCAAAGCGCACGAATTTTCTCCGTACTTTTGAATTTTCATGGACTAGAAATGTTTTCAAATAGGTACTTCATCTTCTCATGGCGACATACGCTTGCCGGTCCCGGCCCCCGACCCCGGCCAGGGCCTGCCATTAAGTCAAAATAATAGCTTAAACTAGAATAAATCGGCGTGAAGCGCTGAATTTTATGGTTTATTCTCAACAAATCGTCGCAGAACGGCGTTACGCAACTGTGTAACTTCATTTAGAAAAATTCAGAATTTCTTAAGTGGTGAATTCCCTCCTCCTCCCTCCAATGGCTACGCCAGTGAAAAGACTAGTAACGCATCAGCAAACTACTGTTATCATGGTTGAACTACCAATCATTGTTTCGGATAATTATCTAAGTTTTGAACAATGATGAATGAATAAATATAAAGTCGAAGAGCTCATTCAATTTGGGTACTTCGACAGAATAGAAACTATTATGACGTCATCAACAATCTTAATCAGGCACGTTGGGTGCCATAACAACCCATGGGCGCCGGGCGGTTTGAGAAAAAATTCCAGAAAAATACATCAAAAACGGGCATGATAGGCTAGCTTTTACCAAATAAGTTTTATTGCGGAATTGTCCACAAAATGTAAGACTAAAACTCGTCTGGAGTCTTACTTTTTTACTTTTTTGGTCTGATGCAAACAATATCTTAGTTACATATCTTGCGGATTGATTTTTGTCTTGAAAATAATTAAAAAATGCTGATAATATGTAGTCTTAAAAATCTTAATTTTGGACAACTTCATATCTTCGTTTAGACCAGAAGAGGTGCCCCAGTTTTCAAGGTTTCACAATATGCATTCGCGGTAGACACAAAAGCTGACGGCTAATTTTTTAAAATTATGTTCATGAAAGGTGGGGCGGGATTTAGCAGAAATTATTTTGTTTATTATATGTAAGTGAATAGTTTGCATTAATGTGTTGCTTCTAAAAATATAATAGTGTTGTTAATTATGAACGTAGCATTTAAAGAATAACTTCAAATTCTTAAGTCTTGCACCCTATGGGAGAAATATCCTGGCTATGCCTATGTAGGGGGCACGTGCCCCTTTCCCGAAATGAAATATGAGGATGATTTTTTCTTTACTCCACCTTTGCCTTTTAGCCAGCCGAGTTTTTCAATAATGACTAGAGTCTATGTAGTCCCAAGCGCGCGGTTTAAACACTTCATTTTAAAGTTTTATACAACTTGAGGCGTATTTCGCATCAGTATATCTTAGCCATGTTGGTCGCCCCCCCCCGCAACAAAATCCTGGATACAGGCCTGATGGTGAATGATAGTAAGAATTGTGATATTCCCATTTTTATATCGAGATGGCCTCGTCTATTTAGCGGCCAACAATGCATAAAGATAGCCGATGACCATACATGCACAGCATTGGAATTCTGGGGGGGTTGAAATAATAAAGTGCCTTTTTTGGGCCCAAAAATGGTAGGTGCGCGTCAAAAACATCGTTTTTAAGCGTTTTTTGACGATGATCTATCTTTCTAAAGCATAAGAACAAAAAATTCAGGAAAAAAATCAAAAAAGTTGAACAAATTGAACGAATGATAGCCAAAACATGTGCATAATGGCGCGAAGCGCAAAAAATTTGGCACTTTTGAACAAATAGATGGCTAAAAACGCTAAAAAACATCTTTTCTACAAATATTAAGAAAATTATTCAGAACTTTCGAAAAATCGCCAATTCTGCGGGGGTGAAAAATTTTTGCGGGGAAGGGGGTGAAAATTTTTCTGGGGGGTTGGGTGGAACCCCCTCCCAAATCCTCCCTCAAGATCATGTATGTACGTTAATATTCAGTTGAAGTGCCCAATTTTGAGATTAATTAGGTATTCCAACTTGAATAGTCGATTTTGTAACGATTTCCATTACTTTTCAGAAAAATTTTCACTGAATCTGAGTCCAGGTCGCAAAATTTTGCAATAACCGATCCGGGAACGGGTCCGATTTCAGAAAAAATCTAGTAATAAGCACACGTCAGCATGGGGGACCCGTTGCATCACTACTTGCTTATTCTTCTGAGAAAAGATTGAGAAAATTTCGCAAATCTTTCTGAATAATCGTTGCCTGATTTTTAATCTACGTAGCCTTCTGCTTTAAGCTTTGATCGTTGTCATAATAATTCTGATTATTCAAATAATTAGCCGGCAGAAACCTAGTTCGAGTATTTATAATCGTCTTCTGATGAACCCTTCACTAATGATCTAATTTTATTGTATTTACGTTCGCGTCATGGGTCTAAGTTTGCTTCTCAAGGAAGTTACTATATTAGCTAATAGGTAGGTAGGTAGGTAAAAAATGAAACATGCACACTGGGGTATGGAGTATCCCCCTCATCAGAACTTTTGAAAAGCATAGCCCTCAGGCCGTTTTAGAAACAATCCTATATTGCTCGATTTACGAAGAAGCATCAAATGACGTCTGACAATATAATTTCAAGTAGGTACAAAACTTATATTTCAAGCAGTTGAATCTTCATATCATTCATTCAGACACTTTTCTTCTTTTCTTATATTATTTCGTATATATTTGATATTACAGGTTATTCCATTGCCATAATCGTCTTCTATGAAAATTTAACCTCGAAAATTCATGAAGAAAATCATACAATGATATAAAATATAAACATCAAAATTTGACATTAAATAGCAAAATTAAATATTCATTATCCCTCCCTGCAGAAACTCAGTTTACCGTGCCAGAACTTTCGACCGTGTGCATGTATGACAATTATGTATCTGGTTTTTTTCGATCTCGTAAATTATTTTCTGTGCTTTTGTCATTTTTATATATGTAGATATTATTGCATATTTGAAATGTAAGTTTGCTTTTTATTGTCACTTAACGGGACGAGATACTTGTAAGTTATTCATGATTCGCTTACTCTCCTTCCGTTTTTGTTGAGCACGTCTTAGCATATCATACATAGTTTACCTTTCTCCTGCTCGTATTTTACATATTTTTGTAATTTAGTAGGTATCATATTTTTGTTTATTTTTTATATTTTATATTTCATATTATTTTCCATGCATATTTAAGATCGTGGTGCTGATCCTTATCGTAAAAATGCGTATGTGTGAGTGATTAGACGGTATCATCGTTTGTCTCCATGCATTGATTCATTGGATGTCAGAGTCTGACTTATTACTGAATGAAACGTTGAAAAAGTCGCCCTCTTTTACTGAACACTCGATCAATCGCAACATTAAAAATATACAAAGTCGAAGTTGGGAAATGTCGACGATTTTATCTGGAGTTCATTCCTCGCATTCGATTGATTCTTTAGATAAAAAATCGAAAGCTGGGAATAGCAAACGCAGGCTTAGTTCGGGAGGCGATGCTGAAAGTTCTTACATCGATCACATTCGCACAACAAATAACCCGGATTTAAGCAATGTAGCCGATAAATCATACGGTATGAACCGGTTTACTCAGGAATCACTTATATAATTGATTATGTGAATTTTTTCAAAAAAATCAGCGTCAACCTCTGATATCGCGTTGTATATCATTATGTGATATATGTAGGTATGCATGCCATAAGCTAACCACTTTTATTAGGCAACGTTTGAAACTTAGGGCCAATATTTTGGTCAAAATATTTGTTTTAGAGTCAAAATTTTCTAGCCGAAGGCGCCGAAAATTTTTATTAAAATATCTTGGCCATTCATGCATCTTATCGTAATAATGGGGCTTTCTAAAGAGCAATGGTACGGTAACCGGTGTGAAGCGCCAATTTTTTCCATATTTCTGAATTTCTGACTCGCTAAATTTAATTTTGATCATTACAAAGACATACCGAAGAGGAAATTATGTATAGTGTTGTCTGTCCTCTAAAAAACCAGTGGATTTGGGAGTTGAAAGAAACTACCCCATTTCTCTGTAAGCAAGAGGAGGATGACTGATGATAATATACAGTTAAAAGAACTGTGCCCTGCAGATCACAACTGAAGCCTAATCTCTGTGCGGATCATTCAGAAACTTGAGGTATGAATTGGCCAGAAAATTGAAAAATCACTTTTTTTTGCGCGATTTCATGCATTTTTGAGAGTTTGTAATTCTATACGTATTCATATTTGTAGGAAGGAATCTTTTCAGTTTTCACGTTAGACGATAATGCAAGCTGTTCTGGAAACAAGATTCAGCTGTCATAGTCTAAGCATAGGTTTACAGTATACCTTCAAAGTCAAACAACCTAGTAAAAAACCAGTTGTAAGCTAAAAAACTAGCGCCGATTTTTAGAAAACTTGGCAGGAATGTTCCTTGTGAAGTGTTATGTGATGCCCGATACTTTTTTCCCGAAAGTATAGTAACTCACGCTAAAAATCCCAAAAAAAAGTTTGATTGTAACTTAAAAAAACCACTGTAATCTAAAAAACCCAATGCTAAGTATATGTTGCGATGACAACAAAATCAGGTTTTATCGAACTTCTTCAGTCAGCATTGTTTCTTGTAGAAGATGTATTAGAACCTTATCTAGAGTTGGGTTCTCGAGTCAAAGACCTTATTTACAAAAATTAGAGAACTTTTAATATAGCTCAGACAAAATGATCGATTTTTTAATAAATTTGACGTAATAAAAGAAAATATCGACAACAATTTTTCCGAAAATATGCTTATGCAAGTCCAGTAAACATGTTTTCGCTGCAAATTATGCGTGCAACAAACTTTTTGGGGCTGGTTTTTTAGGTTACATGTTTTTTCGCTCCCTATTGGATTTTGCTTCTTTTTTTAGTTTTGACTCTGGTAGATTTTTTCTCTAAGACGAAGAAAATTTGTGAAATTAACTAAGTAGCGTAAGATGGGATTTTGATGGGAGATTGCTCTGATTATATTACTTTCTAGATTAGTGTGGTTCTACAGAACAAACATGCGAAAAAGGCAAAAAGTGGTTGTTGTAGAGGACAGCACTATACTGCATTTGTCTTTTAAGTATTTTGACCGTCTCCTAAAATCTACGCAGTTACACTTGCATGTACAATGAGCCCAAAAAGTTTTTGCATGGTCGAAAAAAATTTTCTTCCATTTTTCAAATTTTTCCAAATTTTTTTATTTCCAAAGAATGCTGTAGGTGCAGACATGCACAGTATATATGGGATCTATGGGGTAGGGGGGTGGAGTCGGTGAATTTCAAAGTGCCCTTTTGGGCCCAGAAATGTTGGCTGCGCGTGAAAAACATCCCTTTTTTGCGTATGTGACGATGCTCTATCTTTCTAGAGCATAAAAACATGTAAAATTTCGAAGAGTACTATGGCGCGAAGCGCCTAAAATTTTGACACTCCTGAGCAAATAGATAGCTAAAAACGATTAGAAAAGCATCTTTTCTGCGAATTTCCAAGAAAATTTTTGGAGAGTTTAAAAAAAATCGCGGATTCTGGGGGGGGTGAAAAAATTTCTGGGCCGGAGGATGAAAATTGGGGGGGGGGTGAAGAACCCCCACCCTAAGACCATTTCTTTAGGTGTACTGTAAATTTTTGGTATCGGATAAGTAACCTTATTCATATAGACATGCTTATAAATATTTGCAGATAATATGCAAAACATTGAAAAAGTTTTTTTCTCAAACATTCTTAAGAATGTCTAAATTTCGGGGTAGGTGTAGGAAAAATGACCGACTTTTTATTTAATTTTTCAAAGTTGGCCCATTTGCATCTATTTTTTTAAAACTTTATCAGGCACTCTGAACTTCAATGGCGATTTGCCGTCAGTCGACGATAATTTCCCAATGGCTCTCACTCAATACGAAGATTTTCATACCATCGACTGGCAAAGAGATTTGGCTCGCGATCGGTTGAGGCATAAGTTTATTGACAGAAATAGGAAAAATTCCTGGTGCGATATTATTGCCGCTGTAGTCGACGCAGGGTCGGGCTGGATATGCGTGTTATTGGTGGGCGTGGCGGCAGGTGAGCGTGTTAATTTGAGCAGGCCCGTAACCAGGATTCTATTTCGAGGAGGGGCCGAAAATTTTGAGGTCAAATAACTCGAGAACCATTGGGAGATGGGCAAAAATAAGGGCAAGTGTGAGCGTATCTCGGCGAGCTCTATACAACGGCGACAGAAGATTTTAAAAAAATTTCCAACAAATTCTACTTTATTTCATACTAAAGTTAAAGAAACCTAACGTTTGAACTATCAATGCAAGTGATTTCACATCATTCTATCAACAAACAATTTCTTAACTTTTGTCTCTGTATTTAATCTTTATGTTTTGTAAAATGATCATTCAATACAGAAAAGGAATAATTGGGCGTGAAGCGCTGAGAAAATTTAACATGTTCTACTTATCTATAACTCGATTTTGATCGATTCTGAGCGAGATGGAAGACCTATGCTATAGATTAACAATAAATTCTGGCGCGAAGCGCCGGAAAATTATCCGTTTCCTAATTCAGAAGTACTCCAAAACCCGTTTTGGCGGTGTTTTAGACCGACTTCGAGAATTTTCCATTTTTACCTTTGAGGACCCTTGAGTGATTCAGAAATTATTTTTCATTACTGGGGGGAGGAGCGCCATCCTCTGAATCCGACTAGAACATGAGTGTCGCGATAAGTGGTTTAAAATTTCGAGTGAGGATCAGTCGGCCACTGGGGGGCTTCTACTTTTGGTCAAACATGGCAAACAATTACTTAAAATAAGATGACCTAATTAATGAAGTTTTGCCTAGTAGTCAGGGAAGATAAAATCTCAATTTACCGGAAGGAAATGAGAACAATCAACAATGAACTTTCAGTGGGGGTCCAGTCCACATCCTTTACGTCACACGACAACAAAAATAAATGCAGATAAATATTTCCAGACTGGAACTTGGGGTTTGGGCGTCAACTACATTCCGTAGATCGAAAATAACAAGAAAGTTACAGGAAAAATGCGGCGAAATAAGGGCAGAAAATTTTTTCTTTAAAAGTGGTCTAAAAACAGAATTTTTATGGAATAAATGTACGCTATTTTAGCATTCATACTAATTTTTGAGACCATTTTGTCTAAAAAAGGCTCTTCGACCGACTCCGCAGACCGGCTGCCCTCCATACCTGGGCGTGGGAAGTTAGGGGATATGCAGCCCCCAGAAACCCAAAATACTCTTCCTAGAAACCAAAATACCCCTCCCCAGAATTCAATTTTTGAAATTTTTTTGTTTTTTTCTTCGCAATTTTTCGATGCCAATGGATATGAGAAACGTTGAAAAATGGTGTTTTTTCGACATACATACGAGGGGTGTCCCAGAAGTCCTTAGGTTTTTGCAGGGAAATTGATTCTGTCAGGCCATTTTTGTTTAGAATGTACCCTGACATCTTTAAGGAATATTGACAAAATTTTGTTTCCGTTCGTTTCCTTTTGAAGGAAATATTGGCCTTAAAAAATAGTAATAAAACAGGGTGTCTCAAAATGGTTCTTCATTCCTCACTTTGTTTACAGTAATCGTATACAGATTTCTATTGAACAAATTGGTAGCAGGGAGTCTACTGTTCTTCACTCTATAGCCATTTTAATTAGGCTCAATCTGTTCGGTAGAAAATGGTAAAACATTGTCTCATTCAACAGTTTTTTCAACTGCAAAAAATGTTGGCTTTTTTGTTTCACAAAAGTTCCTACAGTTTTCGAACTGTTGATCACAGCCAGCTGAATTTTGAAATGAACAGTCCTGAGTGTTTCCTCTATGGAAGCCACCATGGCGTTTTAATCGGCTGCTAATATTAACTGAGCAGGTGAGCCTAACCTCACAAATGTGACTGAAAATGGGGTGTTTTGAATCTGGAAACTCTGTTCCACACAGAGATGGCGTTCCTATGTAGAATGTGGTTTGAAAAGAAGAGCATTGACCAGGCTACCTTCTTGTAGATTCGTATTCATGCCGATCTTTTTTTGAAATTTTAACATCAAAACGAAAAGTGTTGTTTTTTCACTAAATTCAATATTCAAAAATTGGGGGTAAAATAGCCCTGAAAATTCATCAAAAAATCAACATAATCTTTTGAATATATGGCGAAATTGACTGAAATTTTGCATGTTTTACTAAAATAAGCAAACTAATATTCTGACAAAAAACGGTGAACAATGGTCCATTTTTGCAGAAAAACCTAAAGACTTATGGGACACCCCTCGTACCACCATGTTTAAACCCATTTCTTGAGCATTGGAAAAATCTTGCTACCCCAGAACATTGGTGCCGCCCACCTATGCTGCCCTCCCCTTCGCGGCCGGCCGTGCTGTGTATCTGTGATCACATGCAGTGGGCCTTAAAATGGCCTAGCCTACTTAGTCATTTGTGCAGGTCCAGTGAAATAACATATTTTAGTAAGTTTTTATTGAGTAGGTAAAAACAGCGAGTGAAGCTTAAAGTATATAGGAAGCTTTTTTGTAAGATGAGAAATTTATTCTTGTTAGAGCTCGAAATTTTTTTCGTAGGAAGTCGCTGTTTTAGTTGAATTCGTTTCATTTTGTTTATTTACGTAGTACTGTGGGATATTTGAGATCGTTTCGAATCGCGATGTAAATATAATACAGCTTAACTTGACAATAACTGCGTTCAAATTCAATTCCACATCGCATTTAATAGAAAAAATGATTATTTTTGGCTATGTTTTGTATGCATTGTGACCGAGTTTGTTAAGAAATTTACAATTTTACGAAAAAATTGATATTTTATATTATAGTAAACTGACCAGATTGACTGAAAATTCGGATAAATGGGTTGGATTTTTTAGATCGTGTTTGATATTTTCTTAGCAACACCTTACTTTTTGCTTTGTGTGGACTTTCTGCATCTGTAATTTTTTTATTTTGACCATTTTTATCGTCAAAACAGCAAAAAGTCCTGAAAGTTAAATTTTACTCTTTTTGGATTTCAAGATTCTCACCCCTTCCTGCCGACCCTGACCTTTTGCACCTATGGTTCGCGTAACCTTTGCTACCCTAATGCCTATTACTTTTGTTCGAATTCCAATATTCGCTTTGGATTTAATTTGTCGAATTACATAAAATTAATAATTTTAATTTAATTCACATTTCGTAGGCTGCTTGGCTGGCGTTATTGATATTGGTACAAAGTGGATGGGAGATCTTAAAGAAGGTGCTTGCCCTGATGGATTTTGGTTCGACAAAGAACATTGCTGCTGGTCGGCTAACGATACTCTGTCCAAGGGCTATAAATGCCGATTCGTAACTCACTAAATATTTATCTGTCTAATAAATTAATGAAATTTATCAATTGGGGATCAATTAATTAATTGTTTTACTTCTTTTGTGATAAGCAGTGGCGGATCCACGATTCTTCTAAGAGGGGGCGGTACCCCTCAAGGGGAGGGGACGGAACCCTGACTTGGGCGTAAAAATTGGCCGTTTTAACCCGAAAATCGCTAAAAATCGCTCAAAAATCCGTAATTTTGCGCACTATTTTGGGCCAATGGGGGAGGAGGGCGGGCGCCCCCGCCCCACCCATAAATCCGCCCCTGGTGATAAGCGTATTTTAATCAATTATAAGCGTGTAAAATTTGATCTAAATAGACGATTTGACTGTTTTCTTTAAGTGGCTAGCGAAAATGGCATTTTTTCTAATTTTAATCGAAAATTAACGAAAAATTTTGGGAATTTCGAAAAATTTTGAGTTGTTGCGTACGATACAAAATGTGTAACGTCTCAAAATTTCGGTTGAGGTGGTGCACAGGTGCGCATGGTCAAAGTGGGGGGCGAAAATCAAAATCTAGTAGATAGCTAATTACTCTGTTAAAAACGATTCTATAGTTAAAAAAAGACGGCTTCCTTCTAAAACTATCGTTTTTGAGCATTTGTAGCAAATATATAGCCTTCTGAACTCACAAACACAGCTATGTAGCCTTTTTGGACTAAAACAGTGATTTAGCCCTCGTAGAAGTCGTAAAAATAATTAAAACTTCTTTTTAAACAGAAAAAACAACTACGTATCATTTTTGAACTTAATACACAATATGTTTCTGAGTCCAAAATGGCTAAATAGCTAGTTATCTAAACCCAAAAAGGGCTACATACCAATGTTTTTCTGGCCAAAATAGCTAGTATAGCAGCTATCAGTCTTTTGAAGCTCAGAGGGAGTAATACCCCCGTTCACCCCTCCCCATGCTCATGTATGAGGTGGTTAGTGGGGTAGTCGGTCATTTGGAGGGAGGGGAAACTGGTTTCCGATTTTTGGTGGAAAAATCACCTAGAAACAGACTGAAGATGTAAGCTTTCATCCTAAAGCAGTGAGGGGTGAAAAATTCCGAGTTTTTCTGGGGTATGATTAGGCGGATGGTTGACCTTGAAAGGATTCACTTTTACTGTATTGCGAGGTGCGTACAGTTCTCGTTTATCATTTCTTATATATCTGTCAAGCAATTGATGTATTATTAATTAATTAATTAATTAATTAATTTATTTATTTATTTATTTATTTATTTGTTTTTTGTTTATCATTGATTCATTTACCTTTTTCAGTGGCATACATGGCCTCAACTGTTCTTCTATTATTACGACGACAGCGCCGCCTACTTTATCCGGTACGTATTTTACGTGCTGTGGGCTTTATTTTTTGCCAGCTTAACGGTATTGCTTGTGCGAGTTTTCGCGCCGTACGCCTGTGGATCTGGTATACCCGAAGTAAGCATAGCAAATGTTTTCCGTCAATGCAGCCACCACGCATAGGCCTGGGGGTTCACACCCCTATTTACACCCCCAGACTATGAAACCCCCCGCAAAAATCGATAAAGCCCCAGTATTGCATTTTAGGTATGTTCTTCGGGATTTTCGCCGGTTTTGACTCCCCCCAGGGTTTAACTGCTGCCCATATATGGCAGCCATTATAGGTGGGTAGCACCAAAATTTGGGGAGGGGGGTGCAAGCTTTTTCGAAGGTCAAAAAATGGTCAAAAAATGGTGGTGTGCATGTCTGCTCCTGATTTGTTGGATTTAGGATATTTAAGCATGAGGCAGTATTCAGAATTTTTCAAAAATTGTCGAGGTTAGCTTCAAAAATCCATTATTTATGTACATGCAAAACGGTTTTTTCTCGTTTTACCTCGTCTAGAATCATTTTTCTTACAGAAATTCAATTAACCGTTTCGAGATTTCTAGAAATAACTACATACCTTATCAGCATGTCATTAAATAGCGTTTAACGCTAATTTCTGGCAGAAAATGTATAGAAAAAGGATGACCAAAGGCAATCGAAAATTCTGCAGACATTTTTATAAGTTGAGCTGAATTTTGTAGCCTCCCCTTAGGTAAACAATACATAAATTATAGCTGACGCAGAGCGTCAAAAATTTTCGATATTTTTATCATTTTAAGCTGATTTTTGCAGTTTTCTGAATAAATGCAATTAGAAACGTTTGAAATTTGTTTGATCATTTTAAGTTCATTTATGCAACTTTCTGAAGATGAGCATTGCATATATGATATCATGTTGCCAAGCGCCGAAAATCTTTGACGTTTTTATCCCTTTACGCTCAATGTAGCGCATGTCTGAAGCTTAAGCAAAGCAGGAATCATATATGGCGTGGTTGCGAAGCGCCCAAAAACTTCAAATGTTTATTTTTCGAGCTGAGTTTAGCAGCTTTTCGAATATAAGCCGAGCAATGCATGAAATTTCATCTGTCGAAAATAATGTGGAAAAAAGAAATAGATGAAGTCTATAAAATCAAAAGATTAAAAATGTCTACATGAATTCGTCTTAGTGCAATGTTGTTACTCGTAAAGCTTTTTATGCTGTGACAAAACGTCATATGTACAAATAGTGAAAAGTATTGCACCTTGGCCAAAATTTGTAGCAGTGATTAATTTATTTTAGCCTGTATGCTTCGGAGGACTGGTAAACAACCATCAGATTAAGTCGTTAAGATAAATTAAACTTGCCAAGATTTTGTTTCAACCCTCGGCGCCTCGGCACTTTTAGCTTAACTCTCAGCGTCTCGGCCGAGGCTCCACAAAACGTCGAGCCTTGCCGAGGCCTCGGCCTCGGTACGATCACTGTACCAAAACAATAATTTTCTAAAATGAGTATGCTGGTATTTTTATTGTTAATCGAAGATGGGCTTTTTCAAAAAAATTTTTAAGCCGTCGCATTAATATTTGAGGTGATTGATAAATCAATGTTCAACCACGGTTTTTAATGGTACATCAATATTTTTTCCTCTATTGGCTATAATAATCGTCGACTTCTTCATCGAGCATAATAGCCGTCTCATTTTTTAAGATTAAAATCGATCAGGTAATTGTTTGCTAAGTATTGAGATACCGTCGTCTAAGATTTAGCAAAGGCTTTATGGTGTGATCGTAATTAGGGTCGGGTCAGTCCGAATTTCATCGCTTTATTTAGCTGCGCAACGTGAGTATAAGAGTTTGCTCCTATAAAATTTGTTAATCTTTTGAACTCGCTGGCTACATTTTATGTATCTACATAACGTACATCTGCTTACTACGAATACATCATTTGGGGAAGAAACTAGACTTAGCCATAAACAAACGTGCACAGCATGGGAATTCGGGGGGGGGATGAAATTTCAAACAGCTTTTTGGGCTAAAAACTATGGATACGCGCAGCCATATATCCAGGATTCTATTTCAGGGGGGAATCGCAAACTTTGAAGTTATATATATCTCGGGATCAATTAGTATATAGGCGAAAATATAGGCATATTTGATTTTTTTTTCAATTTCAAAATGTTTTCATTTTATTTCATTATCATATACAAAAATCTATCGTTAAAACTGTCTGCATGACTGATTTCTTCTCTTCAATCCATTAACAACTAACTTCTCAACTTTTGTTCTTGTACTCAATAAATGTACTTTGCAAATAGAGACAAATGAGAAAAAATTTGACATGTTCTCCATGTTTAACGTAATTTTGAGCGGTTTCGAGCCGCTTTAGAAGTCAAAAAATGTACATAAACAATAATTCGGCGCGAAGCGCTGGAAAATGTTCACACTTTTGCCCTTTTAAGCTCAATTTTACAGCTTTCCGAATATGAGCAATACGAATTATCATAGTTCCCAATCCCAGACCTTCAGGCTCGGCCAGTGAAACAGGCATGCAGTGGAATAGACTCATTGTGTATAGGACTCCAGCATTCGGATTTTCGTACTCTCGGTAACGTTAGAATGCGTATCGATATCAACCATAATAAACATGCCGCTCTCTCACTTGGTGTTGGTTTCAAAATATGAGCAATGGAGCGATCGATATCTGGCGCGAAGTACCAGAAAATTTAGACTTTTGAACACTATTTTGCTCAATTTGCACCTTTTGAAGATAAAAAATGCAATTAAATCAATTTCGCGAAAAATTTATATCAAAAAAGGCTTAAATATGTAGCAAATAATTTTGTTTGAATTAATGGCGCGAAGCGCCTAAAGTTTTAGCATTTTAAAACTGGGGAACGTCAAAAATCTACATATACAGTTTCATAGCTGAAAATTCTGATAAAAATTTCAGAAGGGTATTCCCCCTTTACCCCCCCCTTCCTCCTGGATACGGGCCTGAATACGCGTCAAAAATAATTTTTCGGCGTTTCTGATGATCTATTTTTGTAGAGCGTAAAAATTTTGGAAAAAATTCCGAAAAATATCAGAAAAAATGTGAATAAATTAAACAAAATATGGTCAAAAAATAAATAATTTGACACTTTTGAGTCAAAAGATCGCTCAAAACGCCTAAAATAGCGCCTTTTCTGCGATTTTTTTCGGAAATTTGCGGAAAATCGCGTATTCTGGTGGAATTTTTGAGGTTGGTAGTTGGAACCCCCAAATCCCCTTCAGATAATGTGTGGCTAGTATATTATCTTAATTGGCTAATCTGGATAAAAATTATCACTTTAGTTTCATTCAATTTTAAACACCTTTTTGACGATACGGTATTTACATAGGATTCGTTTTTAGATCAAATGCATTTTGAGTGGATTTATTATACGAGGATATTTGGGCAAATGGACCCTCATTATAAAAAGCGTGGGCCTAATGCTCGCTGCGGCGTCTGGCTTATCTTTGGGCAAAGAAGGACCGATGGTTCATTTGGCGTGTTGCATAGGCAACATATTCTCATACTTGTTTCCCAAATATGGTCGCAACGAAGCCAAAAAGCGAGAAGTGACCTTTGACCTTTATTTCTTTATTACAAAAGGCATATTTTTATTCGAAAAAATTTGAGCACAGTATCATATTCATATATTTAACCTAAATAACTAAAAATCAAAGGTTGTTAGTCAATTGAAATCCTTAAAATAAATATGAATAAATAAAATAAGTTATAGATAAGTTAAGATTGAATTCTATAATAATGTAATTAAATTAGTTAATAAAAAATAACGCATCAATCGGTGTTATATTTTTTTATTTTATTTTATTTTAATTTAAAAGATGGAATAAATAAAATAAAAAAATAAAACAGAATAATAAAGTAAGCACCATCTAGTTAGTAATTGTCATTGATATTTAGATTCTTTCGGCATCTGCGGCTGCTGGAGTGTCGGTTGCTTTTGGAGCGCCGATTGGCGGTGTGCTATTTAGTTTAGAAGAGGTAAGAGAATCGCTATAATAATAATAATAATAATAATAATAATAATAATAATAATAATAATAATAATAATAATAATAATAATAATAATAATAATAATAATAATAATAATTAATACGAATAATAATAATAATACAAATAATAATAATATTTGAAGAAAAATATACGAATTTTCGGGCAATGTTTGACACTTTTAGGAAAATTTTGGGTTCCGCCCCCACCTGTCAGAAAATCCTTGATCCGCCACTGGCTGTTAAATAACCTATTAGAGTTGCTATATCTTCGATTAATCTCCTTTCTTCATAAGAAATGTGTATCAGAGACTAAATTTAAGAAAAAATTGGAAAATTATTCAAAAAATTGAAAAATTAAAACAAAAATTGAAAAATACACAATTCACTCGCACGTATACTAAAAAACTTGGAAATATATCCTATTTTTTCTTAAATCTTCAAATATTTTGTACAATTCAGGCGAGTTATTACTTTCCACTCAAAACTTTATGGCGCTCTTTCTTTTGCGCCCTCATCGCCGGTCTAGTCCTCAAATTTATCAATCCGTTCGGCACGGATTCTACTTCTATGTTCGCCGTTGATTTTCCAATGAAATGGATTTACATCGAACTCGTGCCATTTATTCTACTGGGAATTTTCGGAGTGAGCATTTCAGATACTTAAGATGCAGCTTTTTATTAGACCACTTAAATTATCTGGCCTGAGCGTTGCTAATTTTTTTGACTGGACGTCAGAGAATAGTCCTTATTGAACCACATTTGCTATCTGGTCTTGACAGCATACCTGGGCAATGGTCAATGGTTCCCAGGCACGTGTTTATGGAGGGAATGTGGTAGGGGGTTCAGATCCCCAAAATTCAGAAAAATCGGAAACATAGGACTTTTTAAACGTTATTTTGTGCTATTTTTGGCCTTTTTTGGCTTAGTCCTCCAAAAATTGGTGTTGGTCCTCCCGAAAATTGGACGGCCAGCTACGTGCTTGATGGTTCTCCCCATCCAACCTTCCAAATAAACGGTGGTTGTCATTTTTCAGAAAATAATTGTCGAATTATCAGTTCGAAAATTGGCTGTTCAGCTTCAAAAATTGGCTTTCCTGGTGCAAAAAGGTCATCCTGCATTGAAAAGTGTTTGGTTTGGCCCAGTAAGTGATTGTCCGGGATCCAAAAATGGGCTTGCCTGGTCTAAAAAAGCGGTTATCCACTTAAAAAAATCGTTGTCTTGGTCCAAAAGTGGAATTTAAGGCTTTACAGTACAAGACATACTCCCGTCCGCATGACCCCTTCACCCCGTCCAACTTTTGGTTCTGCCCATCCTGTGGATGGGCAGAAACAGGGTATTGCCCAGGTGTGTTTGGCAGTAGTGCATAGATGTAACGGCTCGCAATTTGGGATGGGGTCCCAGACCATTTTTTGTTTGGGGGGGAGTAGAAGACATTCAATTTTTGGCCAGAAATTTCAACGCCTAAAAATAGCCAAAAACATGCAAGTTTTTCCAAAAATGATGGAGGTTCAATAATTTTTTGGCTTTACGGGGATGCGGGCAGGCACGTAGCTGGCCGTCCTATTTTGAGAGTACCAACACCAATTTTTGGGGGACTAAGCCCAAAAAGGCCAAAAATAGCACAAAATAACGTTTAAAAAGTTTCGATTTTTCTGAATTTTGGGGGTCCGAACTCCCCAGAGATACGTGCCTGGTTGCGGGACGACTACCTTTTAGTGGGGGATGCCCCATCCCCCTGTTACATGCATGTATGTATGCAGTAGTGTACCTTTTTCTTTAAATTACTTCTTACAGTTGGTATTTCCAATTTCTGAAATTTTTTATTTTTTATCCTTATTTTTTCAATATGTGGCATGCTGGAATACTGATTGTCGAAAATACAGCAAAATATAACCCAACATCTCAAGATTTTTAATTTTATATGCGAAAGGACAATTGGAAGACCTGATATAGAAAATTTCAAAAAAAATAATAATGTTGGTTCGATTTTTTCGGAATAATTACGATGATTTTGGAGCGGTGGAACATCAAATATGATTTTTATATTATATCTTACAACATAACTTTTATGAGCTGACTCGTTGAACTAAAACATGTACGAAATGTTTAAAAATAGTCTGCATTACCTAGACGATTGGGAGGATGCTGAGGAATATTTAACCTTTAGCATCAAGAACAGCATCTCGCAGCGAAATTCATTTTTCATAAAAAGCTGGCAACGCTCATTCTCATAGGCACGTATCTCTGGGGCGAATGGAGAGTGATCGGACCCCCAAACGTTCAGAAAAATCGGTATTTTAGCTATATGACTATTTTAAAGGTTATTTTTGTGCAATTTTTGCACCTTTTTGGAGCCGCTCATATGGTCTGCACTCTGCAGGATCTGAAAATTGTGTATCGGAATTCTCAAAATCAAGACGGCATCTTGTAGCCGAAATTTTTCGTAAAAGCCTGGCAATACTCATACTGAATATATATTCACTAATTATCATAGAAGGCGAAACCTGATGAGCTTATCCTTTGTTCGTTCAGCCATGCAGCTGTGAATTATTACTAAATTGTACATATTTACTTTCTGAATTAGTAATTTGTTGGAATCGTTGTAAAATCAATTATTATCCTATTGAGTCCATTTATATCGTTATTTGTTAAATTAGTAATTAGTGGTAATTGTTAAATTTTTTGTTCAATTTATCAACTCCGTGTATAACGAAAAGATGGAAAAATTCAGATCCCGAACATTATTTGGGGAAAACTACTAAAAGTAAGGGAGGTTTAAGCTAATGCGTATTCTACCTCGTTTTATCATATTTTTGACAACGCAAATTGAACGGATGTTCTTTAAATTGAGCATAATTATGACAAAATGTTTTGAATGTTCGAAAAATATTCATTAAAATGATAAGTATTGAAAATTTTGAGTGAGCGAGTTCACTAAAATGGACGACTCAATTCATCTTTCGAATCTCATTGGCTTATTCACTTGTGTAGAAGTTCTTGAACGCAATCAGAAGACTTTCACCAGCCAAATTTATGGAAGGAATATCGGAAATTCGGTCATATTTAGCCTAATTATCTTTTTTAATACATAGTTTTTCAAGAAGACAATTACTTTTTAGGGTTTTTTCGAGATTCTTGAAAGAGTGGGCAGTCATCTTGTTTAACTTCAATATCAATTGATTAATAAAAGAACGAGCGATTTAAAAAATTTAAAAAATTCAAATTTAAATCAGTGTTTAAACTCAAGCAACATTTATAATTGTTATAATATCATTTTTGAATGACCTATCGTGTACATTGCTTATATCTATTCATCTTGGCTCATAGTAATTGACAAGAGTCTCAACGTTCAAGTATATATTTCAATTTTAATGTAGTTTTTTGCATTTTCTGAAATTTTTTAAAATTTTTCAGTCGATAATTAAAGATTTCTGCAACATTTGATCGCAACCTGACCCTTTTTTAATATTTAATGTGCTGTTTTCTCTTTTGTTTGCTTTTTCCCCAAATTTTTTCACTAAACCTAAAGGATTTATCAATAGTTAGTAAGTATCGTACATACTTACATTATACGTAGGGTCTAGTCGGGAATCTCTTCATTAAAGTTAATATATGGTGGTGCCGAAAGCGCAAGACTACTCGACTTGGGCAATATCCAATTACTGAAGTAAGTGACTTCTAGGCGAATAGCTTCTTTTTTAACATACCTGTTTAAGTATATACATAACAGCAGGGGCGGATTTAAGGGGGCGGCCGCCCCCATTGGCCAAAAATATTTGGCGAGATAAAGAATGGATATGCAATTTGCAATGATTTTTGGCCGTCATTGACTATAATTTCTCGAATTTTTCCGGCGCTACGCGCCGGATGATACCTATTAATGGCATTTATTTACTTTCTTGGCGACCTGAAAGCCATTTTCTGTTCGTGTAGGTTTCAAAACAATTTTAACAGTAGAAACAGCTATTTTTGCATAGTTTTCTTCTATTCTCAATTGAATATTTCGATGTTTCGCGATCGAATGTGTAAATACAGGAAATCAAGGGGTAAATCATGCTTCTGGACGTCTATCCGCCTTAGTTTCACAAATTTTCCGGCGCTTCGCACCAGATTTTTGCTAAAGTCAAAGAAATTTAATAATTTTTTCGCACGAAATTGTCAAAAATTTTAAAATTTTGAGAAAAAATATTGCGTCAAAAGTGATTTTATGTAAAAGTATACAATGCAAAACACTAAAAAAACGCTATTCCGCGCGTTAAGGGCAAATTTATGGACCTATTTTTGACTATTTTCGGAAAAATTGGGATATCGCCCCCCCCCTAAGGAAAATTTTAGTTCCGCCACTGCATAACAGCTAGGAATCTTGGCGGTAAGCGTCCTTTAATTTTTTGAACGCCAAAAAGAGACACGAAAGAAAGTTTAGAAAAATATGTCTGTATCAAATTTTAAGACTTTTATTATAAATTATTATAAATTATTAAATTACTATTAAAATAAACGCTTAATTATCATAAATCATTACAGATTATTAAATTAAAATTTTATTGTATGTAAGACTTTTTCAACAAAAAAACCGCCCATTTTGAAGACGATCGGAAATGGCTGAGTTTGATTGGATGTCTATCTATGTAATTATGCCTGTTTCATACACTGTACTGTAGCATAGGGATATAAGCCTCTGAGTTTTTTATTTGACCCGTTTTCTGGTTTGTTTACCATAAAATGCCTAGAATGAAGTTAAAATGATCTGAAAAATCAATTTTTTTTGATGAAATGATGAATTATTATTATATATGTATTTTCCACTTACAAAAGGGACGAAACTGGTCAGGATTGGAAAAAAGTACAAAAAATGCAGTTTTCCACATTAAAACGTGTTACATAGGATGTTTTGACCATTTTTCATATTTGACCTGCAAAAAAGGCTAGAACTCTAAATTTAGTGATCCCAAATTGTAGAATCAATGGGATTTTTCCCTTTCAATAAGAATAAAATAGAATAAATGTTTGTTATTCAAGGTTCTTGTCGTCACTGCTATAACAGCGATGGTCAGCTTTCCTAATGTATACACGCGGTAAGCTGGTTATTTTATTCACGTGTGCGTATCAATACATCGGAATCTACACGTACATATGGTCTGGAGGCATATGAAAAAATATAAATAAATTAATACGACGAGTAAGCAAATGAAAAAATGAGGATAAAATAAAAAACACAAAGCATACATACTCCTACATATACAAAACATACGTATTTTGTGGCTTTAATTAAAATCCCTGTAAAATAAACACGTATGTTGTTGTATTATGTAAATGGTGCTGTTTTATCCCTACGGGCGCGAAATTTCGCAAAAAATCCCTATCAACGTCTAAGCGGATTGGATGATTAATACAGGAATTTTTTGCCCCTTTTCCGTAAAGATTTGTATCGCTTGCTTCAGTATGTTCCATTTTCTCGTCATTATACATATCAAGTTGACTTCGTTGCACATAAATATTTTTCCTTCTAATTTTCACTATAATTTTTACGAAAAATACATACTAACGCTATTTCTTGCTGGATTTCTCAGTTTTTTATTTTTTTGTTTTTTATTATTTCTCTATTTCTCAAAATACTATTTTTATTTCTCTTTTTTCTCCATTTCTCAACATTTCTAAATTTTATTTAGAATGAGCGGCAGTGAATTAATCAAAATGCTATTCAGCAAATGCGGCGGAGATGAAACGTTGGAATTTTGGTACGTTTTTGTTTTTCTCAAGCTTATACACTGACGCAGGGGCGTAACCAGGATTTTATTCCCGGGCGAGGTGGAAGATTAGAAGTCCTATATATATCTCGAGAACCATTAGGAGATACGCGAAAATAACGGCATTTTTTAGCGTTTCTCGAAGAGATCTATGCCATGGTGTAGATGGAAATAAAAAAATAATTGAAAAATTATCTCGCCTGATTTCAAACTTAGATAAAAAATCCAGCCTCTAATTCATCTGTATAATTAATTTCTCTATATCAACTTGAGGCTTGACTTTAAGACATTTCAGAATGCATGTGTTTGCATTTAATTTTGCGGAAGGAAACTAATGCGGAACATATGTACAAATGGGCGCCAAGCGCCGAAATTTTTCGACATAGTCAAATCTTGGCTTCCACGGTAAGAAATGAGATAGAAAATAAAAAATCCGGCACGAAGCGTCGGAAAGTCTTGAGTTTAGTAGCTCAAAAGTTTGATGAAGCATGTTGGCTGTCCTTTTAGTGGACTTCGAGATTAATTTTTCCTTTGGGGACCCTCGTGAGAAATGGAAATTTTTTTTCTGATCTCCCCCTATGCCCCCGGCTGGTTACCCCCTGTACTGACGTACATATTAGCCAAGTTATATGTTTTCAACTGCATGACAACTACTAATGCCAGCAGTTGCAATTGTTTGTATGTACCAGGCACGTAGCTGGCCGTCCTATTTGGGGGACCAACATCAATTTGGGGGGACCAACATCAATTTGGGAGCAACATCAATTGGGGGAACTAGGCCAAAAATAGCACAAAATATCGTTTAAAAAGTCCTATTTTTCCGATTTTTATGAATTTGGGGGAGGGGGGTCCGACCTCCCATTCCCCCAGAGATACGTGCCTGCATGCCAGTTCTTTTTCATTCGTGATCTTATGCAGTATATTAAATAAATGGAATTACGAGCTACATTTCAAGCTTGTGTTCAATCCAAAAATTTAAGTTTTTTGACGAATAGTATCAGTTCTGCAACAAAAGTAAGATTTGGAACAAAAATGTATCGAATATTTGTTGTTTCGCCAAGTGCTAAAACAAACAATAATCCGAATTCGAAATTAAAAAAAATCATTTCTGCTTATAAGTTGTTATATGACTTCATAAATTTTAGAAACATTTTAACAGAAAAATTTGTTTTTTCGATTAGGCGATTTCAGTTAAGAAGCCTATTCCATTTCATTGATTAAGTTTTTTGATATTTGACTCGTATGTATGTCTCTTACGTTAAATTTATTTCATTTTTTTAGACTTTTGCAAATTTAAATAGAAATCAGCAATACAAAGCAATTGATTATAGAAGTACGCATATATCAAAGCATAAAAATGAACAAATAGGCAAGTCGCTTATTTGTTTTGTTTTATTTTATTTATTTATTGTTTATATTTATTCTTTTTTACTTTTGATTCGTTTTTATTTTTAATTTTTCACGTTTTTTGCGCATTTGTTCAGCAACGACGAGGAATATTTCGGATCAACCGAAAGATCTATGAACAGCAACATGAAGGCGGCTATTTGGAAGTTGATATTAGCGTTAATATTCAAATTAGTCATCACAATTTTCACCTTTGGCATGAAAGTGCCGGCTGGGCTTTTTATACCCAGTTTAGCCATTGGAGCCATCGCCGGTCGATTGGTCGGAATAGGAATGGAAGAATTGGTCTAGTAAGATTTTTTTGAAATTTTTTAAAATTTGGGTATTGATAAGATTTTTTTGAAATTCATATTTTTCGTATTTCCTGTAAGACGTAATGTGACCGAATACAAACATTTTCGAATTTTTCTCAAATTTATTTCAAATTTTTTAAATTTTTTATTTATTTTCTAAAATTAGTATCTGAGGTCTGATAAGATTTTGTTTTTGAAATTTTCAGAATTTGGGCTTCAAAGAGATCTTTTTGAAATTAATATGTTTCGCATTTCCTGTAAGACGTAACCGAATACAATCATTTTCGAATTTTTTCAAATGTAGGTATTAAAATTTTTTTTCTTCTAAAATTATCAAATTTTAATCTTAATCATCTTGAAACCATCGATTTAATGTTGCAAATTTGATATATAATCCGTTATTGATATAGAAATAGCACTAACATCTACGAGTTGTTGCCTGTAAGTAATTTTAAATCAGCATTAAGGAACTTCATTGTTAGGCGTATCTACTGCATAAATGCTTGCGGTTTGGTGCATTACATAACTAGTCAAAATTTTTTGGAGGGGACAGTCGACCATTTTTAGGGTAGCGAATACTGAATAACATATTTTTTGGCGAAAAATGACAAAACGCACCTATTTTAATAAAATTCGATATTCGTGTAAATCTGCAATTTAAAATTTTAATAAATCGTAATTAATAAAAAGTCCTGAATTCAAAAACGTTTGCTTTAAATTAACGAAGATTCGTCATTCAACATTCCATTGATACATTCTATCTATTAAGATTGTAATTGTTGCGTTCACGGACATGGTTTTTCTGAATTTTTAATAGTCTGACCATTTCTTGGATTAATCAAAAATTAAATTTTGAACTCCTCTTGTCAAAAATGAACATATTTTCCCTCGATGCTATCGAGATCGTAAAAGGGCTCAAAAATGTTAGGGTGGGGTTGTGGACCGTTTGTATGAAATTAGGGACCAAAGTCAAAAATGTTAAGTTCAGATTTTAGAGATTTTGCGTGAATTATTTATTTTTTAATTTAATTATTAATTTTATTTTCGTTTATTTTACTTTTCATTTGTTTGTTTTGATTTTCATTTATTTATGTATTTTATTTCAGTTAATGTATCATTTAAATTTGTCACATTTTCTTTTGACGCATATTGTGTTCCTCCTTTTGTTCCTTTGCATTTGATCGTTTCGATGTGATTAAACATACGTGTTCTTGGGGGTTTGACCCCCAGAATGGCAACTGACTCCCTGCGAAAATAGCTGCGACCACACCTGGGCATGAGCTATGCACCCCTCCCCCCGAGAAACCAAACCCCTCCAGAAACCGAAATACCCCCCAGAATTCAATTTTTGAAAATCTTTTCTGTTTTTCGCCATTTTTTGATGCCATTGGATAGTGCTCGATGAGAAACATTGAAAAATGGTGTTTTTTCGTATACTACCATTTTGAAGGCTATTTTTGACCTTTGAAAAATATTGCACCAATTTTTGTGCCGCCCACCTATGGCTGCGACCCCATTCCTTCAGAATTGTCGATTTTCCGTGAAAAATTGTAAAAGTGTGCCTTTGTAAGCGTTTTAGCTCATTTTTTGGTTCGAAAGTCTCGAATTTTCGGCGCTTCGCGCTATATACACATTTGTTGACTATATTTTTTCAATTTACTCAATTTTTCGAATTTTTTATAAATTTTTCTGATGTTTTAGTGTGCTAGAAAGAGCGAGCATCGCCCGAAACGTAAAAAATAGTATTTTTGAAGTGTACCTATCGTTTTTTAGCCCAAAAATGGCACTTTTTTAAAATTTCTTGGCTTGACCCCCCAAAAAATTCCTAAGCTGTATATGTATGGTGATGAATATGCAAATTAGAGTGACTTTTTGTTCGTAGTAAATACGAATATCGAGAAATCTGGGGATTTCGATGCGACGACAAGAATAAGGATTGCATGCTGCCCGGTTTATACGCCATGGTCGGAGCAGCGGCTGTTTTAGGGGGTGTGACGCGCATGACAGGTAAATTCTAAAAATTCGATAAATGTAAATTTTTATATTCTATTTACATGCATGTATTTAAAAATTTTAAAATCTAATTTTTTCAATAGAAATGGCTATCTTTTTTAAGCTGAAATAATGAAAAATCAAGCAACACGACTTTGAAATTAAAATTTAAATTATAAATCCTATATTATCAAATTAAGGAGAAGCGTTAAATATTGTACAAGAAATGAAATATAAGAGGCAAAATGAGAACTAAAAGTGCATTAAAATCGTTAGTTTGAAATCTCAGTCCTTCCGCATTATATATACAACCTTAATTTAAAGCGAATCACCCCTCCTCAGATTTGTTTTTCCAATTCTCTGTTTTGTAACCCTAGGAATTAGTTTATTTTTTTTGATTTTTAAGAAGTTCAAAACAATTGTGCGCTTCATAGCGTTTATTTTAAATCACAGTATCTTTTTGTCGTTATTATGTTTACATTACTTTACACAGTTACCCGTGAACGCGTTGACGTTTACTTTACATTACAGTATCCCTAGTCGTTTTGTAGCGTTTACTTTATTTTACAGTTTCCCTGGTCTCCACAGCCTTCACTTTACAGTACAGTAGCTTCCGCTTTATCTTTAATCGAACTTTACACATTGGCCCTAGTCATCAAAATTTTGACTATATTCTGCTATCAGTGTTTATTTTGCATGTAGTGTAGTTGTTATAATATTGACTTTACTTTACAGTACAGTAACTACCTATCTATCTATCTCTAATCATCATAATGTTTACTTTACGAATTGCCTCAGTCATCAAAATTTTGTCTGTACTCTGCTATCAATGTTTATTTTGCATATAGTGTAGTTATTATAATGTTGACTTTACTTTACAATATCCCTACAATATCCATACTCGCTATACAATATGTACGTTTAGTCGAATAGCAATAATGTTCTTTACAATACAATATCCCGTTCTTCTCTATATTGATTCGATCCGTCGACTTTTTCTTTGAGAAATGGTGTGCTGGCTTTGTTTTATCTATTTTAATTATTTTTATTTTTTATTTTCATTCCAGAATAATTTTATGTGTTTTTAGATTTCTTTATTGAACAGTAATCAGAAGATTATTGACATAGAAGTATCAGTAGTTGTACTTTTTTTCTGCTCATGATTCTTTTTTCGTATTATACTTACAATTATCGTTTAGAGTCTGTTCATTTCTGTTTTTATTTATTTATTTATTTATTTATTTATTTATTTGTTTGTTTGTTTATTTGTTTGTTTATTTATTTATCTATCTGTTTATCGACTTTTTGCTTTCTCTTCGAGAATTACGGTGGTCCTCCTTGTCTTATTGATAGAGGTTTCTGATGTGCCTTCTATTCCTTTCGAAATTTTGCTTTGCATTACAGTTACAGCACGGTCTGCGAATTCTACAGGGTGGAACAAAAAAAAGTTAAACTGCCTTTTTTGGGCTCGAAACCGATGTGCGATGCGTCCAAAACACCATTTTTTGGCGTTTCTAACGGTGGTCTTTTATTGTAGAATGTAAAAACTCTGAAAAATGTCGAAAAATATGAAAAATTGAGTAAATTTAATATGTGA
The DNA here is from genome assembly GCA_036768485.1 of Mermis nigrescens. Lineage (NCBI taxonomy): Eukaryota > Metazoa > Nematoda > Enoplea > Mermithida > Mermithidae > Mermis > Mermis nigrescens. Next base: position 123,236 of record JAVLUZ010000569.1, read on the forward strand.
CGCGAAGCGTCGAAAATTCGACTTTTTTTGGAAAATAAAAAATCCGAGGGGGAGAATAATTTTTGAGGGTGGAAGGTGAAAAAGTTTTTTGTGGAGGTGTGACAAACTTTTTTCTGCGGTGAGTGAAGCCCTCAATATTATGTAATGTTGAAGCATACATGTGATAGAGAATTGGTGGATGCTTCGCCTAATGACTTGCCACCCGTCATTTTTTTGCCGATGCACTAATCTTATGACCCCCGCCGGAGTGCTGATAAAAACTTGTGTTTTTGAACATTTTTTTATATTACTGACTGCTTCCCAAAATTAAGAGCTCCTACATGGCTGGATTACGGTATCCCTAGTCGACACGATGTTCATTTTACTATCGATTATCCTAGTATTTTTTATTAATATTTCCTATTTTTTAATTTTATTTTTATTTATTATTTTATTTTAGTTTATTGTAGTTTATTTTATTTATTTTCTTATTGGCTTATTTTATGCTACAGTATCCCTAGTCGTTATAATGTTCGAGTTGACGGGCAGCTTGGAATTTATTGTGCCGACTATGGCCGCCGTAATGTTCGCCAAGTGGGTGGGCGATGCGTTAGACCGCAAAGGCATCTACGACGCCCACATCGCCCTCAATGGCTACCCTTTTTTGGACACCAAGGAAGAATTTTCCCATAGTACCATAGCCGCTGACGTCATGAGACCGCGGTTTGTCCCGTTTTTTAGGTTTTTTCGACCTTCCGACTCGTCTCTTTTTTAGAAATGCATATATCTGCTCTACACTATATGTTCATGCAAGGCCGTATTTGAGAGGGCGGGGGCGAATGCCCCCCCAACCTTGGCCGGAAAAACTTTAAAAAATTCCGAATGTCCTTGTCGGAAAATCTTCGAATTTTCGGCGCTTCGCGCCGAATGTGAAGTATTTTCCATCATTTTTGCTCAAGCGCGACCAAAAATGGCGCTTTTTTATGTAATTTTTGAGTACAAAATTTAAAAAAAAGTTCGAATTTCATGATCTTAATTGATAGAGCATGTTAAAAAACGTCGAAAAATGTGGTTTTTGCGAGCTATCCCGGCAAACTTTTCGAGATATAGACCAATTTATGTTGGGTCCACTTCCCCCCCTCGCCTCGGCCGAATCCTGGATACGGACCTGTGTATATGCATATTTTACAACAGTATTTCGTAAATTTTGCGATGTAAACGACGCTATGGGGCTAATCGATTTCGATATTTATCCTTCCGTTGAGAAAAGATTATGGAACAAATTTATTCGATAGGCCATAATTGTGAATGTAAAAATATATTTACAGGATAAGTACGGGTAAAAATGATATGTAAAGAAGAAGGGTACTACCTCTGTCTTGTTTTTAGCCATCTTTTTTCTAATATGCAGTTTGAGGAAATTAATCTATTTTAAAGTAACGCTTTACGTATTTATCAGGCACGTAGCTGGCCGTCCTATTTCGGGGGGACCAACACCAATTTGGGGGGACTACGCCAAAAAAACCAAAAATAGCACAAAATAACGTTTAGAAAGTCCTATTTTTTCCGATTTTTCTGAATTGGGGGGGTCCGAACCCCCCATTTTCCACCTGGAGATACGTGCCTGGTATTTACAATCAGCTTATTATTCAATTGAAAAGTTATCAGGTTTTAATATCATACGACTATCATCATAAATCTTGAAAATACAAATGTACTCCTGTATCAACGATTCAATCTGATTTAATCCGATATATACTACCAGTGGGAAGATCTGTCAATCCTAATGGGTAATTTTAAGCGAAAGGCGATGCAAATGGTAGAAAATGATGGAAAGCTAGGGAGTAACAGAAATTATTTCTCAAACCAACCAGTCAATCAATCAACAAATGGTAAACCGGCCAGTAATCACAATACATGGGCAACAGCCAAATTCTGGGGGTCCTATGGGGGCGAAATTGCCAAAAATAGCACGAAAAAAATAAAAATATTATTTTGGGGTCTATCGAGTTTTTGGGTGGGGGCTCCGCCGGATTCTCGGGAGGTCCAAACCTCCCACCACGCCCATGTGTGGTAACCACCTGCTACCACCGTACATGGTAAGCAACAAAATTCTGGGAGTCCGATGTGACCAAATTGCCAAATATAGCAACAAAATTGAATTCTGGGGTCTATCGATTTTTTGGAAGGGTGGTCTTTCAGGTTCTAATGAGTCCAGCCAGACCCCCAGACTCCCATGTTTGGTAGTCACTCTAGCCAGCCAACCAATAATCAACCTTGCAATCAATAACCAACCAACCGATAGCCGAACTATAAATAAACAGTCAGTCAATTGATTATTAACCGTCCAGCAAATGCCAAAAAACCAAGCTAACCAATCAATCCGCCAACTTTTCAAATGGAAAACGAACCAAAAAAGTTAGGCTGCTGCTACTAATACATAGGAAGTCCAAAGTTGTAGTTTTTATCAATAAATATTGCAAAATATTGCGAAAAGGCGTTCAGATTCTATCATTGTATAGTTGTGAATTATTTCTTTCGCCCGAGGCTTAATTTTATATAGAATTTCAAAATTAAAATTAACTACGTTTATTGGAATCTTTCCTCCAGGCAGTCGCCACGCCTATGAATCATGGGCAGAGCCGAAATCCGGGGGTTTAGAAATGTTCGAAGGTCAATAAAGTACACACTGGGCTTGGGTGGGGGGGGGTTTGGGGGGTATGCACCTTTTCCCCCAGAAACTAAAAGACTAAAATGCCACCCAGAATTCAATTTTTAATTTTTTTTCTGTTTTTTTCCGCAATGTTTTGGCGCCAATGGATAGTGGTCGATGAGAAACGTTGAAAAATGGTGTTTTTTCGTCATACCACCATTTTAAAGGCCATTTTTAATCTTTGAAAAATCTTGCACCCCCAGAATTTTACTGCTGCCCACGTATGATAAAGTGCTAAAGTGTTGATGGTAAATTCAAAAAATACCATTTTTCATGTTTTCGTCAAGCTCTATCCATTGGCATCAGGAATTCCGAACAGAAACAAACAAAAAATTCCAAAATGGATTTCTTGGGATGTTTTATAGTCCGGAGCCATTAATGAGTCATTGTTTAATTAATTAGCTAAGATCTATTATTTTAGCTTAAGTCATGTCAGATTCTGAGGGTTCAAGCTCTGCCTAAACTGAACAAGTCTGCGTATACATAATTAATAGCCCTAAGTTTAAAGGTTTAAAAATCGAGAAACATTGAATATGGGCAAGTGAATCTTGAAAAGAAATCCGACTACCTAAACATTTGACTACAAAGTTCTAAAAAGAGAAAACCTCGAAAACTTTCAAAACGTTCATTTTGAAACCTTGAGTTAGACCGTTAATGTATTGAATCTTTGATGTTATTTTACTTTTCCGTCAAGATATTGAAAGTACTGAATCGCCAAATCCTCACATAATCTTATGCGCGCAGTACATTTTTGAAAAATTAAAATAAAATTAAAAATTAAAGATTTTTTCCTATAGCCCCGGTGACCCGAGCCTAAAAGTCCTCATTCAACAAGGTCTCACTGTAGGCGACATTGAGGAAATTTTGCGCCAAACCGAGTACAGCGGCTTTCCGGTCGTCGTATCGAGCGAAGTAAAAAATTTGGTTGGACTTGTTAGCCGTCGGGATTTACTGTTAGCAATTAGTGAGCTTCTTACTTATTTATACCGTGTTCTTTTTTTCCATACGTACGTACATATGATACATCCGCACTGTCAAAAGTTCTTAGAGGGAGTAAACCGAGTTTAAGGCTATAAATCTATTTACCCGAACCCAAAAAGACTATATAGCCATTTTTCTGAATTTAAAAAGACTGGTTCTTGTGAAATACACAATTTCGCTTATTCCAATATGATAAAAAATCACATCACACATGCACACTGGAAGGGGTATACTGATGCATACCTGGGCAATGGCCAATGGTCTGGCCCGTCCAACTTTAAGCCAAAAGGGTGGGTGGGTCCCTATCATACCTGAGCGTTAGGGAAGTTTGGGGGGTATGCACCCCTAGAAACCAAAATACCCCCCCCCAGAAATCAAATTTTGAATTTTTTTGTTTTTTTTCACAATCTTTTGATGTCAAGAGATAGTGCTCGTTGAGAAACGTTGAGAAAAAGTCGTTTTTTCGCCATACTACCATTTTAAGGCAATTGTTTGACCTTTGAAAAAGATCATGCACCCCCAGAACTTTGGCGTCGCCTACCTATGGTTCTATGTTAAAAACCATAATTTCAGATCCCATTCTGGCGTCCAATTTTTAGGTTAGTCGGTCAATTTTGAAAAGGGACTCCTCATTCTCCTTAAATCTGGATATCTTGAGGACCCTAAGTAGGTTGGAAAAATAATAGCATTTTTTAGCGTTTGCTGCAGGCCCTTTACGACCATGAAGGAAAATCAAAAATAAATGATACTCTTTTTGCTTCATTTTATACTCATATAAGTACGCGGCTAATGTCTTAACACCCGGCTCAACCTAGGTTTCGAAAAGTTCGTCAGTTTTTTTCATTGTATTAAATTTTTGATGCATAACAAAGAAACACGATGTATATACATATTAAATTATTAAATCAGCGCTAAACGTCGAAAAATTTTGCATTTAACAGCACAAAAGCTAGCTTGAAACTGTATAAGCGGTGTTTTAAATGCACTTTAAGAACGATGCTTTAAAAATGTATTTGATAATGTTACAAATCTGCGGCCCCGTATACGTACAGGCTTTATTTCAGGGTAGATCACAAAAATTTCTTTAATACGTATATAATTTATTTGGGCACAATTTTAAGTGATAAAACGACATTCTTCGACGTATTTTGCGTTTTTGAATTAGTTCTGCTCATAAAAGTTAAGCGAGTCAGCTAAAATTTTGGCACTTTAATACCGTTAAAATCAATCTTGTAGCCCTTTTGAAGACAAACAATGCAAAAACGTCTTATTTCCGGCGCGTATCGCCGGAAATTTTTGAAACTTTTCCTTGAATCTCAATTTTGCAGTTTTCTGACCATCATACCTGGGCGTGGGGATTTTGGGGGTATGCATTCCCCAGAAACCAAAATACTGCCCTCCAGAAACAAAATGCCCCCCAGAATTCAATTTTTGAAATTTTTGTTTTTTTCGCAATTTTTTGACGCCAATGGATGGTGCTCGATGCGAAACGTTGAAAAATGGTGTTTTTCGCCATACCACAATTTTTGAGGCCATTTTTCGACCTTTGAAGACGTCTCTGCACACTCTCCCCCAGAGCTTTGGTGCCGCCCACCTATGCTGACCACCAGAAATACAGAAATTATATCCGGAGCGCATTGTCGATAATTTTTGATCTCTTTTATCCGATTGAGCTCAATTTTGCAGCTTTCCGAAGATAAGCAATGCGTAAACTAGAAACTACTACGTCTGGCTCGTAGTGCTGGAAAATTTTGACGTCCTTATCTTTTTTAGCTGAATTTGCACCATTCTGGAGATTAGAAATGCAGGAATTACATCTGGCGCATAAAGCCGGAAGATTTCGATATTTTTATCCTTCTAAGCTCTCACAGCTTTATGAATATATGCAATGCAGAATATATTATATATCTTGTGATAAAATATCTCATTTGATCGCAAATTATCCTCTTAACCCCCACCCCCATAGGTACGGGGTAGAGGTAAGAGGGATAATTTGCGCCACCAAAGTTCTGGGGAGGAGGCAAAATTTTTCAAAGGTCAAACAATGACCTTAAATTTGGTGGTATGGCGAGAAAATGCCATTTCTCAATGTTTCTCATCGAGCACTATCCATTGGCATCAAAAAATTGCGAAAAAAAACAAAAAATTCTCAAAAATTGAATTTTAGGGTATTTAATTCCAGGGGGTATTTTGAGTTTCTCGGGGGAGGGGTGCATAGCCCAAACCCCCCGCCAGGTATGGATACGGGGCTTTACGCACTATGCAGGTGCGTAACCAGGATATTATTTCGGGAGAGGCCGAAAATTTTTCAGGTCAGTTATATATATCGAGAAACATTAGGAGATAGGTAAAAACAAAGGCAGCTTTGAGCGTATCTCGGCGAAGTCTATATCATGGTGAGACAAATTTCAAAAAAAACAAAAATCACTGTATTCCATATTGAAATAAGCTAATTTATCGTTCAGATTATCTGCTCAACTGATTTCTCACCATTCAATCGACGAATTATCTCTTTCCCCTGCCTTTTCAATTAATATTGTGCTCCACAGAGAAAAGAATATAGAAAACAAATGATTAGGCGCGGAAGCGCCGAAAAAAATTGACATGTTCGACATGTCTAGCTCTCGAATCTAAGCGGTTTTTGAGCGAGATAGAAGACAAAAATATAGATAAACAATAAATCCTAAAGATTCATTTTCTCAATGTCATAAGCATAGGTGGGCGGCACCAATATTCTTGGGGGGGGGGGGGTGCTAGATTTTTTAAAGGTGAAAAAATGGCCTTAAAAATGGCAGGTATGGCGGAAAAAACACAATTTTTCGACGTTCCTCATCGAGCACTATCCATTGGGATCAAAAAATTGCGAAAAAAGACAGAAATTCCAAAAATTGAATTCTAGGGGGTATTTTGGTTTCTGGGGGTATTTTGATTTCTGGAGGGCGCATACACCCATCTCCAAAGCCCCCACGCCCAAGTATGGTCATAACTCAATTTTTAAATGTTTTGAGTATGCTAGAAGGCAAAAACTATAGCCGAACAATGAATCCGGCGCACAGCGCCGAAAAAAATTGACTTGCTCTCATTGTCTAAGTCAAATCAGAGCGATTTTGAGAGGTTTAGAAGACAAAATTTTGTACGAAAATTCGAGTTCAAAATTTTGTATGAAAATTTTGAGTTTACCAGCTCAAAAGTACGCCAAAAACCTGTTTTGGAAATTTTTTTATACGTAATTCGCAAATTTTCTTTTTTTCACTGAAGACTTTTGGGAGCGTTTTTTTGTACGAGCCTTTTTGTACATTTACAAAAATCTCCGGAAAAGTGTTCGTACGAGAGAAATTTTTTTGTATATATAACGCATAGACATACGTACTATGAAATAGACACATTTTTACATAATACTAGCTCTGTCATCTGCGACTGCGCGCTTCACAAAAAAGTGTTACTTCGTCCTAAATTCAGCTGCCGAAATTTTCGTGAGGTTTTTGGCCGAATTTGTACATAAAACTCGACTCGGAAAGCTGAAATACACTTGTGCTACACAATCAGCAATAATACAGCGACTGCAAAATGTGCTGACCGAATCGTATAATAGACAAGAGTTCGTTTATGAATTCAATGCAATACACAGATAAAAAAGTCAGTTTTATCGTCAAACAGCTGAATACAGTGTAAAGTTGTCAAATACATAGTTCTTATTTTTTGCATAAAGTCTATATACACTACTCGCCACGAATGTTTACGCTTCAATAAGCTTTAGAGCTTGTTAGGGTTATATCTTTAACACGTCGTTCCTATTTCCGCCCACGCACGACCGACGTGTTAAACATATATACCTTAACATGCTCTATTATCCTATGAAGCATATTAAAACGTAAACATTCGTGGCCAGCACTGTAAAAGAGTAAATAGATGTAAAAGATCTTTAAGTCTGTACAAAGATATGCTTGAAATTACGCGAAGATAGAATTTGAAGTGTTTAATGCCCGCGCTTGGAGTTAAATGCGCCTAGAATCTTTCGAAAGTTTGCTAAAAAATACTCAAAAAATCGTTAAAATTATTATTACTTTACTCCAAAAAATCATTGTACATATATTTTACAAAGATAGCTCCAAATATCTTCGTGCGAGTACCAAAAGTTTTTGTCCCATACAAAAAAAAACGTGCCTTAGGAGGAACAAAATTTTTTCTCCGATTCACGGTGGCGGTTCCCTCCCGCTTCCAGAGTGCGAACCAGTATGCGTGTGTCGTATGTACGTCAGTAAAGCATTCTGTGTGCGAAACGGCATAGGTATGTCGACATTTAATAGTATACCTAGGTACTTTAGCCTAATTTTAGGACTGATATTGGCAGGAACGTATCTCTGGGGGGAATAGGGGGGATTCGGATCCCCCAAAAATTCATAAAAATCGGATAAATAGGACTTTTTAAACGTTATTTTGTGCTTTTTTTGGCCTTTTTGGGCTTGGTCCCCCTAAAATTGGTGTTGGTCCCCCAAAATAGGGCGGCCAGCTACGTGCCTGGAAATTGGAAAGGATACAAAACGTCATCAATAAGGTTCAGGACCACGGTTTTTTTATTTCGGTAAAGATATTTCCTGATGTACAAAGAATTTTCGGTACCGTCTTTGTACATGTACAAAGATTTTTGGGAAGACAAAAATTGCAAAAAAGGTCCGAAATTCGCAAAAGTTTTGGGCGCTTCACGCCGACATGAGTGATTGTTTGCTCTATATATCTTTATGATGGCAGAAATTGCATTTCAAAAGGAAAAAGGCCAAATTTTTCGGCGCATCCGCGCCGTTTTAAGACGATTCTTAGTGATTTTTGCCCTTAGAGACCCAGAAATTGGCTAAAATACACTACCAAAAGTCGAACAACTCTGTTTTTACCACACTAAAATCGCTACTGTACCATGTTATAGTACCCAAAAAATTTGTGTGTACAAAATGTACAAAGACATTTGGGAACCATCTTTGTACATGTATGTACAAACGGACCTTGTACACAAAAAAAACACTGTTCCAGACTATTGATTTACTAGTTAAATCGAAAAAATCGTTAAACAAAAAGCTGTAGCTCTTATGTCTAGTCTTAAACATGCCGTGAATAGCATTGTCTTTTGTGACCGACAACTTGAAGCTTTCTTATCGATAAAAGTGCGATTATTCCATCTTTCCATGCTTTATCTTGCATTAAAATAATTTTTTGAGACTAGGGGGCGATCGCGGCCGCCCTTAAATACGGACTGCATATATTGATTAATAACCGAAATAATACGTGCAAAGAGTCTCTTATTTAGGGTTTTCTGATCATCAAACATGGTTTCCTAATTGATTCTCGAAAATGCTTGACTGATTCACCAAAACTTGGAATCTCTAAAACGATAGCCATTCTTCAAAAAATGATTGATTAGGATTAATTGCATTGAGTTCAGGACGAATTGATTAAGTCGCTCTGAAAATGTTGCCTGGCGATATAAAAAATGTAAGGTTACCCAAAAAAGGTTGGCTAAATATCGAAAACGGTCGCTTGATCCTTGGTTCAAAGAAAAGGTTGCTTTGTTCCTGTAAAGATTGGATTCACAACAAACCATGCCTCAAATTCGAGATACTAAAATGATGACCTGAGACTTAAACTTAGCCAGTCTTCTTGAGATTGCCTTGTGTAAACTGCAGTTTACACTTTAACATTTCCCATATGAATCTCTTTTTATTGCCTTGTGTAAACTGCAGTTTTTACACTTAAAAATTTTCCATCAGAATTTCTTATCATTGCGCCTTGTGTAAACTGCACTTTACAAGTTACAATTTTCTATCAGAATTTCTTATCATCATTGCCTTGTGTAAACTGCAGTTTACACTTTAAAATTTCCCATTCTTCTCTAGATACAGCTCGCAAGACGCAAGAGGGCGTGGTTACTAATTCGCCGGTTTATTTCACGGCATCGGCGCCGTCAGCTCCCGAAGGTCCCGGCTCACCGGCTCCGCTTAAATTGCGGAAAATCATAGATTTAGTAAGCTATTGCGTATGCATGTTGTTGTTCTGGTTAGCAATTATTTGTTCCTGTCTTTTATTTTTACTTTTTTATTAATTTGTATGCTTGATGTGAGCTCACGTAATCAAAAAACATCAATCACATAATCTAAACTGATTTTTACATCTATTGATTCATCATACCGTTTTAAAATCATAATATCAGACACTGGTAAAATGGTAAAATATCTGTTTAAATTATATCTTATGTATGATTGATATTTAGAATTAGATACCTAGATGATTTTTAACTGATATATTTTACCCGATCTAACTTTTTGCAATTGAAACGTCTCTACAGTATACATAGCTGTCATTATTATTTAATTAATTCAATTTGTGATTCAATTCATTTTTAATTATGAATTTATAGGATAGAATTTCTGCTTCAATAATTACAAAATGCGTTTCCTATTGAATTGTTTTTTTGCTGTGCGAAGTGAAAATTTCTATTGTTTATGTTAAACATTGAACTTGTAACATCTCTTGTTTGTGTAAATATGTGCTAAGAAATGTTTCTTGCATTTGTAAAAAATTGCAAATATCAGATACTGGCAAAATGGTAAAAAATTAGTCTTGATTATATACATGTGATGCCTATAAGTCATTTATAACTTGAAGCTTTTTTTGCCTTAATTAAGCTTTTGGCAACTAAAACATCTGTGAGTCTACATTACATAGCTGTCATTATTTTTTAATTAAATATACTTGTGACTCAATACATTTTCAATTATGTATTTTATAGGAGATAATTTTCAGTTCAATAATTAAGAAATGTTTCCTTGATAATTGTTTTTTTTGCAGTGCGAAGTGAAAATTTCTATTGTTAATGTTAAACATTGAACTTGTAACATCTCTTGCTTATCAGATACTGGTAAAATGCTAAAAAATCAGTTTAAATAATATGTAAGTACGATTGGCATTTATAATTAGAAACCTAAGTGGTTTTTAACTAGCTTTTAGCTTAAATATGGACAATCAATTGGATTCAATTTTCAGAATGACGAAACCAGAATTGCTAATTAAAATTGTTATTTAAGCCTCCTAAAACCTTATCTTAACATATGTAGGTAATCTAAGAATATTTTAGATTTTTTAATTCTGATATTGAGGTCAGTTGACTCAGTAAGTGCTTCTGAATCGGTCGTCTCTTCAAGGATAATTACAGACCAAAAAGACAAAAAATCAAAAATAATTCGTTTTTAGTGAGAAAATTATTTTCGATATTTCTTATCAAATTCGCCAGGCTTCTGGGACAACTCTTCCAAAGCCCCCAAAGCTGTTAACCACACGTGGGCGTGAGGCGTTTGGGGGCATGCAATCCCAGAAGGCTGAATACATCCAGAAATAAAAATACCTTCCCAGAATTATATTTTTGAAATTTTTTTCCCGTAATCTTCTGATGCCAATGGGTAGTACTGGAGGAGAAACGTTGAAAAATGGTGTTTTCCGCCATACCACTATTTTTAAGACCATTTTTGACCTTAGAAAAATCTTGCTACCCCCAGAATCTTGGTGCCGCCCACCTACGCTGTTGACTGTCAAATAGTTACTATGTCTCTAATTACAGTAAATGTCTTGTGGTAGGTTTGCTTCGTTGTTTTCACATGCTTTACATTGAATTTGGTTTTTAAGGTCTTTAACTGCATTTGCTATCATCACATTTTAGTGACGTATCGTGATTAGATGTGATCGTATGTATTTACTCATTTATTTTTGTTTATTTATCTATTTATTTATTTATCTTTATCGTTTATTCTCAGCAATTAGTAGCCATTGTTTGCTTTTCTCGAATTAAGGCGCCCATAACGATAACCGATCAAACTCCGATGGAAACCGTAATCGACATGTTTCGTAAATTGGGCTTGCGTCAAACACTCGTCACGCATAATGGGTGAAATTCTATTTCAATTTTATACTTGGAAAATAAATTTAAAAAGAGTAATAGAGACGCTTACTTCATCTGTTATCGACATAGGTGGGCGGCACCGAAATTCTGTGGGGTGCAAGATTTTTTTCAAAGGTCAAAACATGGCCTTCAAAATGGTGGTATGGCAAAAAAACGCCTTTTTAACAACGTTTCTAATCGACAGGTACGTAGCTGTGGAGGGGGCTGGGGAGGGGGGTCCGGATCCCCCAAATTCAGAAAAAAAAATTTTTGGCTTAGACCCCCATAATTGGTGCTGGTCCCCCAAAAATAGAAGGGCCAGCTACATGCCTGCTAATCGAGCACTATCCATTAGCCTTAAAAAATTGCGAAAAAAACAAAATTTTCAAAAATTGAATTCTAGGGTTATTTTGGTTTCTGGGGGGTGCATACCCCCTACGCTCAGGTATGGCTATCGAGCTTTGGTGGTCAACATACGTGTAACGGCTTTAAACTCTGGGCGGGGTCTCTGGCCATTTCTAGGGAGGTGGTACATGTTTCCCTATTTTCGGCCGAAAACAGCCCAAAAAAGGCGTAAAAAATGACCAAAAAAACGCGATTTTTTCTTAAAAAATGGGGAAGCGGGGGCTAACAATTATCTGACTTTGGAGGGATGGGGGAACGTCCATCTTTGGATTGGGGATTTTTTGAATCAAATTGGTCACTTTCCGCATAAAATTCATTAAAGTATGTTTATAAGGAATTAAACTATGTATGTTTGTGATGGAGCAGTTTAAAATTGAATTGAATCGTTTTTTTTCGTCTAGGTGGCATTTTGAGAAATTGAAAAAAGGACGTAATGATATTGCAAATTGCAAATGGCACATATTACATATGATGACCACCATACGTGGGCAGCAAAAAATTCTGGGAGGGGGGTGCAAGATTTTTTAAGATAAAAAACTGGCCTTAACGTTTCTCATCGAGCACTATCCATTGGCATCAAAAAATTGCAAAAAAAAACAAAAAAAATTTCAAAAATTTATTGTGTGGGGGTATATTGGTTTCTCGGGTGGGGGGGCACACCCCCAACCCCCCACGCCCAGGTTTGATGACTACTAGCTGATGTGTGACCTTTTTCGTGTATTTCACTCTGCTCAGACACTTCCTACTTGGCCCTTGTAATATTTTTTCCAGAAAATGTCTATTTTGGACCATATTTTACATCAATCAAATATACTGTGGATGTTTCACTCTTTTGTGGCATACAATTGACAATAAGTATTTAGTTGGGGGGAAAAATCAGTATTTTCGTACTAAACTGACCATGCTTAAGAAATTTCTGGGATAATTGCTCTGCATTTTCCTGACAATAAAATCGAAACTTTCCCAGCAGCTGATTAGAAAATTGTCTGATAATACCCGGTTTTACAAAATTCTAAGAAGGGTTGATACCTGCCCTCTCACCATAGGTGGGCGGCACCAAAGGTCTGGGGGTGGGGTGCAAGATTTTTTCAAAGATAAAAAAAACCTATGCTGGCCTCTGTCTTCTTATCTTTCTTTTTTCTATTGCTTTGTTGAACTAAACGCTTTTCTACCTTCTTTTCTCTTCATTATTTGTGTACAAGCCGTTGGAATTTTTATTTCAACCATTAGATAATTTATCAGCCATTATTGATTATCGTGTGCAAAAATTCTCGTCTATTCTCCTCATTGATATAGGTTAAGCTGATCGAATAAATTTTGACTGGCTCGTTTCTTAAAACTGCGTTTCTATTGCTTTCGGCTTCAATGCTTTCTGCCTTCTATTTTACACTTCATGCTTTTAATTATTTGCTCGTTTATGTTTTTTGTTTTTATTTTTTGATGGCATTAGTGACAAAAATTCGATTTTTTCAATTTAAGGAAGCTTCTGGGTGTTATAACGAAAAAAGACGTGTTGGCTCATATCAAACGCATGGAAAGCGAAAGCAACACGGCTTTATTCTAGCATAAACAAACATGTGAAGCACGCGCGATATTATGAATACATAAATACTTATCGGATATTTGTGTAATTTATGGAATATAATTATCGTCTTTAGTTTCGTGATAATTCTTTCGTCGTTGTGTGTACAGCCGCAACAAATCAGTGTCTTTTTTTAAAAGTATACAAATCAGAAAAAATTCTATAACCCTCGCGGTCCGCTTATGGAAAAAGTTACCATAGAGTTATGTTTTCATGCATCTGTTAACTCAGTTCTTATTATTTTGCGTTTAATTTGGTTAGAAAAAAATCGGAAAAAACGTTATTAATACAGAAAAAGATTAACACCCACGAAAATTCAAAATTCAGTCTTATTAGAAGCAAATAAGTCAAAAAGCCTAGGTACAGGAAGACAGGTAATTTTTACCATAAAATGTATTTTTCTGTTTACTATAAACCGATAATTATTATTTTTGGCTGAAATAAGGAGCGAGGCTGCCATCATAGAAAAGCAAAAAACTAGAAAGATACATACTAAGATGCAAATAAATTCAAAAAACAGTTTCAATCTACTTGTGTCATGCGCGTGCGAAGCCGCCTATTGCTAAAAGACTGAAACATTGATAAAAAGTTCAATATTCAATTGATTTCTGCAGGCAAGAGTTCATTTTATAGCTCATTTGACAGCTAATTTATCACAATCAACGTAGAACAAGGATTATGCGATAAAATTTTGCGGTAAAATTCGAAAACAAAATAATCTATCCAAAAACTAGTCTATTTCACACAGCTTCGGTCATAAATTTTAAAACTATCCCCGACAATTAACTGACAGATTGCGATTATAGCATTGATCTGATATATTATTATCCTAATCCTTCGCTCACTGTCGATTAAAATTCTTAGAATTCTGCACCGAATTATGTGAAATAGGCTACAAACGTTTCCGCGCTCGGCGAACTTTCGCTTGTATTCATGTCTTGAGCGCTACGGTGTTATGTGACCTTGCGCATCTAAATTGGTAATTCTATTGCGATTAGTCGCAGACATGGCCATTCTTGTGAAATACTTGTTCTCAAATTTTTTGAAGCGTACCGCGAAGATAAATGGATAACGCGATTAGTGCTTACTGTGTTTTATCCACACATGGCCATGTAGGGGTCTGCCGGACCTCTTCCCGCAACCAGTAGCTCCAGAATTGAATTTTCGCCTCATCGGACCCTCCCTAGAAATTTAGCTGCTATCCACTAATGGTTACATCTGTTAAGCAATGGTTTACATTGCGGATCTGCATTTGTAATGGTTAAAATACCTTACTATCCATATGTACACATGTAAAACTCTTCTGTTAGAAGATACCTAATGCCCAAATTGTTCTTCTGGTCCATATTCCCATTTTAGATGACGTTTTCCTACGTACATACCTCGCTTGCATACATGCATAGGTGGGCGGCACCAAAATTCTGGGGTGCAATATTTTTCAATGGTCAAAAAATAGCCTTAAAAATGGTGGTATGGCGAAAAACACCATTTTTCAACGTTTCTCATCGAGAACTATCCATTGGCATCAAAAAATTGCGAAAAAAAATTTCAAAAATTGAATTCTGGGGTTGTTTTAGTTTCTGAAGGGGAAAGGGGGGTTGCATACCCCCAAACCTCCCACGCCCAGATATGGTTACAGAGGTTCCGAAAGTTGGAAAAAAGCTTAGATATTTAGGTAATGTATGCACGTAGCCAGTATTTGCACTTTTATACAGCAAATGGATTCTGTTTTCGAATCGGAGAACCTATGTAGGTTTACTTATTATGTAACAGGCACATTATTCCCACAATAAATAAGAAACATAAACTTTGTACTGGTACACACAGTTGACAGCGGAGATAAATCACATATCAAGCAAATCGAAATAAGCATAAGTTATCACTTCAGACGACTTTCTACGTAGAGGATACTGAGAATCGGAAGCATTAGTCGAGAAGCATCTTGAATGCACAATGAAGTATTATGAGCCTGGAAAGCAAAATTTCAACCATTATACAAAAACTCAGTGCAGGCAGAGCAGAGCAGAATACGATACCTACCTACTTATGTACGCATTCCTACGTACGTATATGCGTGAAAATTAAACCTAAAAGTCTGAAGCTGAAAAAACCTGAATATAATCGAAAAACCAAAATACAAAAACTCAGAACAGGCAGAGCAGAGCACAATCGTAGATACTATCTACTTATGTATGCATTCTTACGTCGAACGTGAAAATTAAACCAAATCTGAAGTGAAAACCTGAATATGTTAAAAACCATGGTTTCTCTAGGGATTCGATTTATCTGAATTATTTCCAAAATTGATTAGGTACTGGAGTTGAAGCAATACTTAGTATAGGTCACATTAAACGCAAAACATGTATACCTACTCAAAGCAGGTACATAGCTACCGTAATACAATGTAATAAAGATAATAAAATACATATACATTACAGGACAGTATCAACCATACATGGGCGCGGGGGTAGCGTTGGTAAAATTAGTGAAATATAGCTTAGTTATTAGTTATTGATTAACTAAGTCCTGAAAAAATGCTTTCAGTTATTTATTAAGTAGGGAATAACTAACTATGTTCATGTTAGTTAATCAAATATTTTATGTTTTCCTTGAATCCTTGAAAAATCGCATTTTTATGTACATATTATTGCACAGCTGTACGTATCTAAATTGGGCTTTTATTAACAAAAAAGTGAATTTGTACAGCAGAATATTCTATAATCTTTGTAATATAATGCAATTTAATATTTTATGACTTAATTAATACATGTATAATAATGTATATGTAATATAATCATGATTCAAGAAAAGCGAATTATATATTGGTTGTTTTAACTCATTGTTATAAAGTTGATGCAATTTACTTTGTGCAAGAGCCCAATACCTCTGAAAGATGTCATTGGTGAAGTTCTATATCTGTTCGATTCCATACGCTTCATTTTGACTTTACGGCTTATTACTGTAGCAGAACATTCCACTGTTTAGGTTGTTGCTAGAGTTTTTAGATGCACAGCACATCAAGCAAACATCTGTAAGGAGTTTAAAGCAACCGCCCGCTACGATAGATAATTGAAAAAGCCATTTGTGTAGTGTAAACTAATACAGTAATAAGACTTTAGCGGAAAAGGGCCATTCGGAATGGAACAGACTATTCTTATATATACTGTGTAGTCGAGTTGCTTTCGGTTTACAACTAATCGAGCGAGAGTAGTAAGGTTTTATGTAGTAACAAGTTGTAATAATGATTGTAGTAATAATTGTAATAATTATAATAGTTGTAGTAACGTAGTAACAACCATAGCTGGGTGTGTGCGGGATGGTTCGGGGATATGCACCCCAAAATACCACCCCCAGAAACACAAATATCCCCAGAATGCAATTTGTGAATTTTTTGTTTTTTTCGTAATTTTTTGATGCCAATAAATAGTGCTCGATGAGAAATGTTTAAAAATGGTGTGTTTCGCCATACGAAAATTTTTAATGCCATTTTTTGACCTTTGAAAAAATCTTGCACCCCCTTCCCCAGAACTTTGGTGCCGCCCACCTATGGTAACAACTGCACCTTTCAGGTTGCTGCAATTATTCATAAACTTTTTTAAATTTCCAATCGATTGCTGAAACGTGCAACCTCTGATTAAAGCTCAAATACTTTGCAGCGACTTAAAACGCCATATAGCAAATTGATGAATAATAAACCAAATAAAGGGCATTAGAAATTAAAAAAGTTGCACTAAAATGCCGTACAGGGCAACAAATGCAAATATTACCTGTGTATGTAATTTTTCCGACAGATGCTTCTATGAATCAAAAATGACAATATTAAAATGCGAGTATCTTTTAGACAACGCAAGAAATATGTTTATCATTTTGAGACTACAAGCGAGGAAAATACAAGCTATTAAACGAAAAATATCTCTGATTTGCTGTTTTAATCAAGGATTTACTGGTTCAAATACACGATTTGTTCAGCCGCCTGTATTATTGTAAACTATAATGTATGTACATAGTAGAATCAATATAATAAAATATTATAACGTAAGTAAGTCGCTCGCAATATGATTACTGCATTTGAGAGAAATAGATATACAAAGTAATTGAAAAATAAATAAATAAAAACAATAAAAGGAAAACGGACATGAGAAATAGCACAAATCCACCCGAGAAGAAATTATGAAAAATTACAGGTGTAGCGTGCGAGAGTCTAAATGAATCATCATTAAATGGGAGAGGAATAAAAACAGAAAAAATCGACAGTAGCAAGGAAAACTAAGTTAGACACATAGGCGAAGTCATCAGAGAGAGGAAATAGTTCGCAGGTGTCATCACGGAATAATTACGATCTGCTTGCAGCAATTGCCCCAAAGTGCGCAATTTGTATGTACATGACTAACTTATTTAATTAACTAAGCGGAATTATCTAAGTTAGTATTTAATCAGGGGTTACATGTTTATGCATAGTTATTAGTTACAGTAATTAACTACGTTCAAAAAACCTTAGTAAATCACATGCTTAGTTATTGACTTAGATAACTTTACCAACGCTATGCAGGGGGATTGAACCTTGCATGGACAGTACCTAAATTCTAGGGATTCCAAAATCTCCAACGATCAAAAAATTACCGTATAAATACATGTCAACATTCCTCATTGAGCTCAATCCATTAACATCGAAAAATCGCGAAACAACGAAAATATCAAAATTTAATTTTGGGAGTCTGCGAGTGGAATTATCGAATTACGCCGCCACGCCTACAGTGCTCGCCAAGAATGTTGAAACTCTAATCTGCTTCACGTGATATTAGAGCATGCTAAAGAATATATCTTTAAGACGTTGGTCATGCGTGGGCGGAAATAGGACCGACCTGTTAAACATATATCCTTTAACAAGCCCTATCATCGTTTGAAGCATATTCGACATAGATGGGCGACACCAAAGTTCGGACGAAGGGGGTTCAAGATTTTTCAAAGGTAAAAAAATGGCCTTTAAAATGGTGGTATGGCGAAAAAACATCATTTTTCAATGTTTTTCATCGAACACTATCCATTGGCATCAAAAAATTGCGGAAAAAACAAAAAATTCCAAAAATTGGTTTCTGGGGGATGCACACCATACGTGGGCAGCAAGAAAATTCTGGGTAGGGGAGGTGCAAGATTTTTTGAAGGTCAAAAAATGGCCTTCAAAATGGTGGTATGGCGATAAAAACACAATTTTTCGACGTTTCTCATCAAGCACTATCCATTGGCATCAAAAAATTGCAAAAAACGAAAAAAATTTCAAAAATTGAATTCTGGGGGGTATTTTGATTTCTGGGGGGTAGTTTTGGTTTCTGGGGGATGCATACCCCTAAACCCCCAGGCCTATGTGTGATGCACACCCCCAAACCCCCACGCCCAGGTATGATATAAGTTCGTGGCGAATGATGTAAGTGTGCCACTGATGTTTTGCTTTCTGCATCACTAAACATTACGCTAGATCCGGTATTCACACTGCACATGCTGAAAAAGAGAACGAGAAAAATGTTTAAATTAAGTTAAATTTAAATTAAAACAATCGATCACAATTTCAGAGTTTAAACTACCTAATCAAAAAAATTTGAAGCGATCGCTAAATTGCTATCATAATGTGATATACTCACTTCTAATAACAAGTCTGCGACCACTGATGCAATCTTTTCTTTGGAGTCATCATTCTAAATTTAAAACAAACTAAAGTTTACGTATGAAAATGGAAGACCGTCTACGGAAAAAGTGCCAGAAAATTTATCGAAGGGGCAAGAAACACAATTTTCGACATTTGTTGCCGAGTTCGGTCCATCGACATCGAATAAGTCGCAAAAAAACGAAAAAAATTGAAAACATAATTCTGGAGGTATTCCGGATTTGCAAGGTCTTTGGAATTCTGGGGAAGAGTCCAACCAGACCCCATGCCGAGATATTTGTGTTGGCTTTCCTTTACAAAAATTTAGCGCAATTATGTACATGCACAGAATAAAAAAATTGCCAAAATAAAGAGGAAACTAAATACTGAATGTAGCTGTACTATATGATTTTTCAGAAGAAATTATATAAAGTTGTCCGCCGAATTCTTATGAAATGATTTTAAGAAGATATTGATATATGACTTAATTTCCACACAGCATTTAGAAGCTCTATTTTTTTATATTTTCCATTGTATGCATTAATAAAGGTGAAAATTAATGCTGTGAAAATGCCCGAAATTATTTTCGAACATAAAGAGCGTTTGTTTTACTTTAAAAAAGGAACCACTTTAAAGAGGCAATCAACTAATCAAAGATTTGGGGTGAAAAAATAATAGATCTAAATTTTTCTAAAACCGCTGATATTTTTTATTATTTTACACAGTGTTTAATACTCCTCTAAACTTTGAACGCTGCTCCTTTTTAAATTTTTTTCGGTTTTTTTCCAAGAGTCAGATGGCCACTTTATCAAATTTCGAAATTTCAATTTTCAGTTCCTCATAACTTTTTCTTGTCCTCGGGTTTTCTAAGGATTTTCACACAGATTTGATTTTTTTCAACTTATTCTGAGTTAAAATTACCGAGCTATTTCATTTTTCTTTTCTCTTCCTTTTCCATACTTTTTGAGCCCTAAATCAATATGTCAGCCAAGTAATGCCCTTGAAATAAGCAGGAATAATGATTTCCAAAATTTAGAGCCGTGTACTTAGTAAGCTGGCAACAATGTGCGCAATAATGGCAATGGATGAATTATAAATAAATAAGACGGATTGAAAAATGATAATCGCTTAATTTGCATCAGAAATAAAGATATATACTAAAGGTGCCCAAAACACGGTACGAAATTATTCCCCATAACTTTGTTTTCTTGACTCAGAGTGATGCGCTCTAAATCGTTTTATAGAGAAAAGGTTCACTGATCCAACCCATAATTTGTGGCTTTGTACTATCATAATTAGCTAAATCTAACAACTTTTTTTGTTAACTCAACTTTCGCATTTATATACGATACTAACTCAATTAAAATGCGAAACATGAAGAAAAACTCAGAAAACTAAAAATAAAATAAATAATAAAATTTGAAATTTCGAATCTAGGAATAACAGGTAAAAAAGAGAAGATGCTTTTATAGCAATTTTCACAAGAATAAATTTAGATTGACGTTTCTGGTTTAACACCTTTTTTCCCTGATAAATAATTACCAAGACTGGTATTCACAAAGGCGTAAACTAAAAGGTCAATCGCAACAATAACTCGATAAAAATTTACAATTTCGTTGACCTATATACAGTGGCGGATCCAGGATTTTCCTAAGGGGAGCGGTACCCCTAACGGGGGGCGGAACCCTTACTTGGGCGGAAAAATTAGCCGTTTTAACCCGAAAATCGCTAAAAATCGCTCAAAAATCCTCAATTTTGCGCACTATTTTGGGCCGATGGGGGGGGGGCGGCCGCCCCCACGCCCCCCTAAATCCGCCCCTGCCTATATATACATATTTAACACCATTTTTGGACAACCCTGTACATAAATTAGTGACGAAACTTGTACCCGGATCTGGATCCGATGTTACCCGGATCCGGAAGTTTGAATTCTCACTACCCGGATCCGGATCCGGAAACGACTCTTTAGGCATTCCATATATGAATCTAGATCTGGAATATTTCACTTTTATCTGAAAATGTTGTGCTTCATACAGTTGCGTGATTTGCACTGTTTGTCCGTTAAAAGCCCAGCTTGAATTGGACTTAAGAAGACATATATTCCAAAACTTTTTGGTAAAAAGTTGATACATTTTCTGTTTTGCCACCTTTCCCAAGGCATCAAAATTTGCTTAAAACGTCAAAAATTACTATTTTTTGGTGCTCGCAAACATAGGCTTTTGAAGCTCTCTATCAATAAAACACCCACAAAATTTCTCGCGTAAATGGTAAAAATGTTTACATTTTTCTATAGATAAATTTTTTTAATTTTTATTGTCAGAAACCCAGAAGGCAAAACTATACAAACAAAAGTCAGAAAAACCTAGTGTTACCATACAAAAAGCCTAACTGTACTACATTGCAGTAGAAAACCCCAAAATGTGTACACATACTAAGACTTAGGGATTATCTTTGTACATGTACTTGTACACAGGTGCGAAAGATCACACTTTCAGGAGGGAGGGGACGAAAATTTGGTAGATGGCTGAGTGCTTCGTAAAAACGGTTCTATAGCCTTTTTGGGCTCAGAAAATTAGCTACATAGCCTTTCTGAGCCAAGAAAACTACCTGTATAGTTTTGGACTCATAAACATAGCTACTATATAGTCTTTCTGGACAAAAGATAGTTATTTAGCCCTTATTGGAGTCGAGAAAGTAGCTATATATATATATATATATATATATATATATATATATATATATATATATATATATATATATATATATATATATATATATATATATATATATATATATATATATAAAAAATATATATATATATATATATATATATATATATATATATATATATATATATATATATATATATATATATATATATATATATATATATATATATATATATATATATATATATATATATATATATATATATATATATATATATATATATATATATATATATATATATATATATATATATATCCTTCAAAAAACTCAGAATAGAGAGCTATTTAGCATTTCTGGGCTCACGCGGTAGGTTTCTAAGTCCAAAAAGGCTATAGTGCTAGTTTTCTGAGCCCAAAAAGGCTATATAGCAATGCTTTTACGGCCAAAATGGCTATATGGCTATCAGATTTCTTTAGAGCTCAGAATGGGGTAATACCCACACCTGAGCGTGGGGTTTTGAAGATATGCACCTCCTCTGAGAGACCAAAATACCCCCGCAGAAACCAAAATATCCCCCCAGAAACCAAAATACCCCCTCAGAATTCAATGTTTGATTTTTTTGTTTTTTTTTCGCAATTTTTCGATGCCGATGGATAGTGCTCGATGAGAAACGTTGAAAAATGGTGTTTTTTCGCCATACCACCATTTTTAAGGCCATTTTTTGACCTTTGAAAAATCTTGCACCCCCAGAATTGGTGCTGCCCACGTATGGTAATACACCTTGACCATAGGTGGTAAAGCCCAATTGTTTTGGTTAGTTGGTTAGTCGTAAAAGTGGTTGCTCATAAAGCTTGTTTAAATTGAACACTAGATTTTGAGTGATGGTTCTATGGGAGTGCATTAGCGTGCATAAATAGCTCATTTGACCATTTGACAGTGTTTTCATATTATCTGAGTTAGTTTTATTACTAATCACTTACTCCCGCATTATCGTGCATTGCACATGAAATTTTCCTACTCATATCATTAGGTTCAACCTTACTTGGACAGCACCGAAATTTCGGGGGGGGTTAAAAATTTTCAAAGTTCAAAAAAATGGTCTTAAAAGTGGTCGTACGGCGAAAAAAACACCATTTTTCGACGTTTCTCATTTTGATTTCTGGGGGGGGCTATTTCAACTTATGAGGGGGTGCATACCCCCCATGCCCATGTGTGGGTTCAACTGGCTGACCCTCGAACTGGTACCAGACCTGCTCTAGCCGGTACCGGGTTGCACATATTTGCATTTAGCATTAATTGCCCAGGTGTGCCCCTAACCCCATGCTCTTGTATGACCTCGTACAGAAAAACGCCTGCCTCTGAGGCACCAATAAGCAAGCAAGATAATTACGATAGTTCATATAATACCAAATCAATAATAGGTGAGTAGATAAATCAGCAAGGATTAATTATGTATATTGGATCCGGATTCAGATCCGGAAGCACGGTTTTTTTGTATTCGGCAAAGATTTTTCGCGATGTACAAAGACTTTTGGGGACCGTCTTTGTACATGTACAGAGATTTTCTGGAAGACAAAAACTGCAAAAAAAGGTTCGAAATTCGCAAAAATTCTCGGCGCTCCGCGCCGAAATGAGCAATTGTGTGTTCTATATATCTTTATAATTTCAGAAATCGCATTTTGAAAGGAAAAATGCCAAATTTTTTGGCGCTTCGAGCAGTTTTGAGACGATTATTACTGATTTTTGCCCTCAGAAACCTAGAAATTGCTAAAATACGTAACCAAAGGTCGAACAACTCTGTTTTTGCCACACTAAAATCGCTACTGTACCATATTATAGTACCCAAAAATTTGTGTGTACGAAATATACAAAGACTTTTAGGGACCATCTTTGTACATGTACAAACGGACCTTGTACAAAAAAAAACACTGTCCGGAAGTTTATTTTTACAACCCAGTTCCGGATCCGGAAGTTGTGAAAATTAGGATCCGGATCCGGATATTAAGATAAATAACAGTTCTCCCTTAAAATTGAACAATTGAGCGTCCTTAAAATTCTCTCACGGATTGAGTTGCCAATGCTAAATCACAGAATGTCGTCGTGTTTCGGCACAGCAATGCAAAACATAGGAAGTGGCGTCCTGTTATACAACCATTATATGGGCAGCGACAAAATTCTGAGGGTCTCTGATTGGCGCAAAACTGACAAATATCAGAAAAATTCCAAAAATTCAATTCTGTGAGAGGTCTATCGATTTTTTGGGTTCTATCGAATAGTACTCGAAGAGTCTAAACCAATAAGTGGGCAGCACCGAAATTCTGGGGGTGGGGGTGCAAATTTTGTAAAGGTAAAAAATGGTTTTAAAAATGGTAATATGGCGAAAAAACACCTAAAAAAATTGCGAAAAAAAAACAAAAAAATTTCAAAAATTAAATTCTGGGGGTGGTATTTTGCATATCTACATACCCTCTAACCCGACCCCGCACCCACGAGTAGTCTAAACCCCATTCCGCCCACGTGTAATTACAACACGGGCAACAAAATCCTTTAAAAAACTTATAATCGTATACATATATGTAACTTTGTAACTTACCATGCAATTCTTCAGAAGCAGTGAACATTTTGAAGCGACACTGTCGATTTCAACAATAATACATTTCGAAAGTCTAAAAAAAATTTCTTTAGGGTGAATAATGCCTGATTGGATATGCAGCAATTATGAGATAATTGTGATTCAAGAAAATATTAATTTCAAGATGAAAATTGTTTACATAAATGTCAAGAAACAGCTACTCACAAATAAAAACCTCATGCTTAAGCACATATTTATTTAAATTTATTCAAAAGTATTTATTATGCAAAGGTATGTAGCTTACTCAGCGAATTCGATAAAAGCAGGCGCTCGTTTTTCGACAAGCAAAATTTGGCACAATTTGAGCAAAATTTCAACGGTAGCGGCGGTAAATTCGCCAAAAAATTCGATGCAATGTCCATAAATTCGCTTAATATATACATAACGATTACAAAAGTAAAAAAAGATAAGCAAAAGACAAGATAAGCAAAAAATTATAAAATCAAAAACATCCATAAAAAATAGGTAAATAACAAATACATATTTAAATAAACAAATACACGAATAAATAAATGAATAAATCAATAAATAAATCAATAAACAAATATACCATATTTTAAGCAAGCGCAGTGTAGCGCTGTCCCATTAGGTCAATGTGTTATTTATGATCAAATATATATGTATATAATGTCCTCATTTTAAATTTATTCATACGTAAGTACAGTGGCGGATCCAGGATTTTGATTTTCGCAAGGGAGGGGGGCGGTACCCCTAAGGGTGGGGGGCGAACCCTGACTTAGGCGGAAAAACTAGCCGTTTTGTCCAGAAAATCGCTAAAAATCGCTCAAAAATCCTTAATTTTGCGCACTATTTTGGGCCAATGGGGGGACGACCGCCCCCGTCCCCCCTAAATCCGCCCCTGCATAAGTAGAAATACGTCATCTTACATTGGTTAAAAACCATATTTTAAGTTAAAAACGTCCGCTACTTTTGACGAAACAAAAAGGAAGAAAACGCGGGGAAAATTGATTGTACCATGTAGTTTTGGTGAAGTTTAATATTAGATTCTAGGAAGGTCGAATATTTATTTTTGCAAGAAAAATACTCGAAAATAGAAGGGAACTTTCGAAAAATTTAATCTTCAATAATTTTGACCATTTTTTAATATTTATCGCATGACTGGCCCGAATTGCTCAGCTGCATGCAACGTAACGTTAGAGCACACACAAATTTCATGTACGAGACGAGCGGAAGTTTGTGATATCCTTACGCAAAATTAGCCAGATTACCAGATTTTTTTAAATTTTCAATTTAGCACGCAAGTTTCAATCTCAGTCAGAGAAGCGTCAAAAATTAAATTTTCACCAATACATAGAATTTGAATTCCAATTTAAAATTTGATAAAATTATTAAAATTCTTCGAAAATGTTGATTTATCAAATTTAATCATAATTTAAATTTGAATTAAAATTTCATTCTTAAAAATCAATAAAATTTTCAATCAACAATTTTACGGTCCTTTCTCGATTTATGACTCGAGACTTCACGTGTTCTTATGGATATGTAAGTAAAGCCCTAAAAATTCAATATCGAGTTCAGTTCGAATTACATAACAGGCCAATTAATTAAAAGTTGCTGGCCAACTAGTTTGATTGAAAAGCCTAATTTAGCAAGGAAACTAAACTAGAATTATGTAAGAAAAGTCAATAATAATGAAATAAATCAAAAATAAAAAGTAAAACAAAATGAACAAAAAGTTGGAAAAATAAGAAATAAAGACAAAAACAAAAAATTCAAAGCAAAATTATTATTATAATAGATCAGTACGATGATGATACGTAATAAGGAGGCATGCATAATCTACAACGTGCTTGTAACAACTCAAAATTGTGAGTTGGGGTCTCCAGCCTTAAGTAGCGGAGAAATGGTCTCCAATTATTGGCTAAAAACGGCCAAAAAACAGCTAAAAATAGCCAAAAACGCGAGTTTTTTTTCAAAAATCGTGAGGTACTCAAAACTTTTCTAGCTTTAGAGGGAATACGGTGACGATTAACTTCGAGTGGATCTATCCCCACCCCCTCTTAGATGTATAATGTACAATACTTGAAGACATACTTCAACATCAGATAATTCTAACGTTTTCAGCCTGATTTTGTCGATTTCTTTAGAAAATCCGGCATGCACATCCAATACTCTGTTACACTTGAATGCGTGTATGTCAATCGAATCCCAAATTTCGAGGAAGTCCGATTCAAAATCTGGCTCGTCGTCTTTGAAAACAACCAAAATTTAACACACAATTTAGCATTGAAGGAATAAGCCAATAAAAATTTGCAAAATTTCATTAAAAGTATCTTTTTATTTTTATTTTTCTTACTTTTCGATTTATACCTTTGCTTTATCTATATTTTTGCCATATCGATAAGTTTTCAATTATTTATGGTTTTAAAACAGTAAGTTAAAGTAGTAAAAATTTTTTCAACGGCTCCAGTAGTTTACATTTAGATAGCCACTGCGACAAAAGGGTGCGGGGTGAAAAAGTGAAAAAATAAATGAAATTGGCAAATCAAATTATGAATAAAAATCCAGAAATCTAGAAAAGATCCAGAAAATCCTGATTCAAAAAAGATCCGAAAATCCACAAATTCCTGATCAAGAAACTGTTAATTACCGTAATTTTTATGTTAATAACTCTTTATTTATCATTTATCATTTATTTATCATTCAATGTATCACTTAATTTTTATATTAATTCAATTTAATTTATCACTTTTATGCTAATTTATCATTTATCACTATCACTTTTAATTTAAATAATCGTATACTCGTATACCATTTTTGGCTTAAAAAAGCTATCTGACCGACCTCTCTCCAGACCGACTGACCCTCCAGTCCAGCCCATAGTTTCCTAAGGTCGAGGATTCATGGGGTGGGGGAGGGTAAAATACCGAAACCTGGGATCATTAAAATTAGAATTCTAACCATTCTTCCAGATCAAATATAAAAAACGATTAAAACATCCTATATAAAATCTTTTAATGTGAAAACTGCATTTTTTGTACTTTTTATTCAATTCTGACTCGTTTTGTCACTTTTATACGTTTAAAATATAAGAATTAATTAAAATTTTGACATTTCAGTCCATTTTAGCTTCATTGTAGGCACACCTGGGCGTGGGGGTATGCACCCCCAATAAACCAAAATACCCCCCTCCAGAATTTCGCAATTTTTGATGCCAATAGATAGTGCTCAATGAGAAACGTCGAAAAATGGTGTTTTTTCGCCATACCATCACTTTTAAGGCCAGTTTTTGACCTTTGAAAAATCTTGCACCCCCCAGAATTTTCTTGCTGCCTACGTATGATTGTAGGCACTTTATGGTTAAACAAAACGGAAATGTACTATTCGCATCTTTGCTACTATCGTCCCGAAAATCTCGCAGAAAATGTTTAATACATATATTAAAATCGTCTAAAAGTGACTCGAATTTTGAACACTTAAACACGTTTTTTTCTATTCAGCGATGATTTTTTCCGATGTACAAAGACTTTTCGGGACCGTCTTTGTATATGTATAACGATTTTCTGGAAGACAAAAACTGTAAAAAGACCTGAAATTCCTAGAAAATTTTGGCGCTTTGCGCCAAAATCACTAATTGTCTGTCCTATATATCTTTATAATGGCAGAAGTTGCATTCAAAATGGAAAAATGTCAAATTTTTCGGCGCTTCGCTACGTTTTGAGACAATTTTTAGTAATTTTAAGCGTCAGAAACCCCGAAATTTGCTAAAATACACTACCAAAGGTCGAAAACCCTGTTTTAATACGCTAACATCGCTATTATATCATATTATATTACCCAAAAATTTGCGTGTGCAAAATATACGAAGACTTTTGGAGACCACCTTTGTACGTGAACAAATGGACCGTGTACAAAAAATACTACCCTTAGGTAGGAATAATAACCCCCTTACCCCCTCCCTATCAGAATGTATGCTCCAGCCAGATCGTTTGATGTGCATCAGCGATGCGGACCTCACAGAGTTAGAAAGACCCTTTCAGAATTCAGCAGATACCAAAATTGAATTTTTGTTATTTTTGCGATTTCGCACCATCAGACCATAGTTTCCCAAGGTCCAGACTTAAGGGAGGGGTGGAATCCCAAAATTGGGGACTAGTAAATTCCGACACTGTTTTTTGTACGAGCGTGTTTTTACATGTACAAAGATTTCCGAATGCTGTCCAAAAAATGTTAATTCGTTCTAAATTTATTCGATAGTACTTCGGCGCGAAGCACCGAAATTTTTATTAGATTTCGGTTGAATTTACAAATAAAACTCTACTGAGAAAGCTTAAATAAATGGTATTACAAGATCTGAAATATTACAGAGATTGTAATATGCTGATTGAATTTTTTAAAATAACACTATGATTACGAATTAAGTGCAACGTCAAAATATGTACGTTAGTCAGTGTCATCTTTGAATGTCATAAACAGCGCAAGGTTATCAAATAGTTCTTAATCTACATAAAATATTTAAAAACAGTAGAGGCAGATGCAAAAGATGTTTAAGTCTGCACATACATATATGCCTGAGATTACACAAAGAATTATTTTGGAGTGTTTAATGCCCGTGCTTGAAGCTAAATAGGCTCTCGTAGAGATATTTTTTTCAAAAAGCTCTGGACGTGAAACAAATTTTTAGTGTAAACTTTACACCTCTAGAATAACTCAATATTTGGCGTGGTTGAAGGCGCTTACGTGCTTGCATGGTCCTTAAAGTTTAGTACATTTTTTATAATTAGTTCAGTGGTCGCCATGAAAGATGACGCGCCATCACCCTCAGAATTATAATGGATGGTGCGTCGCGAGCGCCGCGTTACGTCCATCATGCGCCATCATCTCTTTTTCTATTCTGCGCCATTAACTTCCATCATCCCGTTAATCTGGCGATGCGGACGGCGCAATTTAGCTATTAATAGCACCAAAAATTGCGCCGTCCGCATCGCCAGATTAACGGGATGATGGAGGTTAATGGCGCTGAATAGAAAAAGAGATAATGGCGCATGATGGACGTAACGCGGCGCTCGCGACGCACCATCCATTATATTTCTGAGGGTGATGGCGTGTCATCTTTCATGGCGACCACTGTATCATGTCTCAACTCATATACATATATCGAGATGAGAAGACAGACACCAACCTGCCAAAAACGTCTTTTTTACCCCAAAGACGAAACTTTGCACCTCTAAAAATAACACAGTATTGAATGTGAAAAACGTGACTAAGTGCGACGTATAACCATTGACATGTACCTTATTTTTAGAGAAGTTCGCACTATTCAATTCAAAACCGGAGTGATTGATTGACAAAAAACTGAAAAACGTGTTTTTTCCACGGAGTTCAAACTTTACACCATTACAATTAACCCTGTATTGAGATCAAAGAAACGCGTCCGAATGGGATCTGTAACCCTTAAAACGTACTTTATTTTTATACTATTTCGCAAGTCCTGATTTATGAGCGGAGCGTTTAACAAATTAAAAGAAGGTAAAAACGTATTTTTTGTCAACCACCTGATTGTAAGCTTTAAACCGCCAGAAATAACTCCGTATTGAGTTTACACAATCGCAAATAAGTTCCTCGTATAGCCCTTTAGGCGTAGTACTTTTCCATAAATAGATTTTAAAGCGATTCTCATAAGAACAAAGAATTTGGCAGACATAAAAGAGTCGAAAACTCGACAAAAATCTGTCTTTACACGCACAGATTTTTACACTTCCCCTCAAGAACTAATGCGAATGTCAAAAAACAAAAACTGTTCCCCAATAGAATTCTATCGTCTACAATTTGCTACAGAAAAACCACCAGAATTCGCTATATGTTATAGCGCTACGCCAAAACTTTACACGCTCATTACAAACTCGGTATTGAGTGTGAACAAAAAAAGCTCCACCGGTTTTTTATCATTCATCTTTGAAAAACCGCACCTCCCAGATGTGCCCCGTTATAGCTGTAGGGAAGCTCATATGCTAGAGGTACCCAAGTATATTATAGGTAGGCGCTAACGCGCTTCCTATGACTAGATGAAAGCAAAGATAAAAACGGAAGCTTACCATCATCGTTATTTTCAACGGATATAATTTCGTTAAATTGTTCGATCGAATAATCGATACCCCTCTTCAAAGCTTCTCTTCGTCCTCTGGACAATGATTTTAGGATAGAATCAAATTGTTCCTGTTGATTAGTAGATAACATTTTTAAGGCGTCCAAACTGACGGATCCTGAATAAATTAGAAATGTCCAGTTTTCAATACGCAAATCACGATTTCATTAGAATTTACTTGATGGGAAGCACTGATACTAGTGATCGACCTGAGCGGCCAAAATGGCCGGAGCCGGAGATCCGGCCGGAGCCGGATTGAACCATGTTGCTCCGGCCGGAGCCATAGGCTGGAGCCAGAGAAATTTAATTTTACACGTGCGGATAGATAGGACATCTTTGTGACCAAGACCTAGACCATAGTGCACATGCATCTTAAGTGCATATCAGCTAGTTAGTTATATGAAATACAGGGGCGGATTTAAGGGGGACGGCGGGGGGGGCGGCCGCTCCACCCCCATTGACCAAAAATATTTGGTGAGATAAAGAATGCAGGGGCGGATTTAAGGGAGGGCGGGGGTGGCCGCCCCCCAGCTTGGCCAAAAATATTTGGCGAGATAAAGAATAATATGCAATTTGCAATGATTTTTGGCCGTCAGTGACCATAATTTCTCAAAATTTTTCTGGCGCTATGCGTCGGATGATATGTACCTATTAATGAGATTTATTTACTTTCTTGGCAACCTGGAAGTCATTATTTGTTCATGTAGGTTTCAAAACAATTTTTACAGCAGAAACAGCTATTTTTGCATAATTTTCTTCTATTTTCGATTAAAAATTTCGATGTTTCGCATCAAATGCTATCAATACAAGAAATCTAGCAGTAAATCATGCTTCTAGACACGATTTTTTTCGTATTCGGCAAAAATTTTTCCCGATGTACAAAGATTTTTTGGGACCGTCTTTGTACATAAACAAAGATTTTTGGGATGACAGAAATTGCAAAAAAGGTCTGTAATTCGAAAAATTTTCGGCGTTTACGATTCTTAGTGATTTTGCCCTAAAAGACCCAGAAATTACCTAAAACACACTACCAAAATTCGAACAACTCCGTTTTTACACACTGAAATCGCTACTGTACCATATAATAGTACCTAAAAATTTGTGCGTGCAAAATGTACAAAGACTTTTGGGGACGATTTTTGTATATACATACATGTACAAACGGACCTTGTACAAAAACACTGACTGCTTCTAGACGTCTATCCGCCTTGATTTCACAAGTTTTCCGGCGCTTCGCGCCAGATTTTTATGAAGTCAAAGAAAGTTAATAATTTTCTCGCGCAAAATTGTCGAAAATTTCAAAATTTTTAGGAAAAATATTGCATTAAAAGTGATTTTATGTAAAAGTACAAAATGTAGAACGCCGAAAAAACGCTATTTTGCGCGTTAAGGGAAAATTTTTGTACCTATTTTGGACTGTTTTAGGGAAAGTTGGGATATGGATATGCAATTTGCAATGATTTCTAGCCGTCAGTGACCATAATTCATCAAATTTTTCCGGCGCTACGCGCCGGGTGATACCTATTAATGAAATTTATTTACTTTTTTGGCGACCTAGAAGCACGGTTTTTTATGTTCGTAGAAAGATTTTTCCCGATGTACAAAGACTTTTCGGGGCCGTCTTTGTACATGTACAAAGATTTTTGGGATAATAAAAACTGCTAAAAAGGTCTGAAATTCGCATCAGGCAATAAATCATGTTTCTTGACATCTATCCGCCTTGATTTCACAATTTTTCCGGTGCTTCGCGACAGGATTTTGTTGAAGTCGAAGAAATTTAATGATTTTTTCACACAAAATTGTCTAAAATTTCAAATTTTCAGAAAAAATATTGCGTCAAAAGTGATTTTCTGTGAAAGTATACAATGCAAAACACTGAAAAACGCTATGTCGCGCTTTGAGGGCAAATTTTTGGACCTATTTTTGGCTGTTTTTGGAAAAGTAGGGATACTGCCCCCTTAGGAAAATTCTAGATCCGCAACTGGTAAAATAGACTACATTCAACAAAATTTTATTCAATGCCTTTATTGAGAAAAAAGCTGTCGTCTCCTTAGCCTGCCCTAAATAAAGCGTCAATAGGCAATATTTGATGTTAAAGCATGATTGTGTGTGACCGTATATACATAGGTACGTTACATACCAGTGAACCGCGAATATGACGTACAGAATGGACAGAAACATTATCTGGAAAATCAGTATAGCATGTGCAGTGCAGGCCAGACTGCATCTTATGCTACCCTATGACTTCCAGTGTTAACAAGAATTTACTGCAGCGTCGTTTTTTTCCTAAAAATAAATATTTTACGATTGTGGTGGTGATAGACACTGTATTTGGTGTTATTTCCCTTTTCTGCTATTATATTGTGCTCTGACTAAATTTAATAAGCATAATGTCAGCAATT
Organism: Mermis nigrescens; assembly: GCA_036768485.1. Classification (NCBI taxonomy): domain Eukaryota; kingdom Metazoa; phylum Nematoda; class Enoplea; order Mermithida; family Mermithidae; genus Mermis; species Mermis nigrescens. The sequence continues at coordinate 156,265 of JAVLUZ010000569.1, forward strand.
AGTACGTTCGGTACACTATGCAAAAAACGAAAAAGATTCTCCGGCCTCCGGCCGATTTTTGGATGTACTCCGGCCGGAGCACCGGAGTGGAACAAATGGCCGGATTTGCCGGAGGCCGGAGCCGGATCTCCGGTCGATCACTAACTGATGCATAATGTACATCCATAGGCGGGCGGCACCAAAATTCTGGGGGGTGCAAGATTTTTCAGAGATCAAAAAATAGCCTTAAAAATGGTGGTATGGCGAAAAAACACCATTTTTCAACGTTTCTCATTAAGCACTACCCATTAGCATCAAAAATCGCGAAAAAAACAAAAAATTTTCAAAAATTGAATACTGGGGGACTCGGTTTCTGGGGGAGGGGTATTTTGCTTTCTCGGGGAGGGGTGCATACCCTCCCAAATACCCAGGTGTGTGTACATATTTTTCAGCTACACGTATACATTCATGCCAAATGTAGGATGCATACATACAGGCTGATAGCCATGGCTAAAAGGGGGGGCACTTGCCGCCTTAAATAATTTTTTTGCGTGACGAGAATTTTGTTACGTTTCGGGTACAAACAAATCGATTCTTTTAAGTAACTGCATGATCTATTTTTTAACATCCACCAGCCCAAGCTCCACCCGAAAAATTTTAAAATTCTAGTCTTTTTCTGAACGTTTCTAGAAATAAAAACAGAAAATTGAAGCTCTTAGAGAATGGCTTAAGTCTCCATTTAAACAAGCAGATAAGAATTAATCTTGATACGATTAAGTAAAGTGATAAGAGGAAAATCATTTCTAACCCTAAAATTACCATAAATAATACTTTAAAGTTTAATTGTAATAAAGTACCATATAAAAAATTCACGATTATGCCGAGATCGACCTGTATCAAGACAACGAATTGATACAATTTCAAATGCCACAAGCATTTTGCGTAGCACGCACTCATGTCCCCTTTAATCGATTCAAATAAATTAAAAGTGAAAGAGGTAATCAATTTGAAATAACTTATTTTTATAATTAAATTAGATTTCTTAGCATTATGCAGGGGCGGATTTAAGGGGAGGGGGGGGGGCGGCCGCCCTTATTGACCCAAAATAGAGCGCAAAATCCAGGATTTTCGAGCGATTTTTAGCGATTTTTGGGTTAAAACGGCTAATTTTTCCGCCCAAGTCATGGTTCCGCCCCCCTTAGGAAAAAACCTGGATCCGCCACTGGCATTATGCACATGATTATGTACGTTTTACCGCCGGATTTTTCGAAGCATCTATCGAAAGATGGTTTATGCTTTTCTTCCAGAGACAATTTTGTCCAATCATCGCCAATTTGATCGCCTTTTAATTTTGCTTCCTTGAGTACCGCCGACAGGTTAGGATTTTCGGTTTGAAAACGTAATTTTCGCCGTTGATTACCGATCGAAGTCGAATTTGGGTCATTTTCGTCAATGTGAGACGATGACGTCACCGGTTCGGTTAAAATATCGAAAGTTTTCTTGCCAATATTCTCCATAACGTCCAATGAGCTGGTGATCAGGGAGCGGCCCTAAAAAGGGAATATTTCACTCATTTTCGCGGATCGCCACCCATTTTTACTCTTTTTCAAACATTTTCCCCGAAATAGCGTATTAGCGTTACTAAGAGTATACCAAGTCCAAAAATCTAGTGATCCAAAAACCCCAATTTCAGCAACTTTTGGAATATTTTTAATTTCTTTAGACTTTGGCTACGATACAAGCGTGCAAGCGTACATGTAACAGTTCGAAATTTAGGGTGGGAGGGGGGTTCCGAACCATTTTAGAGGGTGGGGGTAAGTAACCTCCGATCTTTGGAGAAATACGGCCAAAACACCTGAAAACGGCCGGAAAATTCGATTTTTTTATCAAAAATCAGGGGGTCAAAATATTCTGGCTTTGGGAGGATGGGGGACGACCAACTTTCGAAAGGCAAGATTCCCCATCTCCCTGATACATGCATGCATACGTGTAACAAGGGGGTTTGGGGGTCCCCACCCAAAGTTAGACATTCCCCAATCCCCCGAAGTCAGAAAATTCTTGACCTTCCCTGATTTTTGAAACAAATCTCGCGTTTTTTGGCCAAAAATTGAAGGTCATAAACATACGTGGGCAGCAAGAAAATTCTGAGGGGGTGCAAGATTTTTCAAAGGTCAAAAAATGGCCTTAGAAATTGTGACATAGCGAAAAAACAACATTTTTCAATGTGTCTCATCGAGCACTATACATTGGCATCAAAAAATTGCGACAAAAACAAAAAACATTTCAAAAATTGAATTCTGGGGGGTGTTTTGGTTTCTGGGGAGGGTTTTGGTTTCTCGGGCGCTGCAAACTCCCCCAAACACCCCCAACGCCCACGTATGGTCATAACCTCCTTCCCATAAAAATGACCGTTCCAAACTTTCGAGGCGTTACACGTAAATATATGGCTACACGGATTGATTTTCAAGCTATAAATAACCACGATCTTCATTTACACTCGATCGACTGATAATTATAGCATATTTATTTCATTGAATCTTATTTATTTATTCATTTTAAGGATTTTATTCTTAAAGAAAATCTTCAACATTAGACAAAATTTGTCCGAAAAAATTAGGCGTTCTTGAAACCGCTGCCTCCGGATATTGCAGTGAAATAAGTTTTTTCTATAAGATTGATTTGTACACGTAATACGTGCAATGTATGTATTTTTAGATTTTAAGCATACAATACACTTTAGCAAACAATGTCAATTCAATAATGCGTTTTAATTGCTAAAACTGCCTTTTCTACCTCCACTTTATTGCTATATTCAATGCCCTCGTCTTTGGCAATAAATACAAAATTTCAGTTAATGAATGAATAAATAAATAAATATATACATAGACAATAAATAAAATTTTATTTTAAATTTGACCATTTGCATGATCATATAAGAATTTTACAAGTTTTACACCATACAGATGATGAGTTTTTGCACGCTTCTTTGTTACAAATGAATAAAAAAACTATTTCGTCTCAAGTTTTTACCGTAGCTATTCTCTTCAAATTTTCTGACACTTAGATTGACTTTTGATTGCTGAAGGTTACAATACCAAATCTTAAAAGCTCATAGGGAAGGACCACAAAATAATTGATTTTTTCGCTCCCGAATTTTTCATTTGTACTTTTTACAATGAATTTTGATTACATGCTACTCAACTTTTCGAAAGAAGTACGTAAAAGTAAAAAGTATAACACATACCGAAAGTTCGAAGTACAACGTGAAAATTGTATAAAATAAAAAGGGTACATAATAAAAAATTTCAGAATTATCCATCATAAATAACTAAACATAATGAATTTATAAAAATTTAACGATTCTCATATTGAGGAGAATGAAAATCCATGTTATAATGATTTTAGACAAGCAGTAAAACAAGTCGAATATCGCAAAATATCACTGTGCATTCGATCAACTGCGACATGTTCGACAGTAAGCTGGTGCTGGCGGATTGAACATGATTGTCATGCTCTTGAACTAACACACTGTCAGATAGAGAACCAAAAGATTTGTCATCTTTAATGCACCGCCGATCCACATTACTACTTCCGACTAAAAACCCAAATTATTGCAGGAATTTATTAAACTTTTTGGGAGAATTCAAGAACTTAATGACACTTGATTAGATATTAAGCCAGAAATTATAAAAGAATATCATTCTCAATAGAAAAAATTAAGTTCCATCAGACAGTTCCCAACAATTGTCTTTTCCAAGAAGTTTATGCAATGTGCAATGCTGACAAGTCTCGATTTACGACATTAGGTAACTTAATTTATATAAAGGATGATCTGCATTAGTTTTGCAGTAAGTGCTGCAGCAGGATTTTTTTGAACATTTAAAAAAATATTTCGAATAAAACAAAACGGAAGTCAGTATAAGTTTTTTCAATTTTTTAAATCGAAGCAGATCAAGCGCTTTTAAGAGTTTGAGGTAAAATAATGCATAAATATCTGAATAAGCTCACTTTCATATATTACACACATAAAAGCTTAAGCAGATATTCTGAAAAATCAAGCACTCCACTGGTCCATTGATTTCCTTAGACAAGAGGTAAGGAAGAGTAAAGTCTTAGAAATGGGAAGAGTAAAGTCTTAAAAATGGGAACTTTAAAGTATGACGCCTTAGCTAGATAATTTTACTAGTTGTGTGATAATTGGCTAATTATTATTGACAACATTTCAAAATACCACATTTCTTGGCCAATTAGCTTCAAATAGCTACAAGCACCGTTTTCATAATAAAAATCGAAGAAACAAGCCTACAAAATTGAAATGGTCGCATCAAAAATTGTCCTACAGTGACTTGGGTCTTGGGACCTGAAGTAAATAAATGCAAGTGTACATAGGTAAAGGTCTAAAAATTGATTTATGTCACGAAATGCAAATGAAATATTTTAAATATGAAACTTAACTACCTACTCAATAATCCGCATATTAAACAATAAGACTGAAAAAAACCATTAAGTAAATATGAAAACTCCAAGTCACACAGATTGACAAAATGGCTTGAATTTAAAAGTTATCTAAAAATAAATTCAATCGAAATTTCATTGAAAACATTTAAATTTCGTCAATTAATCGAAGACAAAAGCTAGCTGCGAGCAATGGACACCTTCAAATAATCTCTGACAACAACAAAAATAAAGAAACCCCGAAAATGATTACTTTCGATAGCATATTCTTCAGCAGAGTCACAATCATCTGATTCATTCATTGGCAAAGGCTCTTTTACTTCATCAGCCTTTTTGCTCAACTGTTCTTTCTCTTCCAAACTCATTCTAAGCAAGTCTTCGGGAGAAGGAGCACCGAGACTCGTTTCCACTGTTTCCAAAACAGTTGTCAATCCTTCGCCTTATCAGATGAAAATTTTTAAAGACTGCTCCAAAATTAAATCTTATTGAGACAGTGTGTTAGGCAAAGCATATAAATTAATCTCATAAATTTAAAAAGACGACTATTAACTTTAAAAAAATTTGAAATAAGCAAAAACACCACTGAAATCGCTAAACAAATTCAGTATTTATTGCAACACATCCAATTATATGAAATCGTCCGAGATGAGATAAATCGGTCAAGAAAAAACTTTCTGAAGCGGCTTCCTGTACTTAAGACGCTATTTACATATATAAAATAACATTATTCGGTGATTCTACCAGTAAGCAATCTTAATGAAATAGAGGACAAAAGGTTCCAATCAGAGGCGTAGCCAGGATTTTGGATCGGGGGGAGGTATAAACATGAATTTTTTAAGACTACTTTTGCATTGAAGGCCAGTAACGTTATTTATAGTAAAACTGAGTTTTCCGACCTTTAGTAGTGTAGCCCAGCTGATTTATAGGTTTCTGACGATCAAAAATACAAAAAGTATAAAGCGGCGCGAAGTGCAGAAAATTTTTGGAATTTCTGCCGTTTTAATGTAAAATTTACGGCCTTTCTATTGACAAACAGTTCGGAAATCATCAGTGGCGCAAAGTGCCAAGAAATTTAGTCATTTTTTATCGCCCTTAACATTTTGTTGCTCTGTGAATACTAATAGTCTAACAGAGCAGAAAATTATCAAATTTGTACAAAACAATTTTGACAGTTCAAGCTTCTAACAAGAAAACTGCGAATTACTAACTTTAACTGAAGATATTTTGAGTGATTCAGGCTTTTAGACGCGATGCTGGAGCTTTACAAAAAAAAGAACAGTAACTGGCGGCGCTATGCGTCGGAAAATTCTGACGTTTTTGCACTTTAAACTCAATTTATACCGCTCAAATCATACAAAACAGACTAATTAATGTTGGCGCGAAACGCCGGAAATTTTTAGAAATTCCTAACCCTTTTACCTGGCTTGTTCTCCCTAAAAATCTCGTTGCACATGTACAACGACATTTCACAACTGCAGGGGGTCTAAGGTGGTTCAAGAGTTCCTAGCGGGGTCCGCCGCAGTCCCCGAAAATTTTGTAAAAACAGTATTTTAATGTTAGATAGTAACGTTAAAATTTCCGCTAAATCGGCCAAATCCCGGTTCTGAATCAAGCCCAAAAACACTTACATGATGAACTCTGTACATTGTACAAAACTTCTGACCTGAAATGCATTTTTCCACCTCTGCTCATTACATAGCGCAGCAACGGGTCACTCACTGCCAATAAGATATAAGATATATTTCATTCAAAATAGGACTATGTGTCCTAGTAAAGAAAGACAAAAAAATCAACGAAAAAATAGTGCATTAAATTACTAAAGTGATGTGGAGTGCTGGATTATTTTAGCTGATTCAAGCTTTTAAATTCACTAGATCTATATAACAATAAATAATAATGACTTGACGCGAAGCGCCGGAAAATTTTGACGTTTTTGCCGTTTTGAACTCAGTTTTCTGGACACATTATTGCAGCAGAAAAATCACAATTTCTGAAAAATTTCGGGGGGGGCATGTGCCCCCAATGCCCCCTAGCTACGCCTATGCTTCCAATAAAAACCCTGATACACTCATTAAAATAAAATCAATGGTAGCACTAATGAATAATGATCAAATATATTATGTACAATTATTTTAAAGAACCTAGGCAGTTTTCTCCAAGAAAAATCAACTATGGAGAAAGAGTAGTCTCACTTAAACAGGTGTATATAATTCAACAACCCTTCCGGAGTACTTTACTGTGCCTATCATACTTTATTTGAAACCATATCACAAAACTATCGTGAAAATCCTGGGCTTCACCTCTCCCTGGCCACAGATTTCCAATTTCAACCCCCCAGTCACTTCGACCATATGCTATGCATCTTGTATCCAATCCAAACTAAGATGCTAAAAATGATTGAAGCATCGTAGTCCATATTCTCCTTTCCAGATGAATTTTCTAATCAGCTTACCAACAGTATTCTTAATTGTGTGGATGGAATCCGATGCAGCACTAAAAATTGTGTTCCAACCATCAAACCAAGAATTCGACTGATGAGAATTATGACCAATTATGCCTTCCTCTTTAGTATTTGGTTCTTCAGCCGATTGTTCAGCACACGGCGATAAAGATCGTTTGCAAGACTTTAAGACATGAATGACAACGTTTTTATCGATTTTATTCGAATCATCATTGATAGGATCCCAATTTTCTGTATCCCAATCATCCAATTTATTGTCTGAATCAACAGAAGCCTGGGCATTTAACACAACTCTACTATTTATATCACTCTCACTCCGCGTAGAATCAACAAACTCTAAGTCTTCATTAGCTTTTACGGTATTCTGACGATCTTCATCCTTTGGCTTTGTTTTAAATTCCTCATTTTCTGCTAAATCGGACTCATCATTCGACTCTTCGTTCGACTCGTCAGTCCCTTCGTCTGCACTGAAAAACGAATTTTCTTCATCGTCTTCGACAAATTTGGCATTAAAGCATGCCATAATCAGACTAGCGTATCAATTGAATCGAAATTAAAATTTGATCTCAAGTAATATAGCCTGAGTTGATAAAGCAAAAGTTGAACTTCAAATAGTAATCAACTGAATAGAGTAGGTATGCACGAGCATACTAGGGCAATGGGATCAACTGGGTTCAACCCGGTGTCAGTGGTAGGCCGTTTGGTATTAACGGTCAAGGCTACGAGTATCAACAAGAATTTTTCATAAGAAAAATCAAATCTACTACTTAGATACATAGCAAAATTTATTGATACTTGAGCACAACGCGCACTCCAAAGATCAATTGGTGTAAGCACTTTGTGCACCACAGATACCAGTTACTCCTTATACCTCAACTGATAAAACATAGGCATATATACATACATATGATGGCACAAAGAAACGTATCTTTTGTTTGAGAATCGCGAGGTTAACGGTCATATAATAAAACGACTCTTTTTGAACTGGCAATATACCAAAATTTTTTGTTCCAGGTATCATCGGGAAGGCAGGCCATTGCCCAGGTGTGTGTATGAGTAGGTAGGTGGCACATCCATTAAAAAGGATTAACTACAATTGTACAAAGACATTGTTAACGAGTAATGTACTAAATAGGTACATAGGTGCGCCAGCCGGTATTCAGAGGGATAGGAAATAAGATCTGAAAACCATGTTTTCCTTTAACCCTTTTAATTTCGTGGCAAAAAACCGTAAAATGTTTTCACCACTAATAAGTCTAAACTCAAAATTTTCCGGCGCTTCGCGACGGATTTATTGTTTATGTATAGTTTTGTCTTCTAAACCGTTAAAAATCGCTCAAATCAGAGTTAGACGTTAGACACAGAGAACATGTCAATTTCTTTTCTAGCGCTGTGCGCCGGATTCATTGTTTAGTTATAGTTTTTACCTTCTAGCTCACTCAAAACAGCTCAGATTTGAGTTATGACAAGGGAAACATGAAATTTTTCCGGCGCTTCGCGCCGTATTTATTGTTTACATGTTTTTTGTCTTCTAGCCCGCTCAAAACCGCTCAAATTTGAAGTTGATATGCAGAGCATGAAGCGCCGAATTATTCATTATCCGTATTGTTTTTCTCTGTAAAGCACAATGATTAAGTACAAAGGCAAGAGATAAGAAATAATTCGTCGATTAGGTGATGAGAAATCAGCTTAAATGATTAATTTACTGTATATCAATATGAAATAAAGTGAAAATTTTTTAATTTTTCCATATATTGCACCATGCGCACCCAAACAAATCATTTTTTATAAGTGTTACCCAGTTTTCTCATAAATTTAAATAGCATTATTACTTCATTAATTTTTTATTTGACGACAAGATCACAAATTTTAAAATTGGGAATGCTCTTGAAATATTGGCAACCATACATTATTCTTTAGAAAGAGCTTATTTCTAAAAAATTTACAGAAGAATAAAATCAAGGTCTGCTAATGAACTTAGGACTTTGCTTCTCAAAACACATTAAATAGTTATTATATACTAGGCATAAAAAAGCAAAACACGCAGAGGTAGCATAAATCGCTACACCCTGCATTGGATTTTCGAAGAAATGGCGGACGTTCTACCACTGAGCCATGCGGAAGTTCGCGGCGTTTCTTATCATCTTAGTCTATTGTGTTTAAAATGTCAACTTAGGATTAGCTGAATACGTGATTTTATCTGTAAGTTGATTGATCTGCTGGAAGACGAGAATTAATTATGCCGCTAAAAATGTAATTGAAAAACCCTTCTTTGCTACGTAGCTACAGTGACATCTAGCGACCTACAGTAAATAAGAAAAAAGGATTACTGTAGCCGTCGAAATCATTCACTGAAAAAGCTCTCGGATAAATGAAACAGACTATACGTATAAAGGTACCTATGTACGCAACTATAGTGTGTTTCATTTGATCGAGAGTTTTTTGAAAAGTTTAAGGTGGCTACAAAAGTGTTTTATACTAATGCGACAGCAAATAGGTACCTACCTATATTCTATAGAATATCGAGTTGCATTATGATCTTCGATACTGCTAAGAGGCAAGACTGCATCATGTAAGGTATGTACTTATAGGTAACTTTAGTGGCCTGGTTTATGCAAACTAAATTCAGCGGAAAAGCTTTCCAATAAACGAAACAGACTATACTTGATTCTGGTCATACAGATTCGGCGTGTGATATCTTACGCTTTACAGTAGGTTGAAACTCACTTAAACATTCACTTGAATGTGAATAGTATTTTTTCAGCAGGTTCTAATTTTTCTACATAATATGTTTATCATTATATACTGTATTTTTAATAATATTGGCCCCTAATGCACGCGTTATTGGCCAATATTGGCCTTTAACGAAAAATTCGGGGCCAACATTGGCCAATAACCAGTGCCGCCTTTGTCCGTCGTTGACGACGAAACTGCAAGCTTGGCTTTCATTTGGGTAAAATCGAATTCGAATATCGAATAAAAGGAATCTACGGACTGCATACATACGAATGCCAAAAATTTATTACGATAGCTATGTTTTCTACTTGAGTACCGGGTTATGTCATTGTACGCTCAGTGTTGTCAGGTCAAAATTTTAAAAACTGCCATAATTCTTGAGAATATCTGCCATCCCCTGTACAAATTATATGGAAGCAGCACAGAAAAACTGCCATGGGCTCCTCCAAAAAACTATTACTCTGTGCTTAAGCATAGGAGTAAAAAGCTTCCGATAAATCAAGAAACTGCCATGGAAGGAAAACTAACGCTCAGTAAAATGAAGGCGTACACAGTATGTAGAAGTAACTTTATAATATTGAAATTATTACAACCTGCACATATTTGTATATACGCTTCATAATTCGTTTTACAATTTTGAAAGATCGAATGCACCAAGTTTCACCAATGTTGTCCCCAACAATAATTTTGAGCTTTCTTGTGAAATATGTACCTATTGGAAAATGTGTGTTCTGCTCAGGGGCGGCCCAAAATAGTGCGCAAAATTAACGATTTTTGAGCGATTTTGAGCGATTTTCTGATTAAAACACCTAATTTTTCTGCCAAAAACAGGGTTCCGCCTCCCTTAGGGGTACCGCCCTTCCCCTTTAGGGAAATCCTAGATCCGCCACTGGTTCTGCTCAATAAGTTTATGAAACCTTGCACATGAAATTCAATTTTCAGGCAAATAGAGGCGGAAAAAGAAGGCTGTAAAGTGACTCCCACACTGTGCATACGCTGCGAAGCAACATGATTCTGCGTCATAAAAATTCCACAAAACTCCGACGTATGTACATGTCTAGTCCCCAAATCCCCGTGCTCAGGTTTGGTCTACTAGACTTAAACCCCTGATGTGCATTCTGATTGAGCGAGACAGTAGCATGTTCACTAAATTTCACGTTAAATCTTTTCTGAACTTATTTGATGCCGATAGGTAATTTAAGGAATAAAATAAAAAGTTGTATTTTTGAGATTTATACATCCTTCTAACCTCCACCCTCAAGTGCATGTCGCTTTCAATGTTCAATGAAGATTTTAGATGGTTTTTCAACTTTCCCAACGGCTATTTACTAAAAAAAATTTCAAAATATTTTTAAAACTTAACAAATTACAGATGAAAACGTGAATTGTAGCATTTTTCTAATATGGCTGCCTCCATGACAGCCTTATTGAAAAATTCGAATTCTTTACGTCATAAAACGAATAAAAAATAATTCAAAACCGCTAAGCTGAAGATTTCAAAAGATGCTTCAACATCAAATAACCTGAAATGTGCAACCGGTAAAATGCGTGCTTTATAAAGGCAGCCATATTGGAAAAAAATCTCATCAAGATTGCGGACGAACTATTAGGAAATAGGAAAAACAAAAACATTTAAGGTTCAGAGCGCAAAAATATCTAAGTATTATGCTACTTTTCAAAATAGAAGATTAAATCAGTGTGCTGTGGTGACCATAAGGACGGTTTTCAGAAGTAGCTTATTGTAGCCAAAAGTTTGCACAATTTTTTGTCGGCAAAATACTTTTATTTGCAAATTGTCCATTTTAAATGATTTTTTCATCAAAATCCGTGCAGTGGTTGTTGAGTTAATCTTAGAAATGGCCATTTTCATGAAAGTAACCATCAATGGACAGGAGGAGTACTTGATTTATATAGCCTGCTATTATACTGTAGGTGCTTCACATTATCTATTTTATTTTTCTGAAAGCATTTCGATCATTTATTTACTTATTTATTTCCTTACTATTAATGGATAAAAAGTCAAAGCCATAAATGTACCAATTTTTGCGAGTTTGTGTGAAAATGCCGCGAAAAGACATGTACATATGTATACCTACCTGCTTTTCAAATGTCATTACATTATATATAGATAGATACCCATAATATTCAAAAATTTTTACGTTGATAGAAAAAATTCTTGTGTAGATTTCGGACTTTTGGATATCTTTCGTTCTACTCCTTTTTAGACTTAATAACGCAAGCATTCAAGCACCTATACGTATTTACACTCAAATTTTCTCTTCCATCATAGCATTTTTGCGTGTTATACTCGTTACTGTACATGTATGTAGCATGTAACGACTACATTTTACTCTAGACGGTAATTTTCTAATTTTCTGCAAAAATTGCCATTTTTTCAATACACCTTAATTTATAAGAACTAGCGGATTATGGTCGTACTTGGTAATCTTTATGATGTTTATTTTATTTATGTCAAATTGTTTATCCATCTGTTTAGCTGCAAATTTTACAGTAAATATTCAACGACTTATTGTACCATGTACATTCGAAAATCGTTAATCCACCCCGAATCGTATTGTGCTTGTGCATATGTAGTTCTGGTTTTCTAAAATTGAGTAAACCTTCATTGATTGCTAACACGATTTAATAGTTCAGTCTTTACGTAAAAAGTGTAGTACTGACATTTACATAAATACACATAAAGATCGAAAAGCATCATGTACACATATATAAATACATAAAAAGATCGTGTCGTTAATAGAAAATCCCACTGATAAAAACCTTTTACCTTTGTAGACATGCGGTATGTCACTCGTCATTTGCATATCATATTAGTGCATTAGCTATTTGCCGTAAAAGATTTTTCAACACCATTACTTAAATACAACTCCGAATAAACTCGCGGAGATGCACATACAATTCTTAATTTTGCTTCCGTGGTGTTAATTTTCTCGGAATTTTGTTACCATTTGCATCTCCATTTTTTATCCAGAGGTTCAATATCAGCCATGAATAAATGCGTGTTAGGATCAATTCTATTCGTCATGATTTCTTTAAGCCATTCTGCAGTAAGTACAGTCGTGTGCCAAAGTTTAGAGCCACTCTGCGTTATGACTGAACTGGCCGTTTACTAATCAAAACCATTGAAATACGAAAACTAAATTTATGAAACATCGTTTTTGTGATTAGAGCTCTGTTTTTTAGCCTCAGACATCAAAAAGTGCCGAAATAAGCCGCAAAACGAATTCGCCTATATTACTCGTATGTTTACCAGAATAACAAACATAAGAGCTCAACTGTAATTTTCTAAGCTTTTCAGTGCTTTTCGTGCATAAAATCTTTTATTTTTCAAGAATCCGATAGTAAGCAAAATCTTTCGATTTAGCAATGAAATATTTAACTTTTATTCATTGAAAAAACCGGAACTTAGTTGCGCTCACTTCTGGTTTGTTCGCTTTGATAACGGAGAAAGCCCTTAAACTCTTTACAAAATAAAAAAAATTGTCAAAATTGGATGAAAATTGAGATGAGGGAAATAATAAAACTTGAATTACACATCAACGCGTGTTGTGAAGAATTGACCATGTTTTCTGGGGAATTAGAAAGCGCGGCAAGCCGCGCTTTATATTGATCCCAGCCGCATCACTCAATGCTGCAATCTTCCTCCCATACACGCGCTGGCTGCGCTTGAGCGGTGATCATAACCTATAATATACTTAGCCACCTTTATTCTTAAATGTTTATCACAGCGAGTACGAATTTCATGTCCCCTCCTCACGGCAACAACGGCACACACCTGGCAGGTGCAGTTTTTTAAACGATGGATAATTGAAAAACTCGATGTACCATTTTTCTTCTTCTGTTTACACTCGATGCCGAGTTAACAATGAGTGTAAGTGTAAACCAAAAAATCAAATGATTTGCGAAGGGCCAATTTTTTTTAAATGCTGTACCCGAGCTGTAGATTACGAACCTGACCTTAAAATTTCTTTACACCCAATGGTAATTGCACAGAAATGTAAAGTATTCGGGTTTTTTACTCCTTGTGTGTTTTCAGCTTATCTAACTCAATTTTGGTGTCTGTGCAGTCCAATTGGTTTTATAATGTATAGAGTTACAATATCTCAAGGACCAATTTTTTTTCTCTTTTTATCAAATATTTCTCGATCTATGATCGTTTTAGTATAAAGGGTTCGAGACGAAAAACGAAATTTCTCCAGCTACTCCGAAGTAGGCGAAACATGCTAATTATACTTAAAATGTGCCCTGATCTTAGCGTTACAGATCCTAGTTTATTTTGTTATTATACACCTAATATTGCGTTATTAGCACAAATGTAAAGTTTACACTGAGAGAAACACATTCCTGCCCAGAGCATTGGGTATCGAACAATTTACGGAGAACCAATTTTTTTAAATGTTGCACCTGAGTTGTAGATTACGAATCTGACCTTAAAATTTCTTTACACTTAATAATTCTTGCACAAAAGTGTGAAGTATACGGGGTTTTCAATGTTAGAGTGTCCTGAAGTATATCTAACTCAATTTTGGTTTCTGTGCAGTATAATTGGTTTCATAATGTAGAAGGTTACAATATCTGAAAATGCAAATTTTTTTCCTCTTTTTAACGCAATATTTCTTGATCTGTGATCGTTTTAGTGTAAAGAGTCCGTGACGAAAAATGAAATTTCTATAGCTACTCCGCTAAGTAGGGGGAACATGCTAATTATGCTTAAAATGTGCCCTGACCTTAGCGTTACAGATCCTAGTTTATTTTGTTGCTTTACACCCAATCTTGCGTTATTAGCACAAGTGTAAAGTTTACACTGAGAAACACTTTTCCGCCCAGAGCATTGGGTATCGAACAATTTGCGGAGAGCCAATTTTTTTTAAATGTTGCACCTGAGCTGTAGATTACGAATCTGACCTTAAAATTTCTTTACCCTTGATGGTTGTTGCACAAAAGTGTAAAGTATACGGGTTTTTCACTGTTAGCGTGTCCTGAAGGATATCTAACTCAATTTTGGTTTCTGTAAAGTCTAATTGGTTTTATAATGTTGAAGGTTACAATATCTAAAAATTCAAAATTTTTGTCCTTCTTTTAGCGCAATATTTCTTGATCTTTGATCGTTTTAGTGTAAACGGTCCGAGACGAAAAATGAAATTTCTATAGCTACTCCGCTAAGTAGGTGGAACATGCTAATTATGTTTAAAATGTGCCCTGACATTAGCGTTACAGATCCTAGTTTCTTTTCTTTCTATACAGCCAATATTGTAGCACAAGTGTGAAGTTTACTCTGAAAAGCACTTTTCCGCCCAGAGCGATGGGTATCAAACAATTAGCGGAGAGCCAATTTTTTTCAAAAATGTTGCCCCGTAAGTTTTAGATTACGAATCTGACCTTAAAATTTCTTCACACTCATTGGTTGTTGTACAAAAGTATAAAGTATACGGGTTTTTTTACTGTTAGTGTATCCTAAAGCTTATCTAACTAAATTTGGATTTCTGTGCAATGCAATTGGTTTTATAATGTAGAAGGCTACAATATATCAAAACATACAATTTTTTTCTCTTTGAATGCAATATTTCTTGATCTGTGATCATTTCAGTGTAAAGGGTTCCAGACGAAAAAAGAAATTTCTTCAGCTACTTACACACCTCAGAAATTTGGCGCTGCATCGAGGTGGAATCGCACCTGGGACCTTCAGATCCGTAGGTTAAAGTGTTTACCACTCGGAGTCTCTCGACGCTGCCCACCTATGGATATATGGCCTGGAGTATTAAATAAAAGAAGGGAACTATCAAAGAAAAATGCTCCGATGGAACAAAAAAGGTATATATACTTGAATTTCTTCATTGTTAAGGATGTAAAAGGAGGGGACTTGGGAAATTTTCCCTATATGCGCAGAAGCCATAGGAATGTGCTAAACAGTTAGACTTTCCCTAAACAATGCTAAAGTCGGAATATATTCTGCAGCCTGTGAAAAATGAGGTTTCAGTCACAAAACGTTTTTAAGTGTTTCGCAAAAGAGCAATGAAGACACTTTCATGACTATTAAATAATCAATTTATTAGTTATTTAATGAAATCTTGACCTTCCACAATGCTCTTGCGTAAAAGATAATAGTGTAAACTTTACACCTACATGGCCAACTCAATAGTCTGCATGAAAAACCACAAAATATTTATTTAAATCTTCCAAAATAAAGTAATCAAAATACTCGCCATCATAATCGAAATAACTACGGAAAATCTGCAGAAACGCGCATAGGCCGCAGAATATACTTCGATTTTTGCGTTGTTTAGGGAAGTCTAACTGTTTAGCACATTCCTACGGCTTCTGCGCATATAGGGAAATTTTCCCTAGTCCCCTCCTTTTATATCCTTATAAATGAAGAAATTCAAGTATATTTACCTTTTTTGTTCCATCGGAGCATTTTTCTTTGCTAGTATGTAATATATATTACATGCGGTTTGCGCACATGTACGCTCGCTGCGCTCGCCTAGTGCGCTTTGCTATACTGCTTCATCTATTAGTTGTAACTTAAAACTTCTAAAATTATAAAAATATCAGCCGGATTTACCCATGTGCCGTCTATTTTATTTCAATGCCTTATGGGAGCACTTTTTTCCACTACTTTTCCTAAAATTCGAAATTTTTATATTTACATCTCCGTGAATATTAGTCCAATTTTGACAAATTTCTTTTGCCATGATGCCTAAAGCACCCGCCAACTAACAAAAATATAATAATTTGCACAACTACAGTATTTTGACAAAAGTTTAAAATTGCCAATTTTTCGGCAAAAACTTTGAGGGTCTATGTCTCGGGAAACATGCATCGCAAAGCGTTTCTTTACGAGATTTTGGCTGTATGAACTATTTGCATAATCTTAAGCAATACAGAATGACTGCAAGGCTTTTCTAATCCACGATGTCACAATAAGTATCCTACTGAGTTCAAAAAGACTTGCAGATTAGGATTAAGCCACAAAAAGTGGTCTAGAAACTTTTCATTAGTTAACTTTGCTGTTTTTCTCAGAGCCCGCTAAAGCATTGCAAAGTAGGTACTAAAGCTTCCTGCGTTTGAGCAGAGTGGCTCTAAACTTTTGCACACCTTTGTACGTACCTACGTAGAAAGCTTTGTTATTTTCCAAGAGGTGAGCGTTTTGTTTTCTCTGTGTCACTAGATTTTCTGACAATTTAGAGGAATACTAGAAAATGTTTCTATAGTCTATTTCACGAAACTTTTGCATAGAAATCAATTTTCAGCGCACAATCGAGCAGCTACAAAAGTGGTGTTTACGCGACCTACTGTAATACAATTTTGCATTGTGAAGCTTCGTGTGCTAATCAATTTTTATGCACAGTAAAGTGATTGCAGCTTCAGGACCGTTTTTGTAATCGATTTACGTTGACTAAAAGACTGTGACCCATGTACAAGGCTTCGTGAAACAGACTTTAGTTAAACTTGCATTGCTTATAGTCTGTTTCACATAAGTTTGGGCATAAATTTGAGAATTTTTTCGAAAGTTAGCCGATAGATTACGTTAACTATATATCAAATCAATGCTATGAACGCAATATGTCAGCTAATTGCCAGACATACTTTTTAAACTATATGTCTAAACTAGTGTGAAACAGACTATAATGGTCAGTCTTAAATGAGTGGAAATTTGAAAAATATAAGGTCATCATTTACTTATGGAAACGAAAAGTCATTTAAATTAAGAGTGATACAGGTGCCATCTAGTTACAGTGTGGCTAAACTAGATTAACTTAATAAGAGGTTCAAGCCCGGACAACCCATTTTTTTAGCTTAATCTATGTGAAATACCTTCTTATCCTATGACTACATTGTGTAGGAGATAAAAATGATACTGAGATGATAAGCCTTGGAAAAGTATGTCTGATGCCCTTAACTTTTCCAAAATTTCTAGAAATCACAAGGCGTTCATCAGTTGTGTCACTAAATGCCTCAGAGCTTATGGGATCTTATCTTTTATTTTATAAGACGATACGCCGATGACCATACTAATTTTTACTTTTGCAATTTTCAACATTTATCGAAAACGAAGAAAATTCCGAATCGTCTTTTTCGCTTTCCAAAAAATATTTTTCAGTTAAAAAATTTATTTTTCATCCTGTTTCCATTTGATGTCAACGATATAGCCTTGACTTTCACCAATGCAGCCCAGCCGAAACTCTGTGGACGATTTGTTCCACCAGGCGGGAAGCATAACAGACAAAATCGCCATGTGTGACATTCGGGTACACGTTGGATTCAATCCTTTTGATCTTAATTTCCGCTTGAATGATGTAAAGAGCTACACGGATTGTTGGTTTTTGTGCCACAAACGACAACCTTGCCTTTCAGTTACTTACTTGGCCGATTTTCAACTCTGCTTTCTTCACGATACCCTGCTGGACGATGCACGCAAACTCGTGCGAAAATCATTTAAAAATACATTCTATCTGACGATATTATGTCCAAATAGTAAGTTGTCTACATACGAGTAAGAGTGTGTATACGTAACGTAGGATCCTTCACCAAATCGTCCGGCATCTCCCCAAAGCTAAGAATCTTTACCACCCGCCACCTACTCACAGACGTTTAGGCAAAAATTGTGTTTAGGCCATTTTTATGTGCCTTTTGCCCATATTTGGCTTGAAAAAGTAATCCATTGACCAACCCTTGAAATGGCCGATTCTCACCCAAAAATTTGAGCCCTGTACGTATATGATTTTGAACGCTATACTATTAAAAACTGTTATTCCCAGAGAAGTAAAAAAACGAGACCTGGTTTCGATATTCTCTAATTTGAATCAAATCAACTTCTACATGATAAAGTTCAGCAGTGTTCATGTTTTCGTTGTATGCTCTTATGTTGTCTTGAGTTTGATTTTCGAAATCGACTAAAGCCAGACTTAAACCTGCGGCGTAGCTTTATTTTAGTGAAAACAAGTATTAAGCCTTTTTAGCTGAAAATATTAAAACCTAAACAAATCTTTCACTGGGTTTTATCTGGCGTTCATCTTTTAATCTATGGGACTGATTCGTAATAAGAAACATTGTCGAAATTTCGGCGCACAAGATAAGTCGCTGCAGCACAATGCAATTTTTTTAGTTTTAAGTACGATTCTTGCATAGAAGATCTTTCCTCATCGTCAGATATGCAAAATTGCTATAGTCTGTTTAACAAATTTTAAAAACTATGTCCAACAATAAGCCGACAGATTGCGTTTACAGTATTGATTTGATATATAATTATCGTAATCCGTCAGCTTATTTTCGAAAAAATTTCTTGAAATTTATGCCCAAACTCATGTGAAACAGGCTATAGTCGACGGTATTTTGAAGCATTTTCTGCCAAAATCAAGCCCACACATTTTTAGATAAGTGTCTCTTGATCTGGAGAATAAGTATTTTATACTAGTAAAAAATGCTGCGATAGAAGAAAAAGGACGAACATACTTGGAATGGAATAATGCATTATTAAGGACATAAGAGGAGGGGACTAAGGAAAAGTTACTTATGAATGCCTGTGAAAGTTTTAAGAATCTACTAAAAATTTACTTCCGCTAAAAAACGCGAAAAATCGAAGTATTTTCTGCGATTTGCCGATGGAATTTGCATCTCACATGTTAAAATAAATGAGACAAATAGTTTATTTCTATGAAAGAAGCGATCACTAAGCAAAAAAGGACATAATGAGCATTGTCACACTAGCATATCATGCATTGCTAAGAAGCAGCAATTAAGAAGATGGTAAACTTGTCATAATTCATTTATGAAGCCATTGACGGTCAAATTAATATCGGCTATATATTGAAAGAGAAATTTGAACTTGATAAGAAACTAAATCAGTTATGAAAATACATCACAGCATCCACATAACCTGTTTTTCTGAGCCAGTAAATTATGTTTTGTGGAGGCGCAATTTTTTAAGCGGCCGCAGAATATACTTCGATTTTCCGCCTTTTTTAGCAGAAGTCTAATTTTTAGTATATTCCTACAACTTTCTTGCGCGTACATGGACAAATTTTCCGTAGTCCCCTCCTTTTATGTTTTGTAATGATGCGTAATTCCATGTATATTCGTCCTTTTTGTTCCATCAAAGCATTTTTCTTTGCTAGTACCCTACTTTCAATTAGCAAGATTTGAGTAATTCAGTCAGTAAAGACATACGAAAACATGCCCCAATAATGACAGCAGTCCAAGAATGCGGAAAACAAGATTGTTCTGAACATCAGCATTATCTTTTTTAAACAAGACAACCTTTCCTTATTTAAACGATTGAACGTTTTTGAGGTAAACCCAACTACTCAGGTGGAAAGAATACTTATGGACACTCAGATTCGTAATCCTAACGTTACATGGAACATTCTAAAAAAGTCAAGAGTTGCAAAACTCTGAATTCAAAGTTGATTTTTAGTGTAAACTTTACACAACCACTGAGTGTTAAGAAAAGATGCAGTCGGATTCGTAATCCTGACCTTACGGAACATATTCTGGAAAATTACATTTTGCAACCCGCTGGGTGTAAAATAAAATTGTAGTGTTAACTTTACACCTCAACAATAAATAAATAGTGTAAAGTTTACATAACTACTGGGTGTTGGGAAAAG
Source organism: Mermis nigrescens (assembly GCA_036768485.1). Classification (NCBI taxonomy): domain Eukaryota; kingdom Metazoa; phylum Nematoda; class Enoplea; order Mermithida; family Mermithidae; genus Mermis; species Mermis nigrescens. The sequence continues at coordinate 176,524 of JAVLUZ010000569.1, forward strand.
TAACAGTCATATTCCTCATTCTGAGATTATGTAGGACATTTAAAAAAGCTTCTGCAACAACCTAGAACTGAAGTCCATTTTCAGTGTAAACTTTATACACCCACCGAGCGTAAAGATTTTAGTCGGATTCGTTATTCTGATATTACGATCAACATTTATGAAAGAATTAACAATTCACAATGGCCTGAAGACAAATTCGCACCACTGTTCAGTGTTAAAAAGTGCGCCTAGGTAACACATGACGTTTGATCCCTAATGCATTTTTAGACCTGTGATCATGTCTAGAATCATAACTGGAAATATCGACAGAAAAAGACAAGACAGAAACACGTTTAACACCCCCGATTTCTGACTTTACACCTCTCAAAAAAGCTAAATATTGATGTAAATTAACATAATTTGCTGTGACGTTTACACCTTAGAAAGTAATTTATTTTTATTCTATTCGACTTATCCCGACTTCTAAACGGAGAAATTATCGAACAAAAATGTACAAAAACGTATTTTTCCACCATCCACAACATTGTAAACTTTAAAAATATGAATCTAAATCCCTATTGACTGTAAATAAATTCAGTTTGGGCCACTTTGTACGTTTGTTTGTGAAGAACTTTTATTCCGCAATATACTGGGGATATTTATCAATCAAAAAAGGGAAAATAAGCGCGTTTTTTACCCCATTTTACAAATCTGATTTCGAACTTTACACCTCCATAAGTAACTGAATTGCATTTTTTCAATTCAGTTTGCTGCGACATGTAGCCTTTGAAACTTCCTCTGTTTTTATTCTATCCAACTTTTCCCGGCTTAAAACCGGAGAAGTTGGCGGAGAAATATGAGACAACACGTATTTTTTATACCATCGAGTTAAGTGTAAAGTGTAATCCCCTGATTCTGACTCCATATTGAGTGTAAAATTTGCTGGTTAACAGAAAGTAGCCCTTGAATCGCAGTACATCTTTATCCGAAAAAATTTCTTGAGACTCATAATTGGAGTTATTGGCAGACAAAAAAGAGGCCAAGTTATGTTTTTTCACCCCCAGATTCTTTATTATCTTTACACTGCCACTTTGGAAATGAGTCAACAAAAAATAAATACAGTACCATCGAAGCTATAAAACTCGTGTGCCTATCAAAATTTTCAAAAAACTTTATGTTATAACGTTGCAGTAAAACTTTACACGCTCTTCACTAATCAGGGAAAAAGTCGAAATCGGAATAAAAAACCTTCATAATTTTTTTATTATCTCATCTCTAAAATAATCACACGACACAGAAGTGTCACAGTATTGCTGTAGAGGGGGCCCTTAATGTTAGGGTCACCCGAGTACCAATCATAGGTAGCGCGTTAGCGCGTACCTATAATATACTTGGGTACCCCTAACACCTGTGCACCCCCTACAGCTATAACGGGACACTTCTGGAAGGTGCGGTTTTTTTGAAAGAAAGATAATAAAAAAATTCGCTGCCTGTGTTTTTTTGTTTTTCTTGAAACTCAAAACTGGCTGTGTAAAGAAGGTGTGAAGTTTTTGTGTAACGTTATAACATAGGATCAATTTTGGGAGGTTTTTTAGGCGGCATGTGGACAACTCAGTATTGACTCCTCAAATAAATTTATGGCACAGATTTGCAGAGGAAGGGATGCTCCAGAATGACTTTTTTTGTTTGTTGAAATTCGCATTAGTTCTCGAATGGGAGTGTAAAGAGTGCGAAAATCTGGGGGTGAAAAAGCACATTTTGGTCGAGTTTTCAACTTGTCCATGTCTCATACTAACTCCGGTTATGAGTTTTTAAAAATGTTTTCTGACAGAAATGTAGAGGGGATCAAGGGCTACAATCTGCCTACAAGCAGATTTTTCTACGCGCAATAGGGAGTTAGGTCCTGGGGTTTAAAGTTTACACTCTGGTCGATGGTGTAAAAAACAGATTTTAACTAAGAATTCTCTGCCAGCTTTTTCCGCTTATGAGTTAGACTAAAATGAGTATAACAGTAATCAAGCAGTTTCTAGGGGCTACACGTCGCAGCAAACCGCGTTCAAAAAAACGCCGCAATATTGAGTTATTTATGGGGGTGTAAAGTTCGAAATCAGACGTGAAAAATGGGCGAAAAAACACGTTTTTTCCCCAATTTTGATTGGTAAATCATATCAAATAATTTTTGCAACAGAATTTTTGCACATAGAAACGTACTACGACTCGAAAGCTACAAACTGTACCAAACCGAATTTCTTTACACTCAATAGGGGATACGGTACGGATTTTTAAAGTTTACAATGTTCTGAATGATGGAAAATATGTCTTTGTTTGGGTTTTGTTCGCCTATTTCTCCATTCAGAAGTCAGGATAGGTCCAATGGAATAAAAATAAAGTGCCTTATATGGGGTGTATGTAATAGCGAATCACGTATGTCTAAACCAATATTAAGCGAGTGTAAAGTCAAGAATGGGGTGCTTTGAACAGGTTTCTGTCTTGTTTCTTTCTGCCAGCTTCTCCGGTTATGAGTCAGGGACATGATTCTCAAGTCTGTAAATGAACCTGAAACCAAATTCGATAAGCAATTTTGGCGCGTATGTTTACATTCAACAAACAGTTCAGTAAAGTGGTTTAAACCAATGTTAATTTATCCTTACATTATGGAGACTTACTATTTTCATAAAAGTTGGTCGTAATATCGAAGCAATATTAAAATTACGATTCTGACTGAAATCTTTTTTACACTAGGTGTTAACATATCGTTTACACTACATATTAATCTTCGTTTTAGAGCCTTGCGGAAACCTAATTTTTTCCTTATGACTAGAAATTTTTAAGGAATCAAGTGTGAGAAGTCGGTTAGACACATTTTTTTACACAACAGTATTGTAAACTGTTTTACACCTAATGTTAATTTGTCACCAGACTATTGTTGAGACGTGATGTCATTATAAATAAATGTTGATTGTAATATCCGCGTAATATCAGATTTACGTATCCGACTAAAATCTTCTGTGCATTCTGTGTATGTAAGTAAACACTGCATATTAACTTTTGACCTAGAGCCTTGCAAAACATAATATTTTTCTTAAATTCTAAAAACAATAAATCAAGTGTGATATGCCAGTTGGGCGCGTTTGTTTACAATGAACTTTATCGGACTAAATAAGAGTCAGCGAGAAGTAAAATGACAAAACGTGAGATTATTTGTTGAAGTTGCATCATGGTCGAAGTAAGCAACGATCAGAAGCGTTAAGGGAATTCCAGCTTGAGCACAGAAAATAATGCTGCTTCGAACTTCAGCTAAATAATATTGCAAACGCGCGGAGTCGGAATATAATTCATACACAATGCAAGTATAAATTGCTAAAATGGAAGCATTACCTAATGACATTCGCTACAACACTGACAAAGATAGAAATAACTACTATTTTTTGCTAACAAAAAGTTGGGTACTAGCAAGGAAAAATGCTCCGATGGAACAAAAAAAGGTAGAATATACTTGGAACAAAGAATTATCAAGGACGTAAAAGGAGGGGACTAGAAAAAGCTCCTATCTACAAATGTCACAAAATTTGCTAAAACTCAAAAATTTCCTAAACAAAGAAAAAATGAAAGTAAGTAAATCAAAGAAAAAACCTACCTGTGCCTAAAACTGCAAGATCTGCTAAAAATCAGACTTTTTCTAAGCAACGCAAAAATCGAAGTATATTCTGCGGCCTCTGAAAGAAATAGGTGAACCTTCTCATATTGTCCACCATACAGTGGGCGGTTCCAAAATTCTGAGGGGTTTTCAAATTGGAATATTGGCCTTAAAAAATAGTGCTATGGCGAAGAAAACACCATTTTTGAACGTTTCTTGTCGAACTCTATCTATTGGTACCTACCAAAAAAACCCAAAAAGAGCAGAAAGATTTAAAAAATTGAATTCTGGAGGTATTGTTGGGTATTTGCGTTTTCTTGTTGGGTATTTTGCCTTGGGGTGCATACTCCCCGAACCCCCTACGTCTAGGTATGGTGTCCAATGCTTTATATAAAGCTTATAAAATAAATCTCAAATCTGCGTTTTTGCTAATCACTTGCAACGTTAATTTATTCGATATTGTGGCTAGATAAATATTACAAAAAGTTATATCCTTTGATTATTTGCGATACCGCAACGAAAGACTGTGATTTCTATATAATGCATGTGTCCATTCAGTACTCTCCTGGCCTTTAATCCCACCAGACCACCCGGATTTCATTCCTGCCCATGTAAACTGATAACCATTAGGCATAGGCATGGGAGGTTAGGAGTATGCACCAGTGTTCCATCAGAAACGTCTAAAATTGCCGTTTTTCCAACATACCATAATTACTATTTTTTGACCCAGAAAAATATTGCAACATGGCGCTGCTCAGCTATGGCGATATCTGCTTTTGCAGAGTGAGTGGTTCAGTTATCTAGCCCAATGTTTTATCTTTGTTCGACAGGATGCTGCTTTCTTCTGCAGGCCGCAGAATATACTTCGATTTTTGCATTGCTTAGAAAAAGTCTGATTTTTAGCAGATCTTGCAGTTTTAGGCACAGGTAGGTTTTTTCTTTGATTTACTTACTTTCATTTTTTCTTTGTTTAGGAAATTTTTGAGTTTTAGCAAATTTTGTGACATTTGTAGATAGGAGCTTTTTCTAGTCCCCTCCTTTTACGTCCTTGATTATTCTCTGTTTCAAGTATATTCTACCTTTTTTTGTTCCATCGGAGCATTTTTCCTTGCTAGTATTATAAATACTCGCTGACGCGCTACCTATGACTTACATTAATTTTTCAGCACTTATTCAGCGTTAACATGTCTGAACGATGTGAGATTATAAAGAGGCTATGAGAAAAAAGCATTTGTGGGTCTATCCAATTTCTATTTATATCAAATGAGTGTTTCACTGCCAGACGTGTAAAAGCTCAAAATTTTTGGTGTGAGGGTAACCAGCCATTCTTTTTGGCGGGAAATTACCTTCAATTTTTGACCAAGAATAGCAGAAAAGCACTAAAAATAGAGAAAAAACGCAAGTTTTTGCCAAGAATGAGGGTCAAAAATTTAAGGTTTGGGGAGGGATAGGATGAATGACTTTAGGTAAGGAGATCCTCATCCCCTGTCTTGTGTACATATGCCCACCATACATGTTCTGAGGGGTTTGAGCCCCGCAGAATGGCTGCTGACCTCCGCAAAATCGCTGCCACCCCCTCCCCCAGAATTGTCGATTTTTTGTAAAAATTGTAAAAAGTATGAATGCTTCTAAGCGTTGTTAGCTCATTTTAGGCTCATATGTCTCAAGTTGTCGGCGTTTCGCGCCATATACACATTTTATGAAAATGCATTGTTCGATTTTTTCAATTTAAAAAAAAAATTTCTAAATTTGTTCATGTTCTTATGTCCTAGAAAAAGCGAGCGCTGTCCGAAACGTCTAAATACAGTGTTTTTGACGTGTACAAGACGTTTTTTATCCCAAAAAACTAATTTTTAAAATTTTGTTGGCCTGACCCCCCAGAAATTTCAATCTGTACATGTACGATGCCCACTCCTATGGGTACTGATATTCTTTCCTACAGAGCGCACAGAGATCCGTCCGACTAAGGTAAGTAATTTTTTACGCTTAAAATAACTTTAGTTTTCGGTTTTTAATTATTTTCTACCAAAGTTTAAATTTTTCAATTTTATGAATTTTGATTATTTATCCTCTTAATTTTCTGATCTCGTCCATTTAATCTTTTCGAGGAGTCGTTCATTTCGAAAGAGAAATCCTCAGTGGTCCTTACCGCGGTTGCGGCATAGTACCGTCATCACGATTGGACATAGTTGACGGGAGTCAATTGAGAAGAAAACGGATCCTTGGCGATCATGGAGTTCCAGCGACCCCGTATTCGCTGCCCTGGTTCGGCAATATGCTGGAGGATGGTGAACACCACTGCGGCATATCGCTGATAGCCATGGATGAAAATGATAAATCAACTCGATTTGGAATCACCGCTCAGCATTGTTTTATCGATGATGGAATGCATGCCGCGTACGTCGCAACAAGTGTGATAAGCACACGCGGGCTTGTGGTTTCGGGGTTTTTTGACTCTCAAATTCCAAAATATTCCTTGCTGATTTCGGTAGATCCTAGAATTTAACTTTTTGCGATTTCGGAAACTCTTGCCTCTTAGAGACGTTCCTGAATGCGGTCGCTCGCCGCTTTGATGATAAGAGCCCATTCAATAGCACAATCGAAGAGAAAGGAAAAGGCAGAATCGCTCTTTGTTTTGACGGTGAAAATGTATTATTTGGCTGAATCTTATTGTCCTAACTTTAGGACAGGCTCTCCGTGAAAACGGCGCTTCGTCCTTATGATCTTGTCGCAATTTTTTTAATGAATTTTTCAATCTTCGAAAATTGTCCGTGACAGACCTAAAGTCAATGCTATTATGATTCAATCCGCAGCATGACCGATCTGGTGATCAGCTGGTCGGAAAGGAGTCATTTAGTTGCTTTTCTTCTTAAAACGACGGTAGAAGAAGCCTCAACTTCTAAAATAGCGTGAAAACTCCCTTAATCACCAGTTTTTAGTATATTTCAAGCATTTTAAAGAAAACTTTTCGAATTTCATGCATTTTAGGCTTTCGTTTCGCTTCATTTTTCTCAGAAAATTTTTTACCCTCAGTGCATGTCTGGTGTGAACTTGGTTTCAATAAACTTAGTCAAGCCCATTTAAACCCGACTTAAATATACGAGGTCGGATTCGAGCCTGGCTTAGGCCGGTTTGCATCATGCGGATTTAAGTGGCGCTTGAACCTATAGACAATGTAGAAACAAACGACATCAAATTTAAAAACTGCCTTTTTTAATGTAAATGCAGGTTTAAGTCTGGATTAAGCCATAGAATGAAGAAAGCGGACCTAGACGATTTTGGGCGAAATATTTAACCTATACTTCGCGCTATTTCTTATAGGCATTTTCTAATTAAAAAAAATGGAAATGGCTCAGTAATGGAATGTGCAGTTGCATTTCAACTAGAGAGAGAGGAGTTGAAAACCTACACCAATTGGGAATAATTAACGTAACATAGGTACGCATTTGATTTAGCTTTCATTTTAATTTGACACTGCATAAAAATAAATTTATTAAACTTGCTGAAAAAAATTAATCAATATGTGTATGTACATTAACGCTGTTCCTATTTATATTATCTTAATTGCGAATCATTCTACGATTTCTTTGCAAATCTTATGTGCCCACCATAAGTGGGCAGCACCGAAATTATGGGAAGTTACAAGATTTTTTAAAGGCCAAAAATGGTCAAATGATGGTATGACGAAAAATACAATTTTTCAACGTTTCTCATCGAGCACTATCCATTGGCATCAAAAATTGCGAAAAAAACAAAAAATTCAAAAATTGATTTCTGGGGGAATTTCGGTTCCTCGAGGGGTATCCGGCCTTCTGGGGGTTGCATACCCCGAACCCCCTCCCCACATCCACGTGTGATGCCCACAGTTGAAATTAACTAATATAAACTGATTATCCCTCCGTTTACCATCATGTTTTTGCCGTCGAAGTGCACCATCATATCATAAACTCCTAGTGCATATTAAGCTATGCCTTCTCAACATTCTCTGACAGCTATTACTTTCATTTAGTGCAATTTTTTATGCTCTTTCTGAATATGTATGTTAGTTCCTGTGAAAATTATTTGTGAAAGAGGCATAAGTAAAAAACTATCACAATGCAAATGAATAGGCACCTGTTGGACATTATGCAAAAACAAGAAAAAGTAGATTTCTGTTGTGTTAAACACATCTAGGGGAGCTGGAAAGGAATAAACCACTAAATTTTCTTTTTAGAACCTTATTTTTTGTAATATCACTGTAAATAGGCCAAAAATGCCTATTTCTTACTACTCTATAACTCGTCTTCGAGCTAAACCATTAAAAACGATGCAACTGAAGCCAAAACGAGGCTAGACAAAGTTTTGGACACATGGATAAGGAAGAACAGAAAAAATGCCACGAAAGTGATTCATTATGCCTCCGGAGTAGGTAAACGAAGGATCTAATGAGAATAATTTCGCACTGTTTTGTGAAATTATTAAGGGACTTAGTCCTCGAACGAGAAGATTTTATAAGAAAAGATTCGAGACCAAATATGGATGAATGAAAGTTGAACTTTACCATAAAAAATCGATATTAGGGGCGAATTTTCTCGTGTTTTATCTTTTTGCAGTTAAAAGCCACATAAAACGATCACTTCCAAACTTGATGTTTCATAATGATTAATTAGCTGAAATATCGTATTGCAGTCATAAAACATACATGCACAGCGTGGCCGGTTTTGGGGGGTTGAAATAGTGAGTCTTTTTAGGCCAAAATGACGTCGAAAATGCTATGAATGCTGCGTAAAATTTATTTTATTCCACGGTTTCTGATCAATTTTATGCACTTTTGAAGAGAATTTTTCTTTTCATCCGATTTTAGTCTTCATTTCAATTAATTTTTCTCAGAAGATATAGCTATTTTCTATGCTGGAGGGTCTGGACTTTCTAATCACCCTCCCGCGGTGCACATATGGTCAAAACTGAATGATTCAATTGAAATTATTTAGAGAAATCGAGTTTTGGTTCGGACGGCCTGATTTACGTTTCATAACTCCGCATGCCGTCCGAGTCGAAAGTAAAGCGGTGAGAACTGTCTCATGGAGTTGTAGCCGTAAAGCTGATTTGGCTTTAGTTGAATTTACGCATTCGGTAAAATTTAATGAACATGTCGTTCCTCTGTGTTTTTCAAAAGATACCGGAGAAGGCGATTTGGACAAGATTTGTCGTGTTTGCGGATTCGGAGCCACAGATTGTACGTATTTAGGCGTATGATAAATCTGTTGAAATTTAAAATTTTCGGCCAAGTTTCGTAATGATTTTTGCGTTGAACATCAAAACAGATAACTTTTGAAAATTGGGTCTGTATTTCTTGTCTATATTTGTTATCGTACGAATAAAAAACATGTTTTTCCGAGATTTTTCGTTGAATTATAAATTATAAAACAACAGCTCATTATATAAGGTGGGCAAAAAAACGAATCGCATATTGGTCCTTTTAACGCTTTAGATGCTTAGTATAGTTGGACGCGGTTTGCTTTATCTGGGAGCCCTTTGATTCTATTTTTTCAAGTTTGTTCCATTGATCATCAAACTTTTAATACAATAATCTCATTCTGTAATCGGAGCAACTAATTTTAAGGCGACTGATCGTAACACGTAGCGCAGGTCGAATTAAAATTCATGTTTGTGCTTCATCTTTAAGGTTCTTTGCAGTCAGCTTTACTATGTATAAGCTCTTTAGACATAAGTATGTTATTTTGCGCCTTTTACATGGACGTGATGAAAAAGGCAGAGATATAATTGGTTACGGGTGAAAACAATATTTTCGACGTGCCTATCAGTGTATTTTGATAATTATTGCCAGCAATTTTTTTCCTGGCGCCAAAATTTCGTTTCCCGGTTCGCGAGCTACTGCGCTTGTTTTTACTACCGGAAAAATTGAACTCACAGGCTTGAAAAGCGAAAGCGATCTGCGCAGTTTTATTAAGAAGTAACATTTCTCGTGATGACGTCATAAAAATAATAATGTGAAGGCGGGTAAACATTACATATTTTAATCAATTTAATAATGATATTAGTAGTAGTAGTAGTGATGGATGAAAGAAAGAACCCCATAGAGAATGATCGATTTTTTTGATGAATCATATTTTAGGCGAAATGTTCGATTTTTAGTGAATAATACAAAAAGTTATAAAAAAGGCCGGTTCTTCGGAAGGGCAATTTTCGCTATCTTTTGTACATGTGTGCTTAACGATAGCGCCCCCATTCTTTCAACCCTTACTACTGACGTGAAAGATACAAAAGCATCAGTTCTCAAATATATATATATATATATAGGAAGCTACCGCTTTCTATATGATATCTAGGGTCATTATCTGATTCAAATCAATTTTAAGCTCGATTTTATTTCGCTAACGCTAAAGTATGGGATTGAAGTTCAAGTTTGAAAAATCGTATAGGTTTTTTACTAAATAAATTGTATTTCTCTTTTTTTCTCGATGAATGTTCTTAAGGGCTAATGATTGAACAGTTACAAAATCAGGTGATTTTTGAAATAGTGGATTTCGAAAGCAGGCATCTTTATTTCTACGATAGGATGGATATGCAAATCTGAATCTTGTCAAATGCCAATAATTTCACTTAAATATAAAGGAACTGTCTTTTTTCTTATATTATTTTGTAAGTTAAACAGTAAAAGGAGTGCAGTAATGTAATCGATACAATATGTGTTTTGGTGTCATCTCGTAATAAGTTTAACAAAACTTTTTTCAAAAGTCGAATATATGTATCTTGAACCGAACAATTTTACTTATTCCGGTATTTTTGGTTTCCTGGCATTCAATGCTCCTGGCATAAACAGACAAAATGAGAAAATTTGAAAAATTCCTCGCAGTAAGTTTTTTCTGACTTACGGCAGACACACCGTGCTTTCTGGATGCAAATATCTTAGCTTAAAATTTCAAATGTTTGCAGCAGAAAAAGAAACGTTTTTTAATTTTTTTTAAAATTTTTTAACATTTTATCCTCCCTCAATTTGCACCTATTGAGTATTTTTTGGAAACAGACTAAATAAATTATGGCGTTAAGAATATTTCTAAACGTGTTATTGCATTGATTTCCTCTATCTGCTTCAAAATGTACACATGGCGTTATCGTGGACTGGGGCAGCATCCTAGCCGATCAGTTTTTTAAGCGGGTTTTAGTGTTACATATTAAACGTATCCCTAAATCTTCACCAGGCCTCATTTCAGCCTATGTTACGTCTTTTATAATATTTAGGCCGTATATGAAGGGACATATTAAAAATTAGCACATTTTTAGGGTTGTCTTGTCACACAGATGCTAAGATATAAGAAAATAGCGTTTCTGTCAGGGATTAATCCTTATTTGGTGGTCTATTACTATTGTTTGCTCACCAGGGTCTCCAAGTTGTGTTATACTCAGCTCAAATTTATTATTTGTACTTATTATAAGCATTTTCATCTCATGCCTATTTCTAAGCATAGTAACATTTTTCTTTTATAACTGCTTGTGAAGTCATTTTAGAGAAAAAAACGAACATGTTTGGGAAGAACATTACGAATTGCACAAACTAATAGTAATAATAATAATGATTGCTATGTTAACTTAAACTAATTGCATTTTAGGAAAATAAAAGTATTTAAAAAAATTGGAAAAAATAAAAAAGAATAAATAAAACTGAAAATAAAAAAATGAATAGCAGAGGATAAAAATAAAGGAGAACCTTAGACTTTAGAAAAAACATGGCTATGCAAAGCTTAAAGTTTTCATACTTAATATCAATTTTGGTAAAACAGATATTTTTCGAGCTGAAAAATTACTCTTCTATTAATACAGATGCGTTTAAAGAATATCCGCAGAGTGTTCCTCGATGCATCGACACTAGAGTAATACGCAATAGATTCGTCAATTCAAAGCATTACGGAAAGCAAGAGAGTGCGCTCGGCCTGTGTCCCGGTACTCGTGGCGGTATTAGCCCTGTATGCTAATTTTTTCATTGCTTAATTAGCTTTATCAACGTTAGAAGCGATTGAATGTATACGAACATGCGTGATGGATTTCGGTCCGACCCTCAGTGGGGAAAAACATTTGTACGGCAATTATTAAAATTTGGGACAAAAATGAATTACAAAATTAATTTTTAAGAAAAGCCTTCGAAGCTACAATCCTTAATGCGGCAGTTGCTAATTTTTTACTTCAAAGTTCATACCGTTTTTTCTTTGGGACGCCTTCTCGATAAAGATGAATTTTTTCGACCTTTTTCCCTCACCAGAAAGGACTGATCGTAGATAAGACACGACTGGCATAACGGGTGACTGACAGAGATATCAAAAAAATTATAAAGGTCCGAATAGCTAAGGAAATTAGTCTTAGGGCGACGAAAACGCCATTTTTCTACGCCTTTCATCAAGCTCTACCCATCAACATGACGAAATCGCGAAAAAAACGCATAAACTTTTCAGAAACTGAATAGGTGCATTTAATTTTATCGATTGTTTTGATATTCCTTATGTGCAGAGGCCTCGCTCAAATTTGGACATAGTGGAACCGGCCTAAGCCTGGTTTAAACTTGACACGCCATCTTCAAATACTTAGTTCAGACGTATGCCATGAGTTGGCAAATTAAAACTAGGTAATTCGCAAAGCGACAAAGCAGAGGGCGTTGTCGGACTTCAAGCAATGATGGGACCATAATACCCAGCAAGGTCGGATAGGGGTAATCCAGAAAACTTTTCGAAATACTTAAAAAATTAGTACAGAAATTGGAAAGCCTATTTACAGCGTAGGATTTTTGATCGTTTTTGGCCTTAATTTGATCTTATTTTCTTGATTATCCTTTCTTTTTCTTCTGGGATCTTAGACCGCAAATCCATTCACATGCAAGTCTTCTCGAAATTGAACGATGATAAATCCTTTTCTCTTGTCATCAGTGAGAAATTATATCACTTACAAATAATCTCAAATTGAAGTGCATTTAAACTGTAATTGATTGTTTCAATCCATTCAATCGTCAGCTTTATTAGATAAAAATTAAACGATCCTAATTAGTCGCTGGTTGCATGACTTCGTCAATATTCTGAATAAGCACTTTGCAAGCTTAATTGTGCTTAAGGTCACAAGATGTTCGAGCAGGAAAAAGAAAAACGTATGACCAAAAATATATTACAAGAAAAATTTTTCGCTCATTTTAATATTTGGCAATGATATGTATTATACGAAAATTATTAACTTTTTAATAAAATCAATTTTGAAAAAATGAGCTTGCTAAGCGAGAGTTGTAAACAAAGAGAAACTCAAAGTTTAAAACATATCATTAAATTATGAAGAGAATAATAAAAGATTATAAACTATAAGAAAATGAAAGAGGTGGGATTTAAGCAAATTAAAACAAATTTAGTGGATATGATGAAACATTATTGTTGAGAATAGGACGATCACGTGCTATGTATAATGACTCCTTGTCAGTTTATACGCTCAGTTGAGAAACGCATATCAGCCCGTATACTGAAGGTTCATAAGCAGAATGGACTATCTGCTGATGTGTATAAAAGTATAAATCCTGTAGGATGCAGTTATGGCAGGCTATATGGCTTGCCTAAGACCCATAAGAGAGATGTTCCTCTAAGACCTATCTTGTCAGCCATCAACACCCCAACTTATAAGTTGGCTAAGTATTTTGTCCCGATCCTACAAGACATAAGTACAAATGAATACACTTTATGTGACACTGGTAGTTTCCTGACAAGACTCAAGGCTTTTACATTCAAAAGCCATCATTTTATGGCTAGTCTTGATGTTCAAAGCTTGTTCACTAATATTCCACTCAATGAGACCATTGACATATGTATTAAGAAACTATTTGATGATCAGAATGTCATGTTAGTAAATAACATGAATCGTCATCAATTCAAACTGCTTCTAGAACTTGCAGTTAAAGAGTGTTACTTTACGTGCAATGGTAAAATCTATCAACAGATAGATGGTGTTGCTATGGGTAATCCGCTTGGCCCAGTTCTTGCCAACATTTTCTTGAGCTATCATGAAACAAAGTGGCTCAGAGACTGTAATATAAAGATCAAACCCAAGTTTTATGTACGTTATGTTGATGACACATTTGTAGTGTTTTCTGACAGAAATCAGCCTACACAGTTCTGTGATTACATGAATCAGCAACATCCTAATATGAAGTTCACATTTGAAACTGAATGTGACAAGAAATTAAATTTCCTCGATGTTCTTGTTGAAAGGAAGTCCGATGATATTGTGACATCATCATATCAGAAACCTACATTTTCTGGCCTTTATGCCAAATTGTCTAGCTTCATTCCTTTTGCCTATAAAGTTGGTTTAATAAGGACACTTGTGAGTCGCATTTATATGATCTGTAACTCATATCAGACTTTTGTCTCTGATATTGACAAGCTGAAGCAGACTCTAGTGCAAAATGAGTATCCCCTTGGCTTGATTGATAAGGTCATATCCGACTTTATGACAAAGGTTTATAATAAAAGTGATGAAATAAAAATTGGGTGTGATAAATTATGCTATTCTCTTGTTTTGCCTTACACTGGTGTGCATGGCTACAATGTACGCAGCAGAATTCTAAAGCTTATATCTACATTTTACCCTCAGATTAGAGTAAGGTTTGTTTACAAACCTGTCATGTGTATAAGCCGGTTTTTTTTTAAGAACAAGGATGCTGTACCTGCTAAGCTACTCTCAAATTTAGTATATAAATATACGTGTTCTAGCTGTATGGCTAGTTACATTGGCGAAACTCGCCGACATTTTGGGAGTAGAATTGCAGAGCATACTGGCATCTCATTTGCTACAGGAAAGCCAATTCAGGGTGATAGCTTATCTGCTATTCACAAACATATCTCAAATAGCAATCATTTAAATACATCAGATTGCTTCAAGGTTATTAGTCGAGCATCCAACTCTTTTGATCTTTTAATCAAGGAGTCATTATACATAGCACGTGATCGTCCTATTCTCAACAATAATGTTTCATCATATCCACTAAATTTGTTTTAATTTGCTTAAATCCCACCTCTTTCATTTTCTTATAGTTTATAATCTTTTATTATTCTCTTCATAATTTAATGATATGTTTTAAACTTTGAGTTTCTCTTTGTTTACAACTCTCGCTTAGCAAGCTCATTTTTCAAAACTCTTACTTATTGAAAAATCAATTTTACTTCAATTAAAATTTGGAAATTTGAAAGAATCTTCAATTAAATTTGAGAATCGAAATGAAATATCGAATTTTCTAACGCCCGTCTGTTTCTTTATCTTGACCCGCTTCTGCCTTATGCATAGCTTTACTCATAATTACTTTTTTCAAGGGTGATTCCGGAAGTGCAGTGTTTTGCAAAGAAAGCGATGGCACTTACTCACTAATTGCTGTCGTGTCTGCCTTTGAAGAAAAAGATGGATTTCACAAAAATTATTACGAATTCATTCCGAGTCAATTCGAGTGGATAAATAAAACGATGCACAAAACAGTTGTGCCAATATCGCCAATAAGAGACTGTTCTGCAAATTTTCTAGGTTGCATTCCGAGACGTTAATGTGTTTTTAATCTTTTTTTATGCTCCTTGGTGGTCTGGTGTTTCCGTTGAAGTTAAAAGTGCACTTATTAAAAATCCTGTCCTCAAAACTCAAATCAAGTTTAATATTTGAAAAGTAAAGCAATATCGCAATTTTCTGAAAAATTCAAGTTCAGAAGGTATTCAATGGATCCATCACCTTTGTCGGCAGACGTGCCGAAACTTATGAAATCGTGTTCAACTTTTTCTTTAACTTTTAGTCTTTGATAGCACATTATTGCTTTTGTCGTTCCAACTGTCAAATTCGTTTTACGATTTATCAAATTTCGCTTTTGTATTATTTCATAAACTTTTTGACTCGCCGATTTTTTACAGAAAAATAGGTGTACTATCGGAAAGAGGTTAAAATCTATTTAAGAAATGCCAGTTTTCTGCAGAACATGCGAGTTTCGGAATAAGCTTTAAGCGGAAATATAGATGAAGACATAGGGCTTCAAAACTTACAATTCTATGATTTCTAAAAATTGGCAGCTCTGACATTTATCCTGTAAGTTGGTCTTTTTCGCTAAAGAATGTTTAAATCGCCATTGTCTGATATTTTTAGATTTTAGGTACATTTCAAATTTAAGTGAATATTTCAGAGGGTGTCTCGTTCTGCGACCGAAACTGCAAATTTTAAATTTCCTTGCGGTCATGCAGAATCGTCGTTCTTATATCTCTCAATAATTTTTGAGCAGAATCGGTGGTAATAAATAATTAATTCAAATAGATTGTGCGTCAATCAATGCAGCTAAATGGAATAATCTGTGTTTTCTTACCCTCAAACTGGAAAAAAAACTTGCTAATAAATTACTAAAACGGTTATACGAGAGGCAGGTTAATGCATTGGTGTGACCACAGCCTCTTCCACAGGACAAAAAACACTCTTTCTCAGTGTTCCTTAATGAGTCCTATAGTATAGCGTATCACTAGAAATAAAAAATTTGAAAATTTAATCAGTATGCGCGGTTTTTTTAATTTTCATTTTTGGATCTTAGTCGAGCTGCCCAAAAGGAGCAGGGAGACTGCCTACGTTTTTAATTGACAAACTTAGAAAAAATTCCGAGTAGCTTTGTTGGATTCCTATTCTTTCGTACAGTCGTAACTTCACACCTCTATTTTATGCATTAATTGCTAGAGATGAATGCCGATTCACTCCTAAAATTCGAAATCTTGAAGATAAAGTTCACTTAATTTGTCAAATATTTTATGAGTGATCAATAAGGTCTGTTTGTAAATTTCTGAAGCTGGGAATAAGTTGGTCATCATTAATAGGGGCGTAACCAGGATCAACATTGGGGGGCGGAATTTTTTAAGTCCTTTATCTCGAAAACATTAAAAGCTATGCGAAAATAATGGCATTTTAAGCCTTTTTCCACGAGGTCTATGGCATGGTGAATGAAAAATTTCAAAATTAAAAAATTTTATGCTCGATTTCGAACATGGTGGATATTTAAAACCTATCCTTTACCTTACCTGCACGATGATCATCAATCCAAGTGTTGAATTTCGTTGTGATTTTGTAATATCGCGGTAACATTTTCATTAATGCACGCCTCAAGGCATAGATGTATGTTGTATCCCTATCAAATATTGTCTATGGACATTTTACGAGCATAACAACTCTATGTGTTAATGCTCAGGAGTGTAATACATGCAGAAACATAATCGCAAACATTCAGTTTTACGTATGAAATATTTAATTTTTTAGTGTTGTGTAATTTGCTTTATGATGAAAAAATATTTATGTACAATATGAAAACGCGACAAGCTTCTGTGGGAAGTGGCCGACCAATTTAAAAGATGGAAGAAACTAAAAATTAGCATAGTTTTGACGCTATTTAAGCATTTATACCCGTTTTTCGGACTATTTTGGCTCAGAAAGCTCTCCGGCTGATCCCGCAGACCGGTCATGTTTTCAAACTAAAGACCATTCGATCTTAATTTCGCATTGATGCTACTTTAATAAATAACAGACCAACGAAGCTTTTGGATTTTCCCCGAACGACTATTGTGCGGTGATTGAATTTTCTTGAATTTTCAAAATTTTCTTGCTACCTATTTATGCCGGCAGCACACATGGACGTGGAGGGGTGTCTACATCCTCCACAAGGCCGGACTACCCCACTCCCTCTCCCCCAACCCCCAGAATTCGATTTTTTCAAGTTTTTGCGCGATTTTTTGATTCCAATGGATAGCGCTCAATGAGAAACGTTGAAAAATGGTGTTATATTCGCCATATCACCATTTTAAAGACCAATTTTGACTTTTAAAAAACCTTGTTCCACAGAATTTTGGTAAAGCCCACCTATGCCGAGGAATCCTCTTAGAATGTGCCTATGCACTTCATGTGAATCGATGTTTTAAACTAAGCTAATATTTCGAAAAAAAATTTACGTTTTGCAATGCTCTGGAAGTAAAATAAATTTGTAGTGTAAACTTTACACATCAACAATAATCGAATTGTATAAAATTTACATAACTACAGGTGTAAAGAAAACTAACAGTCAGGTTCGTAATTCTGACTTTACATAGAACATTTTGGAAAGAAAGTAAGCTTTTGCGACGCTCTAAAAGTAAAGTTAGTTTGCAGTTTAAACTTTACACAGCCACCACGTATAAAGAAGATTTAAGTCGGATTCGTAATTCTTATATCACTCTGATATTACGATCAATATTTATGAAAAAAAGAACTATTCGCAATGGTCTGACGACAAATAAATATCAGATGTAAACCACTTTACACCATTGTTGCGTATAAACGGATGCGCTCAACTGACGTATGACGGTTGATCTCTGGTACATTTTTAGGCTTGTGATTGTAACCAGACTCTTAAGCGGAGAAGTTGGCAGAAAAAAAACAAGACAAAAACATGTAAAACACCCCGATTTTTGACTGTACACTCCCGAAGAAGCTCAAAATTGATTTGAAAAAACACGATTTGCTGTACCACTTACCCTAAGGAACTCCTTCGTTTATATTATATCCGACTTATCCCGACTCCTAAAGGGAGAGGAAGCCGAACAAAAAGGGCACAAAAATGTACTTTTTCACTATCCATCACATTGTAAACTTTAAAAATCTAAAGCTAACTCCTCTCCTCATTGAGTGTAAAGAAATTCATTTTAAATCAATTTGTAAGATTTGAATTTTAGTAAGTTTGTGTATGGAAAACTTCTGCTCCACATCAATTTGAGATATTGATTAATCAAAAAAGGGAAAGTGTTTATTCGGTCAATGGTACGCCCTCATTTCGAACTTCTTTTATCTCCAGAAATATTTCAATATTGAGTTTTTAAGGTGGTATGCTGCGACGAGTAGCCCTTTGAAGTACTTCATTTTTAATCTATTTGATGTGTCCCTACTTACAAGCAGAGAAGTTGCTGGAAAAATCTGAGACAAAACCCTTTTTTACGCTAACCACTAGAGCGTAAACTTTAAACCCTTGGTTCTAACTCCGTATTCAGTGTAAAAGTTTGCAGGTAAGCCAGATAAGATCATATTCGGAGTCGTTGGAAGACAGAAAGAAGTAAAAAATGCGACAAAAATCTTTCCTTACGCCACCATTGTATGAGGCACTCAAGCTGAATTGTGTACAAGCGGGCGTGAAAACCGTCACAGGTTTGACTATGTTTTAACGTTACGCCAAAACTTTAAACGCTCACTACAAACTCGGCATTAAGTGTAAAGTTAAAAAGGCGCACATCCGGATTTTTAATTACCTGTCTTTTAAAAAATTGCACCTCCCGAAAATGTCCCAGTTGTCACGTACGACCAACTTTTCTCTGTAATTATCTAAAAGTGCTGCGTTTCTTTAACATTAATATTGACGAGAATATTGTGTGCATGATCAAAATATTTAGAACGCGCATTTTTATATATATAATTAACATGCAGTAATGATTGTCGATAAAACCATGTTTAACATTTAGGCGTGTAAAGCGATTTTTCAGGAATGTAGTATTTAATATATACAATGTAGCGTTTTGTAAAATGGCACGTAAGAAATCGTAGGGTAAGCCAACATCAAAGGAAAAGCAAAAAAGCTGCAATGTGTGCTGGGAACGAACGAAATCGAGTTTAGCACAGAAAATATAGCAAAAATATGAAATATATTTTCAAGTACGGATTAAGTCGCGAGAGATTAACCGAGAAAAGTGACGCAGTTTCTCTCAAGGTTGTCACGAGCCAGAAATACTTAAACTTTTGTTACCTTACTGTATAAAGATACTGTAGGCGTAATTGCATACATTATAACCAGCCGTAAAACGAGCAAGCGAGCCACAAATGAAAGGCACCGCTGTAGTAGGAAAGTAAAACGATGAAGATAAAAGAGCACGCCGACGAAAGATGTGAAACTATGCGCACTTTTTAAGGTAAAGGGCATAAGTTCATAAGGTCATTTACGCACGTGTGGCGAAAGATACATACATGTAAATGATATAACCGCAATTTATCTACCAAATGCCAACGTGTAATAGATACAACACGGAAACGTGCATGTAAGAGCCCACAACTAACGCTTATTCCACTTCAAAGCAAAAACGCGAAAATCTATAAAACAAAAAGAGAATTAAAGCTTCCATTGTCAGAAAAAGGTATAAAAAACGGCTTAATCTAACCAAAGGCTTCAGTTCCTTGGTGTTCGCTCCTGAAAACTTCGGCAGTGCCATGTCTCGTTTTTACCTACGTTTTCAAATATATTCACGTATTCGAGGTGATTTCCTTATTCTATCTTAAACCGTAATCACTGAGACTGAATTGTAAATGAACTTGATTAGTTTATCTCACCTAGTTGTCTTATAAGCGGGATCACCCCATACCTCGGCCCCTGAGATAAGATAGATAATAGTCTGAGAAATAGGAGCACTGCGACCGTACCTAACACAGTGTTGCTGTAGGGAGGCCCTCGGATTACCCAAGTATATTATCGGTATCGAGATTACAAGACTGCTAGACATTCACAAAACACGGGTCCCCAGTAGTACATCCATACCCAGTTACATATCACAATAAACGCGTTACAGTATATTGATTTGATTATTATTAGTAGTAAAAGCCAGGACCCTTCATCCCCCTGTACTTAAGCATAGCACATGCTTAAGCATAGAGACAGTGGAAGTATAGGCCCGAACTGCCAAACTCGAGCGTTCTATTTCAAGCTAGGTGTGAATCGCCGAATTTCGGACCATACTACTACATTTTAAAGCACGAAACTATAGGCGCAAAGCTCCCAACTATTCACAGTCGGTTATCCAGGACGGGCGGAACCAACTAATTTTAATTTGCATAACTAGCGAGCAGGGTCTCCCCATGCTACTGTTCTAATTTTAGTTCATATCATCAACTCACTGCACGTTTACTCGCAGACGATGAGTCATCATAGGTTCTATTTTTGCATGTTTTTGAACTTCGAGACATGTTGGTGCGTGCATAATAAATCATCATCAAAAGCGAAGCGCTAATTTTGGACGTCAGGCTACACAACGATAATACAACACCTTAATTAATCAAAATCAGAAAAAAAGAAGCCAAATAAAAATTTACAGAGAATCAGCCAGGCAGCACAACATACAGCACGTGCTCAATACAAATTCCTACACCACAACGCATCATTACGACGCATAAAACATCATAAAACGGGTTAAACGCTTAAACATTAGAAACTCTGCCCTTGTAGCATGAAGCACCAAATTTCGAGTAAAAATTCTTCAGAATAGTGTACTGATTATGTTCCGAGCATTTTTATCCGATTTGAATAAGTCTAGCAGAGCACTTCTAGACTCTTCAACAGATGTGACAACTTCATTATTGTCGTCTCGTTTCATCTGCTCATCCTCAAATAGATCGGCATTTTTGCGAATCAATTTTTTAAACATGTATTTTCGACTGGCCCAAGCAGTCTCATCAGCTTCCTTTTTTCCAAATTTTAATGTATACCGGTAAAAATTATTAGCGTTATCTACTTCTTCCCTTAATTCGCTTTCATTTAGAGCATCTAGGAGTGAGTCATTAAGATCATAGAGATTATGGATTTTATCAAAAAACTGCTGTAAAATGGTTCGGTCTGGAGGTCTTGTATAGTGTTCGGAAAATCTTCAAAATCTGAAAGCACGACTTTTACCAAAAAGCGCCAAAACGAGTAAGTCCAACCAGTTTCGATTACAGTCTCATTTGAGCTGCTTTCAGACACATCTGTAGAATCCCCATTGTTACTGCCTTCACTACTATCATCATCCGTCATTTGTTCAGACTCTGATGTATCATTCCTCATATCTGATATCCCATGCATGAGGTATTTGTGTCTTTTGAAGTAAAATTATTAAGTAATTGTTTACCGCAGATTTCACAGATTTTATTCATTTTGTCAACTATTCAAGGTGTGACATTCTTTAAATAAACTTTATTGCACATGTAATAATTTTTTCTGCATGGAAATCTTAGGCTAAAGCATTCAATTTACAGTTCCCAACTTTTGGCATGTTGCCGATAACAGAATTATGCATCTGTGCTCGTTCAACAAAGTAAACGCCATGTACCATCTACAGTAACTGTGCTAAATTTGAAAAACATGCGTAAAATGTGTAAATTGTGAGCTAAATTATTTAGTTTTAGGTGCAAAATTGTCAAAAGTCGAGATTAGGTGCAATTAGGTGCGCAAATTCTATTTTAGGTGCAATTAGGTGCAACAAACCGTTGACTATATGCTTCAAAAACACTGTATTTATGCTTTTCTGGCATTCTCCTGTCAAGGCGGGTCAAAAAAATAAAAGGTGCAGCACCTAAAAATCCGGTCTCTAGTAATAACGTAGTTTTAATGCTATTCTAGCGCTTATATTAGTTTTTGAGTTCATTTTGGCCCAAAAAAATCAATTTTTGGCCCCATTAGACCAGTTGATCCCTCAGATCGGCCATGCTGCGCATCTATGGTAATGAGTACCATGCATACGCACAACCACAGAAGTGCACTTTGGAATGTCAATAAGAATTACTGTTACTTGTTGAGCTACGTAAATCTCACAAGACAAGGACCATATTTAGCCTGAATTAATTGATAATCATTGAAGTATGCATGCATCAGTCTAAATTGCCGCTTAAAAACAAATTTCATAAGACTGCTTGACACATCTGCTTTGTTTGCCCATGCCTTTGATAGCTTAAAAAGACTATCAGGATATATATTAGCACAGTTAACAGTCTTTGCCTATAGTTTTTAAAACTGCAAATGCAAAGAACCAGTTTCAATGCAAAATAATGCAAAATAAGTAAAAAATTGCACGACATTGAACAAAGCAAAACATGGGTCTCTTGCCTGTATAATATGATTGCCAAGAAATTCATATTAAAAAATATGGTAAAATAAGCATAAAGTTGGGATAAACTCATTTTCAGCAAAATTTGATCTTGTGAATTAAGTAAACAGTATGTATTCCTAAGATTCCGAGAGCAGTGAGCCTCTTTAAGCATTTAATCAAGAACCACCAAGGCTGTTCAAGTTGCGTTACTATGGAGGTGAAGTTATTGCACAGAAAGGTGGCGAGCTAAAAAGTATAGCTTGAACAATAACGCTGAATCAACGTACATAGCTAGCAACAATTTTGATTTCTGCGTATCTGCAAGAATAAGCATGGGAAAGCTGACATAATCCAGAAGTACTGAATTTTGTACATAATTCTCCCTAAAATTAAACAAGCAGAGTTTAGAAATCGTCTGATTAGAAGATTTTAGGTAAGCTTTAGAAATTATGAGATTTCTTACGATTTCTTGTATTTTAATCTTTTTGTATAAGGCTCTTGAGAGACATATTTTCTAATCATGCCAACAATATTTTTGATCTAACTGAACAAATTTTTGTATTGTTCTGGAAATTTTTTGTGATGTTTAGAAACTTTTTTAAAAGTTTGGAAATTTTTTGTAATGTTTGGAAATTTTTTGTAAACTTTGGAATATATTTTGTAAAGTTTTGAATATTTTTTGTGATGTTTTGAATAAATTTTACATGCGTAAGCATAGTACCTTTGTAAAGTTTGAAATTTTTTTTGTAAAGTTCGGAAAAAATTTTGGAAAGTTTGGAGTATTTTTTGTAAAGTTTGTTCTACTCTTTGTAAATTTTGGAATATTTTTTGTAAAGTTTGGAATATTTTTTGTAAAGTTTGGAATATTTTTTGTAAAACTTGGAATGCTGCGTTGCTATGATATATTTACATTGTCCAGTGTGGCTAGGATACGTCTCGGAAGGAGGGAAAATGTTTGTCGTCAGCAAAATTAATTTTAACCTCGATTGCTTCTATTAAAATGCAATACATGTTTTGTTAATTAAAAAAACATTCAATTCTACATGTACATTCAGATAAAAGTTCTGAGAACACCGAGTTTGTAAAACATAGCAGCCGCTTGAGCTGTGCATTTGTGGTATAATTATGGTGAAACAGCAGAGGTCGTTGTCTGTAAGACTGTAAATCTTACTGAAATTAGAGCAATTTAGAGATTATTATTACACTTTTTATGCTAAGAGATTTGATTAATCAAGAAGCCCAAAATCACATTGCCTTCATGAATTTGCATCTTGGATTCTTACATTTTTAATAAACTAAGTTAAAAATCAATGAAAAATCCTAAGTTAGGTCTCAGCGCCCAGGAATTGTATTTTAGTAGAAGAATAAGTGTTTGTATGCATTAATTTAATAGTAATTTTTGGTGCGCTTTCAAATTAGATATTCTCACAGAACTTACACAAACGCCAGATTTAAGTTAACCTAGACTAGTGATGTGAAAAACTGCTCTAAATTGATTGAATTTACAATATTTTTATTTCATTTTGTCAACTTTTTGGCAAATATTAGTATAAATGGCATCCGAAATATTCGCCCCAACATTAGCCCCCTCAGCACATTTACTGTTGTGAGTTAAATGTTACTATATAAATATACAAATATGTTCAGAAGGTCAAGTAAATTATAATGAGAAATCTCAGTAAATAAACCAAAAACATTAGGGTGGCCAACTTTTTCCGAAACAGTCTAAAAACGTCAAAAAACTTCTTATTCATATATAGAGTAGCGTTTCTGACTGGCTACCAATGCTTGTTTTTACCTAAAATGATTTTTAGTGCAGAAAACTTCGACAAAAATCACAATTTAGAACAATTTTGTTCAAAAAGTGCTCAGATGTCTACAACTTGATTTATTTTGAAAAGCACTTTCTCACTATTTTCAATGTGTGCATGTGTGTATGTGTGTGCACTTGGAGCAGGCATGTTATTAAAGCAATTAAGGGTAAGCGTAGCAAATTTTACATTTTAGGCCAAAAAATGCAAGAAAACATGCCTGAAATTTAATTATATAGAGGTTTATCGATTTTTCAGGATCTACTGGATTTTCAAAGAGGGGTTCTATAAACCCTTCCCCTGTGCCAATAAGTGGTTGACGACCGAAAATCATTACAAAATGAATATCCATTATTTTGCTTGCCATATATTTTGGGCTAATATGGGAAAGTGGTGGTCGCATTAATGGTAAATTAGCTCCTGAGCAAAAACACTAGGTAATAAAATCTGTGCTTGTTGGTCGGGACGAACACAAAGAAACACATGTTTAGGTAAGTTTTATAAAACAGTCATGGGGGGGGGGGCTAATGTTTAAGGCGAATCTCCCGGTTTTGGCAAAATGAAATGAAAATATTGCAAATTCAATCAATTTAGAGCAGTTTTGCACATCACTAGTCTATGTTAAGTAAAATCTGGCGCTTGTATAAGTTCTGTGAGAATATCTAATTTGAAAGCGCACAGTCTTACAGGACCTCAGCTGTTTCACCATAATTATACCACAAATGCTTAGCTCAAGCGGCTACCTTCAATTATATGTTTTACAAACTCGGTGTTCTCAGAACTTTTATCTGAATATGCATGTATAATTGAATGTTTTCTTGTTTAACAAAACATAGAAGCAATCGAGGTTTTAGTTAATTTTGCTGACGACAAACATTTTCCTTGCTTCCGAGACGTATCCTAGCCATACTGGACGATGTAAATATATCATAGCAATGCAGCAAATATGAATGATTTTCAAAATTGTCTGAAAAATGTTTCAAATTCAACAAAAAGTTTACAACCTTTACAAAAAATATTCCAAACTTTACAAAAGTACTATGCTCAAGCATGTAGAATTTATTTTAAGCTTAACAAAATATATTCCAAATTTTACAAAAAATATTCAAAACTTGATAAAATATATTCCAAACTTTACAAAAAAATTTTCAAACTTAACAAGAAAAATTTCCAAACTTTTCAGAAAAGTTACCAAAGTTTACAAATGTAACAAAAAAAGGTTTTGGCATCGTTCACTTAACTTGAATTTATCTGTTTTATCGTGTCATCCACCCAACATTCAATACGTTTCTATTTCAAATGTTTGTATACTATTACTTCAAATCTAGTTCAACTATATATGTTACCTAGTTTCAATTCTATGGATGCAATTGTCAAATAATAAAGTTAGTCTGCCTCTAAAGTACAGTCATAATAAGTCGTTTGCTACTTATTTTCGGGGGCAATCTGGGAAGAATTCGCCCACGGCATTGTTTTTGCATATTTTAGCAATATTTTGAGCCTCAACTTTGTTTGTTGGAGGAATTGCATATATTTACTGAATTGTGAGTTAGTGATTTGGAAAATTCAATCGCACTGCTTTGAACGCAATTATTCAATATTATTGTGGCAAATTTCGAATTGATAACTTTGATTCTGCAAAACTGTTTGCGCCATTCTGGAATACCAAAGTTCGTGATTTCTCAGAGATCTGGACTGACTTTTTCAATAATAATTTTATGTTGACAAGAGCGACTAAAATGCAAATGATACAGGACACCTTAGACGAAATTCAACAAACTTTATCTACGCCTAGACAACCTTTTACCATGCCTTCCTTGAAAGCTGATCAGGACTTTTTTCATGGTAGAACAGGAGAAAACTTTGATCTTTGGCTCGATCGTTTCAACTAATATTCACAAGCCCTAGAATGGAATGATGACTATAAACGGAAAATTCTTCCCACATTTCTGCGTGACGCAGCAGAAATTATTTTCAATGGAATCCCAGCCACCCAAAGACCTACAATAACATTCAAAGATTTAACGGACACTTTGGGAGCTCGTTTCAACCCTGCTCATGCAGCAGAAATAAAATCATCAGAATTACATTCACGTAGACAATTGAGAGGTGAGTCCGTCCTAGATTATGCTGTTTCAATCCAAAACTTACGTCAGAAGCATATTCTGAACTTTCTCACGATGTAAGAAATCACATAATGAAAAGATTTTTCATTGCTGGATTGTTGCCAGAAATCTGGAAAGTAGTAATGTCAGTTAACCCTAAAACTTTTGAATAAGCTGAAATAGCTGCACTTAATGCTGAAGCTCAGCTAAACATTTTTAATAAGCAAGCACTGCAAAATTCCGTTTTAAATAATCCAAAATCGTTTCAACCTTCATCATCATACACAACCTACACTAATAAGCAAAAATCATTCGGTAGATCAGCTCCATTTCGTTTTCAAAATAGAAATGCACCTAAATTACCATTAGTTATGTACAGCCGTACTACTGATGGCCGCCCAATCTGTTTTAACTGTGGAAAACCAGGCCACATTGCTGCAAAATGTCGTAATATTCAGAGATTTCAAAATAATAGAAATAGATTCGTTCCTATAAGACAAAATTATTATCAAAAGCCGTCACAATATAATCGTCAGCCTGTTTCGAATGTAAATACCGTTGATGCTCAAGATAACACTTTTGACCAACTCTCATTTTTACACGAAGAGAATAATAGTTTGAAAGATCAACTTAAAACGTTGACAGACATGCTGCAGTTCACTCAAATGTCTGAGAATCAAGGTGCTTCACATCATAATCATCAAAATTTAGTTTTTTCATGTAAAAAGCCACTAAAACCTCGAATTGAAGAGCGTATCACAAGCACTGCTCATTTACTGTTTTCATATGTTCAGCCTAGTGTTTTGTTTTTCATTGCATTAGCATTTTTGCTAATTCCAATATCTATGTCAGTCAGTCACAGTTTCCAGATATGCGGTATTTCGCATCATGGACATGCATATCATGTGCCAGAGAGCATAAAGTGTATTCCACCTGAGGCAGGTACCATTATCACTGAAAACGTGCAACTATATGTGCCAAATCATGATCCCGCTTCGAAAGAAGCATGTAAATGCTCTATCAAGCGAAGAACAATTTGTACAAACGTAGGTATATTTGGATCAAAAGGTATTGTGTCAGATAATGAAGTTTATGTGCGTATAAGCCCTGCAGGGTGCAGTCTGATTGTTGAATATCGAGTTTGGAACTCAGTTGAGCTTATAAAAGTAGCAGGAGGCTTTTATAAATCGAACTTTACATTGAGTCCGTATTTTTCGTATTGTTGTCACGATGTGTGCACATCAGAATCAAATATTGTTCTTTTGAGAGGTGAAATAGGAACATATGACGAAAAAATGCTAATAAGTAGCCTAGGCAATGTATCAGAGTGTAAAGCTTTCAATAGCTACTGTGAAACATTGGGAGGTACTATAGTTTGGAATGGAAGCTTATAAGTACCATGTGCCTATATAAAACGTGAGTGGTATGATATACAGGCAGTGGGAAATTATTTTATCCTGCCTAAAATTCAAGGTGCATTTACGCGTTTGCACAATAAAACCGTTTCTGTAGCTAAGTCATGTTTGCCAGAATATTATATTTTAACAGATCAAGGCATTGCATTAGCACCAAAGGATAAATATGCAATTATGAAGTTAGCCCCAGACTTACTTAAAATGAATAAGACAGATCCGAAATTCAAAAAGCTAATTGACTCACAAAAACGGTTAGTGCGTCAAGTACCCAAAATTATAGCTTTAAATTGTAATGTGGCAAACGGCCAACCACTTTACTCAGTGAGCAAAATTTTACCCGCACCGGTTTCCCGGATCTTCCGCTCTAACACGCGTGTGTAGTACTAACCGACTACTCGGGCTCTTGCTCACTTCTGCGCAATATATTCATTAAGAATATGTTTCACAACAACATCAACCCCACGGGTTTAACACCGAAGTAGACAATTTCCACTGATCCGTAGCTCCCCCGCTACATTCCTCCGCCTTAAGAGGAGAACCGCACAGACAACCTGAGTTCGTCAATCTCCGTGGGACCTCCAATTGTAACATGGCAAACGGCCAACCAACATTACTCAGTGAGCAAAATTTTACCCGCACCGGTTTCCCGGATCTTCCGCTCTAACACGCGTGTGTAGTACTAACCGACTACTCGGGCTCTTGCTCACTTCTGCACAATATATTCATTAAGAATATGTTTCACAACAACATCAACCCCACGGGTTTAACACCGAAGTAGACAATTTCCACTGATCCGTAGCTCCCCTGCTACAAAATGATGATCCGATAAATTCAAAGTTACAGAACCTCAAAGCAATGCTACAAAACATGCAAATTAATGAATTTTGAGATGTATGGCCTAATCTATGTCATATAGCTTCAATACAACTTAAGCTGATATGGCAATTTTTTCGATTTGATGCTACAGTTGGAGCAAGAGCTCTATTTGATCGAAATGATATATATGCTCATTTCACAGGTTCTGTACTCAGAGTATGGAAATGTGCGCCAGTGAATATCTCATTAATTTTCTGAGATTACAAAATCAAAAACGAATGCTATGCTTTTCTGTCAGCACAAGATCTTAACGGTTCAACATATTTTGTTTTACCAGGAAGCAATGATCTTGTTCAGTCATCACCAAAAGTTCCCTGCAAACAAGTAATACTAGGTGTATTCATGGATCATAATTCTCAAACCTGGCGAAATTAAAAAAAACAACAATTACCGACAATAATTTTTGATTCACCATCAATTATACCTGAGTCACCAACTTTACAAAGAACAAATATTGCTATGCTTCAAGGAATGATCCTAAATTTTGAGCGTTTGCAAGAACAATTTGATCACTTTGTTGACAATACAAATCATCTTATTTTTGATCCAAAAACGTTACAAAGATCATTAAGAAATATCCAAGAAGGCACTGAAAAATACATTGAACAAGGAATAAATCCATCTGGCTTAATTTGGAGTATTATAAAATTTTTCACAAGTGGAAAATTTCAAACAGTACTAAATGCTCTTCTTATAATAGCATTCATACTTTGCATTTGCTATGGATTTTCTTTTGGGTACCCATTTTTTCAAACCTGTTTGAAAATTTTCAAATGCTGTTTATGCCACAGAAGACAAAGAAATATACATGAACATGACATTGAACTTCAACCTATGACTCAAAATCAATGACACTTAGCTCATACAGTAGGAAACTCAGATCAGCCTACAATTTGCATTATATTGCAAAATCTTCCTTGTATGGCATTGATTGATACGGGAGCAAGCATATCCCTTATTAATGAAAATACTCTCAATGCTATTGAGTCATTACATAAGCCAATATTGACAATACTGGCTAACTCAAATGCAATCTCGTTGACTGGACATAATGTTCCAACCATTGGACAAGTTGTGCTTAATTTGCAAATCGGCAAATTCAAACATAGATTTTCATTCTATATTATGCCAGACTGTCCCCACTCAGTAGTCTTAGGAATAAATATATTGAAGCAAATTGGAAAAGGCAACTTGCAATTCAATTTCACAGAAGGATGGGTATCAACAGGAAGTGAAACTCTGCCACTTCTAATGCCTATGAATCATGCTAATGAGGAAGTTTTCTCAATGAAAAGCTCAAAAACTGTCACAATGCCATCACGTACATTATGTCTCATTCAAGTTCAACCGAATTACAAAAACAAATTACCCGACAAAATAAATCAACATATTTTTCTCCCAAATCCCAAGTTTTCGACATTTGGACCTCTCTTTATCCCAAAAATCATACAATCATCGGAATTATCAATTGATAATCTACCAGTGATAAATCCAACAAATACTCCAATCACTCTGTACAAAAACTTAATCTTTGGAACTCTACAAAGTATGCACACAAACAACACATCACTTGCATACTCTAAATTCGAAAATCTAGTCAAATCAAAGCTTCAAAATATGAAAGAAGAATTTTGTCCCCACATAAGAAGTTTTCTACTCGAAAACTATCAATCATTTTACCATATAAATGATGCTCCAACATCCACTGAGTTAGTTGAGCACAGAATTCCAACTTCAACTCATGTGCCCATAAAGCAGAAGCCATATAGAGTTCCATACTCTCAAAGACAAATTATCAAAGAAAACATTGAGAAAATGCTTAAGCAGAATATTCTTTAGCCTTCTAATAGTGTTTGGTCTAGCCCAGTTGTTTTAGCAAAGAAGAAAGACAATACTGGACGCTTCTGCATAGATTATCGAAAACTGAACAGCATAACAGAAAAAGATGTCTATCCACTTCCAAGAGTCGATGACAGTATTTGACAATATAGGAAAATGCACGATTTTCTCCACGCTAGATTTGGATCGTGGATACTGGCAAATCAAGATGGATGAAAAAGACAGGCATAAAAATGCATTTACAACTTTTATGGTCCTCTACAAATTTAATGTAATGCCCTTTGGCTTGTCAAACGCCCCAGGCACATTTCAACGGCTTATGGAGCATGTTTTGAAAGATCTTCAATGGACTAATGTATTTGTTTATATGGATGATATATTAGTTTGCTCGAAAAATATATCACAGCATGTTCAAGATTTGCAAGAAGTTTTTAACAGACTTAAAGCAGCAAATCTTAAATTAAATTTAAAGAAATGCACTTTTGCACAGCCTGATGTTCTTTACCTTGGACATCTAATTACAGCTGGTGGTCTATGTCCAGAGAAAGCTAAAGTCAAAGCAGTTCACAAATTTCCAACACCAACAAATATAAAAAGCTTAAAAGTTTCCTTGGACTAGCGTCATACTATCGATGTGTCATAAAATCCTTCTCAACAGTAGCTAGCCCGCTGTTTAAGCTACTAAAGAAAAATACTGAATTCAAATGGACTGATCTAACTGAAAAAGCTTTTCTAGAACTGAAAAATCTACTGACATCAGCTTTAGTTCTAGCTTATCCAAACTTTGATGAACAATTCAAAGTGCAAACTGATGCTTCAGGAAATGGATTAGGAGCAATACTATCTCAAGACACAGAAATTGGCGAAAGACCAATTGCATTTGCAAGCAGAAGTTTGAATAAAGCCGAGCGAAATTATTCCACTATAGAGAAGGAAGCCCTTGCTATAATTTGGGGATTGAAAACCTTCCGACCATACATTAATGGCCATTCATGCATTTTGCAAACAGATCATGCCCCATTACGGTACTTAACATCAACAAACATGGCAAACTCAAGTCTAGTTCGTTGGTCAATGATTTTACAAGAGTATACACTTGAAATACAATTTAAACCAGGTTCTAAAAAGATGAATGCGGATGCTTTATCCAGAGCTCTGATATGTGCTATAGATAAACCCAGAACTCTGAGAGAATATCAAGAAGAAGATGCATCCCTTGGAATCA
This sequence comes from Mermis nigrescens, assembly GCA_036768485.1. Taxonomy (NCBI): domain Eukaryota; kingdom Metazoa; phylum Nematoda; class Enoplea; order Mermithida; family Mermithidae; genus Mermis; species Mermis nigrescens. The sequence continues at coordinate 208,283 of JAVLUZ010000569.1, forward strand.
TCCTTAAATATCTAGAGAAAAATGAAATTCCAACTGATGAAGACTTCCAAAATCGTCTTGACTACATTTTAAAACATTACATACTCATTGATGGTGTTCTTCACTTCATAAAAGACAAAAGTAATACAGCAGTCATTGCTTTACCATACTCAATAATTAATGAAATCCTTGAGCATTTTCATGACGATCTATTTGCAGGTCATCTAGGTTTCAAAAAAACCTTGCAGAAAATACAGGGAAAATTCCATTGGCCAAAAATGGCTAGTGATATTTATAAACATTGCAAATAATGCTTAGATTGTGCAGGATGGAAAGCTCCTCCAAAGTACATCAAAGCTCCATTGCTTCCTATTTCAATTTCTGAACCTTTTGAACTCATAGCAGTGGATATTTTAGGGCCATTGCCACTAACACTATCAGGAAACAAGTTTATTGTCGTCTTTTGTGAATATTTTACTAAGTGACCCGAGGCATATGCATTACCAGGTATGAAAGCTGACACTGTTGCCAGAGTATTTGTAGAAAAAATTGTATGTCGACACGGAGCTCCAAAGAAATTATTATCTGATCAATGAAGCAATTTCACATCACAGCTCATTAAAGAAATTTGTAGGTTATGAGGAACAACTAAACTTTACACAACACCATGTCATCAACAATGCGATGGACTTACTGAAAGGTTTAATAGAGTATTAGCAACAATATTATCAATGTACGTCTCCTCAAATCAAAAAGATTGGGACTCTTTTTTCCATATGCACTTTTTGCCTACTGAATAGCCAAAAATGAATCAACTGGATATGAGCCATTTTACTTAATGCATGGAAGGCATGCACGGCTGCCCATTGATGTAGCCCTGTCTACAATGATTAATGAAAAATATGTCGACATTGACGATTACAGCACCGAACTGCAATTGAAATTGACTAAAGCATGGACATTAACAAAGATAAATGTGGAGAGAGCTCATGAGCATCAAAAAGATCAGTACGATCGATCTCAATATTCTGGAAACTTTAAAGTTGATCAGACTGTTCTACTGGAAACGCCAGTGGTTGCGCCTAAAAAAAGTTAAAAAGTTGGTACATAGTTGGCACGGACCATATATTATAATGTATTATAACCGTGTAGTACTTCGTATCTATTTGAAAAAATTTAAAAAATGTTTATTTAAAGTTTTTTGTTATTATGGCGAAAATGTAAAAAAAGGTTTTAGCATCGTTCACTTAACTTGAATTTTATCTGTTTTATCGTGTCATCCACCCGACATTCATTATGTTTCTATTTCACATGTTTGTATACTATTACTTCAAATCTAGTTCAACTATATATGTTATCTAGTTTCAATTCTATGGATGCAATAATCAAATAATAAAGTTAGTCTGCCTCTAAAGTACAGTGATAATAAGTCGTTCGCTACACAACAAATTTTCCAAACTTTACAAAAAATTTTCAAAACAATACAAAAATTTGTTTAGTAAGATCAAAAATATTGTTAGCATATTGAGAAATTATGTCTCTCAAGAGTCTTATACTAAATATTAAAACACAAGAAATTGTAAGGAATCAAATAATTTCTAAAGCCTACCTAAAATCTAATCAGATGATTTCTAAACTGTGCATAAAATTTTTTGAATTTCAGGAAGAAATATGTTCAAAATTCAGTACTTTTGGATTATGTCAGCTTTTTCATGCTTATTCTGGCAGATACGCAGAAATCTAAACTTTTGCTAGCTAATCAGCGTTATTGTTTAAGCTCTAATTTAGCTCGCCACCATACGTGGGCAGCAAGAAAATTCTGGGGGCGGGTGCAAATTTTTGAAGGTCAAAAAATGGCCTTAAAAATGGTGGTATAGCGATAAAAACACCGTTTTTCGACGTTTCTCATCACGCACTATCTATTGGCATCAAAAAATTGCGAAAAAAAAGAAAAAATTTTCAAAAATTGAATTCTGGGGGTATTTTGATTTCTGGGGGGGTATTTTGGTTTCTGAGGGGGTGCATACCCCCATCTCCCCACGCCCAGGTGTGCTCGCCACCCTTATGTGCAATAACTTCACCTCCATAGGTAAACGACTTGAACAGCCTTATTGGTCCTTAATAGTATGCTTAAAGAGGCTCACTGCTCTCATAATCTTAGAAATACGCACTGTTTACTTATTTCACAAATATCAAATTTTGCTGAAATGAGTCTATCCCAACTTTATGCATATTTTACCATATTTTTTAATATGAATTTCTTGGCAATCATATTATACAGGCAAGAGACCCATGTATCGCTTTGTTTAATGTCGAGCAATTTTTTTTCTTGATTTGCATTATTTTGCATTGAAACTAATTCTTTGCATTTGCATTGTTAACTGTGTTAATTTATCCTGATAGTCTTTTTAAGCCATAAAAAGCCTGGGCAAATAAAGCAGATGTGTCAAGCAGTTTCATGAAATTTGTTTTTAAGCGGAAATTTAGACTGACGCATGCATACTTCTATGATTATCACTTGATTTAGGCTAAATATAGTCCTTGTGTGGTAATATTTACGCAGCTCGACAAATAATAGTAATTCTTATTGACATTGCATACCATAGTACACCTCTGTGATTGTGCGTATGCATGGTACTCATTACCATAGATGCACAGCAGCGCCGATCTGAGGGATCAGCTGGTCTAATGGGGTCGAAAATTTAGCTTTTTTGGGCCAAAATAAACTCAAAAACTAATATAAGTGCTAGAATAGCATTAAAACTACGTTATTACACAGTTTCTGGTCAATTTTAAGCAACCTTTTTTGCCTTTACTTTGCTTTGTTTCCCCACAAATAAGATATAAGTTAATATGACAGCACATTTTTAAGATAATTAGAAAGCTAAACGTATGACTGTAATTCATTTACTACGTGAGACATGAAGTAACCGGTACATATCCACATTTTCAGCTTGATTAAAACGGTTAATCACAAGACCTGAACTTATATGCTATAAATTAATCAAGGACTTCCATTTCATAAATACTGTATTTCAGCATTTATCCTCCAAATCAGTTAAATGTCAGTTATATTTAACCACGTTGCAATTTAACACTGATATGGTAATCTATTTATACTTATATAAAAAATATCATGTCTGGCGTGCATTTAATAAATTCTTCGAATTTCATCGCATTGATTTTGGAGATATAAGATACATAGTATAATATTGTTACTGCAAATATGATGCATTCATTTTATGTGAATACAAAGTCTGGAAGACATTCATGAAAATTTTAGAATTCGAACTTAAGTCCAGTCAGCGGATCATGATATATCAATTATGTGCTCCTGGATAGCTAAAGTATGTTGGCTAAGCAATATCTTACGTGACTCAAGCTCCGGTTGATATATTATTCAAAAACTTATGAAATCAATCGATAAATTTTGCTGGAAACCCCTCCGAGGACTGGCCTGCTCTCCTAAGCTCAATTTGCACTTTACATTAGTTCTACTTACTTATTCGTTGGCATGAGTGTCATCAGGGATGACTCTTAAAAAGCTCGTAATTAATGAAAAATTTTCTTTAAATGCAAATATTGGCGAAATTGGGACCCCATGGCTTTGTGGGATGCTTGTTGAGCCCCTTAGGCATACTTTACATTCTACATCAGTTGTACTTTACAACGGTATGGGTCGGTGCAACGATCTTCAGGTATAACTCTTAAAATGTTAAAAAAAATGTTCAAGAAGAATGTTCGTTAACAACTAAAATTCAATTAATAATTAGGCCCCATATTTTTAAGACCCTCTGCAGGGACTGTTCCATTTCTCAGTCATAAATATACCAGGTTCGTCATATACATGTCATTGTCAATATATTTTAAACACATCCGACCGCCAGTTCGTGAATTACTAGAAAACCAGTAAAATCTTTCAATGATCAAAGAAGGAAACCCCATTTCACAGGACTGCTCTACTTGTGCCACCTCCCCTCCCTACGGATAGGCTTTGGCGCCCTTCAGACCACCTCTCTAGGCTTTCGGGCACCCTACCCAGGAGTGCTCCCATCCCTTAGGCGTACGGGGATGATTCGAGCAGGTTTAAACAAAAATATAAATAATCATAGTTTCCCAGGAAACCCCCTTTTCCACCCTTCATCCCCTTTCCCTCCCCTCAGGCTTAGGGGCACGCCCGTCTATCCTTCAACACTGCCTATTCTACAACATTGCTCCCCGGCCCCATCCAAGGAAAAGTTTGGGCCCGCCCGCCTACGCTTAAGCATAGGCTAGTCTCAGCACACTATGCCAGGGAGATATGCTTAACTACTCCTATTGCAGAAAATAGTCAATTTTCAACCATTTTGACCTTCATTTTGCTTAGTTTTCTCCAGGAATTATTTAATATTTCTGTTCTGAGTGTCTATAGCCTAACCTCACATGTTTATCTGATGTCTAACTATACATGGACACCGATTGAGTTCTGGGGGTCTTATATGTATATTCAAAGGTGAAAAAGTGTCAAAACATTGACGTAAACTACAAAGCACTATTTCAATACTTTTCTCAGCATAAAAATTGTAAAAGACTAAAAGAATTTGAAAATTGCTTGAGGTCTGTCGAATTCTTGAATCTTTGGGATTCTAGGATTCTAGACCATACATGTGCAGAGTGGACGGCGTGGGTAAGCCGTCTGGGAGATGGTTAAATAGTGAGCTTTTCTGGGCCAAAATGACGTCAAATATTAATATTAATGCTAATAGTGTTAGAACTCTAATAATTTACTGTTAGTTGATTTCAAGCATTTTTGAAGAAAAGTTAGATTTTCAACCATTTTTGACCTACATTTTGCAGCATTTAGAAAATTTTCCATCTTTCGATTCTGGTTACTAGAGATCCTCCCCTAAAACTCATACGTATGTACATGTCTAGTCCCCAAACCCCCGTGCTCAGGTTTAGTCTACTGGACCCAAACCGCTGATGTGCATTCTGATTGATTGAGACATTAGCATGTTCACTTAATTTTACGTTAAATCTTTTCTGAACTGATTTGATGCTGATGGATAATTTAAGGAAATGAATGAAAAGTTGTTTATTTCGAGATTTGTACTTTCTTCTAACCTCCAACCTGAATTGCATGTCGCTTTCACTGTTCAATGAAGATTTTAGATGGTTTGATGGTTTCTCAACTTTCCCAACGGCTATTTACTAAAAAAATTTTTAATTATTTTTAAAACTGAACAAATTACAGATTAAAACGTGAATAATCGTAGCATTTTTCTAATATGGCTGCCTCCATGACACCCCCATTGAAAAATTCGAATTCTTTACGTAATAAAATGATAATCATTCAAAACCGCTTTCCTGAAGATTCCAAAAGATGCTTGAACATCAAATAAGTTGAAATGCGCAACCGGTAAAATGCGTGGTTTATGAAGGCAGCCATATTGGGAAACATTACATCAAGATTGCAGGACGAACTATTAAGAAATAGGGAAAACAAAAACATATAAGGTTTCAAGCGCAAAAATATCTAAGTATTATGCTACTTTTCAAAAAAGAAGATAAAATCAGTGTGCTGTGGTAACCATTCAGAATAAGGACGGTTTTCAGAACATAGCTTATTGTAGCCAGAACTTAGCACAATTTTTCCGGTGAAATACTTTTATTTGCAAATTGTTCCATTTTAAATGATTTCTTTCATTAAAATCCGTGCAGTGGTTGTTGAGTTAATCTTAAGACTGGCCATTTCAATGAAAGTAAGCATCAATGTGTAACTACCACAGTTACACGTTACAAACTTATACGAACTTTTTAACATTAGTTCATGGAAGCCAGCCGACGACATCGTCTTACTGTACCGGATTCACATAACTTTTCGAGCAGCTGTCCTTGCGATGTGTTAGTTGGAGGTTATGCCTTCAGTTCCCAATTAATTCCCATTTTTCAATACAAAATTCAATTAGGTACTTGTCCGGTAAAGTAGAATAACGTATATCTTAATAGCAGTTGTTTACCTATGTTACCGCTGTAAGCTTCTTGAATATTCTATTTGGTAAAAAGTAATTTCAATCAATGTTAGTTTGTTTTCGTTGACTTTGTTTTACTGTAGTCATCCCAGTAGGGGATAGTGAGTCTGAGTTCTGACTTTGGAGCGTCGTTGTGTTTTTAGCTTTAGTGTATTTGCTTTGTGCCAGTGTAGTGTCATTAAGTGTCGGGGCGGTAAAACGTCCGGCCGGACACTTTACAATGCGGCAAAGTGTCCGGCGGACACATTACAGTGAGCAGTAAAGTGTCCGACCTTGCGGTAAAGTGTCCGGGTCATGTTGTTCTTATTTTTTGTAACAGTAGCGAAATTGCATATGCATGTATGTACTTATTCAACAATAAACTGACTATTGTTTACGCACAATGCAATGCTGTGACCTTTGACCGCTTGTTATGATCAAAAATCGCATGACTTTTTGGTTGCTTCTGATGCATAAATATTCTGGAGTTCATTTAAAATATTTGGCCGTTATCAAAAGTGCGTTGCGAATTGGAGGCTCTGATCCTCCGAAGTTTCTGAAAAATATCTTTGAATTTCGGCGGTTAATCGACAGGTTGGTGAAATATTCGGAATTTCGATCAATTCGGCGGTTAATCGAAAGGTTGGTGAACCGTTTGGATCTTCTATTCATTCGGCGATAATCAGCTTGTTATTTATGCCATGGTTGTAAGCAAGCGTAACCAAATAGTAGCTTACTTGTCGACTGGCAAATACCCCAAAAAAGCCTCAGAAAATGACAAACGAATACTTTGATGACAATCAAAGTGGTTTATACTGAAAAATGGAAGCTTGTTGTACCATTTGCGCGATGGTAAGCAATCAAATCAAATCAAATCAAATCAAAAGTTTATTTGTCATCAAACGAAAAAATGGGCAAATAATTATTGACATCAAAACACGCGATATTATTCTTCAATTACATGAGAAAATTTTTTGATACATAAATTATATAATTCCAAACGATACCCAAACAACTACCTGCGTGCATAAATTACGGTTTCATGAATGCATATATTAAATCTGGACTAAAAAGTTTGATAGACAAGGACACGTAAAGGCCAATTAGAAATGCGCTTACTTACGGCCCTGAAGAAAAGCATCAAAATCAAGGGTTTTTAATCTCATCATAAACGCTTTCGAGTTAGGAGCTTGTATAACATTATCAGGCAAAGAGTTTCATACAGTAACAATTTGATTACAAAATTCATATTTTCTAATGTTCAGATTTGATTTATTTACAATTAGTTTCCGAGAGTTTGTGGCACGATTTGACCCCGTATTGAGAACAAAAAAGTCTTCAAAAGGCAGTGCTTGAAATTACCCTCAAATTAAAGACAACCCAAATTAAAGGTTCAAAGACAAGAAGTCATAAGACAACCCATATTAAAGCTGCGATTGTATTTACTATATTATATATATATATTCAATTCACGCCATTTTCAACTTCCATTATGGGATCAAAAAAACACAATCGCCAGTCGAAATCTCCACCTCGTGTAGCGATTAAGAACAAGCCGTCGAAATCATCTACATCCACGCCAATAAATCCTTCGCTTAACTTTGATTCTAGCATTTGTCCATGTATTCTCTGCTCAAAGGATGTTACGGATGACGATTCCTCGGCTATCCAATGTCATCTTTGTTCAAATTGGGCCCATGGCGAGTGTTTAAAAGTCCCTATCGCGGTTATTAATTATTTCAATAGCCAGCCTTATTCTGACGCTCGCCACTCCTTTCCATTCATATGTCCTAATTGCAAGCCTAATTTCGACGAATTAGCTACTTTACCGAAGAAGTTTATGGAACTTAATGACCGTGTTGTTCATCTAGAAAATCATTTTTCTAGACTGCCTACTGATTTTACGCATGCCCAACCCGATTTATCTACCTTGATCAAAGATACAATCGAACGCGAATCGAAAAAGCACAATGCGGTTCTTTTCAATCTACCCGAATCGACCGATGATCTTGATCAAGTTAAATCGTTGATTGGAAATTACTCCGAAACCCCGGACCTGAAACCTGACGACGTTCAACGCGTCTTCAGAGATGGGCCCAAGCACCCGAATAAGGTGCAGTTCGTTAAAGTCTGTTTATCGTCTACTCAGGCTCAACGTCAGTTCATTGCTCTGATTAACAAAACCGTCCGTCTCACTACTAAAGGTCCTTTGTCTCGACTTCGTAGCCGTCCCGATTTGTCGTTTCTGCAGCGTCAGCGACAACGCGCTCTATTGACCGAGTTGCGTGAGCGTCAGGCATCTGGCGAATCTGATCTCTACATCGACTTCAGAGCTGACTGCATTAAGAAGAAAACCTATCAGGGAGTTAACGTATCACATAGTGCTCGAACTATTGTTGCGCGCTAGGGATTTTCGCCCCAAAAAATTGACTCGTTTCAATGTTTTTTCACTAATTCTCGTAGTCTGGTAAACAAATTAGGTGATCTACACTTTATGTTAATTGAAGAAAAATTTGAAATCATATTTTTTTGTGAAACTTGGCTCCACGAAGGTATAACTAATGGTCTTTTATGCCCTCTAAATAATTATCAAATTTTTCGCTCTGATCGTGTTAATTCCAGAGGTGGTGGTGTTGCTTTATTCATTAAAAATGCATATAATGCTATATCTATAAAGCCCCCTGATGCTCTAGTTGTCCCTGAACTGCTTCTGATTGATATTATTGATGGTTTTAACAAAATTCGTTTCGTTCTTCTATATCGCTCTCCTAAATATGACTTTGCTTATGCTGAAAAACTTTGTAAATGCTTGGAATGGGCAATAATGGTTCCTTATTCTGTTGTTATTTTAGGTGATTTCAACCTACCTAAAATTAATTGGATAAACAACACGTTCCCTGCTGATCCCCTAAATACCTTGTTTTTCGATACTCTATCTAAAACAGGACTAAACCAATTAGTAAGCCAAAGTACACACGAGAATAATATAATCGACCTTGTTTTTGGGACAAATCTTGTACACAATGTTACTGTTTTACCGTCATTTTCTAACAGCGATCATAACTGTATAACTTTTCATTGTTCTCTCAAGCTCAAAGATAAATACAATTTGGCTCAACTTAACTTTAGAAAAGCAAATTATACCGAAATCGCTAATAGACTTAATTGTATATCTTGGCCTGATGCCTTTTCTCAATGCACTAATGTTAATGAAATGTATGAATTATTTTTAACGATATTAAACTCATTGATCGACTCTTTCGTTCCTAGGACATATCGAAAATCAAAAAACCACCGTAATTATCCCCAAAATTTGCGAAAATTATTTTCAAAAAAACTTAAATTGTGGAAAAGATATAAGAATATTCGCTCCACAACTAATAAAGTCCTATATAAAAACCATTGTAATATTTTGAAATCCGAAATTTCAAACTTTTTTGCTACCCAAGAAAAGAATATTCTGAAAGATAAAAGCTTAAAATCGTTTTACAATTTTGTTAACCAAAGACTAGATAATCGTAACCCTATACCCCCAATCAACCATAATCTAAAAATCATACATGATCCTAAATTAAAATCTGATCTCTTTAATCAGTATTTTGTTTCAAATTTTTCTAAAGATAATAATTCTTTACCCTTCTTCCAGGAGCGTTCCGATCGCGTGTTGCACAACGTTAATTTCGACCCATTTGTTATTATGGACGTACTACGAAAAGTGAAAGGATCGCTTTCAACCGGTCCAGATGGCATTCCAATGCTATTTTTGAAAAAATTAATGACTCAAGTAGCTGAACCTTTAAGTACTATCTTTAATGTTTCTTTTGCTTCTGGACAGGTCCCAAATCTATGGAAATTAGTTAACGTTATTCCTATTTATAAAAAGAACGATTCGGCACTAATTTCTAACTACAGACCTATCTCCATTTGTTGTTCTGCTAGTAAAATTATGGAAAATATTATCAACTCTAAAATCTCAAAATTTTTGACTGAAAATAGTCTTTTACACCCAAATCAATTTGGTTTTCAAAAATTTAAATCTTGTGAATTGCAACTTCTGAAATGTAAATCAGATTGGGTCGATTCTTTGAGCAATAAAATTCCATTAGACATTATTTATATTGATTTTTCTAAAGCTTTTGACCAGGTATCCCATATCAAACTTTTACATAAACTTTCTAATTTTGGATTAAGAGGTAACCTTCTTGTATGGTTGAATGTTTTCCTTCGCGATCGATTCCAACGCGTTTGTATAGGAAATTTATTTTCTGAGTATTTACCCGTTACTAGTGGTGTGCCGCAAGGTAGCCCTTTAAGTCCGACTTTATTTTTGATGTTTATTGACGATATATGTGATTTTGCCGTGAATATCAATTTGTATTTGTTTGCAGACGATGTTAAGGTTTTTGGCCCTTCATCACACCACATTTCTCTTCAATCTTGCTTAGATAAAATTTCAAGCTGGTCTAAATTATGGCAACTTCCGATTTCTTCTGAAAAAAGCTGTGTTCTTCATTTGGGAAAAAACAACCCTAAAATAAATTATTGCCTCTGCAACCTAAATATCCCTGATAATTTCGAATATATTCGCGATCTTGGTGTTCTAGTTTCTAAAAACCTTAGTTTTAAGGACCACTATAATCACATCATTAAAAAAGCTTATTCTCGGTCTTTTCTTATTTACAAATCTTTTTTCTCGCGTGACAGAGAAAATTTAATTCGCGCGTTTGTTACCTATGTACGTCCAATCTTGGAATATGCATGCTCAGTCTGGAACCCCTACTATATCACTGATATTGATCGAATCGAAAATGTTCAACGCAGGTTTACTAAACGCATATTTGGTTATCGCAGTGCTTTATCTTATAACGATCGTTTGAAAGAATTGAATCTCTGTCATCTTGAGCTACGCCGATTACACCTTTGCTTATGTAAAATGTTTTCAATCGTTCGAGGTTTTTCGTGTTATAAATTCGATGACTTTTTTATCGCTAATACCACTATTACACGTGCTTTCAATTCGTATAAACTAGTTATACCTACTGCCCGCTCAAATTTGCATAAAAGTAATTTTTCTCATAGATACATTAACATTTGGAATAGTTTACCGGACACTGTCGTTTCATCTCCTAATATTGAAGTTTTCAAAACGAGATTAGCCAACATTAATTTAAATTCATTTTTGAAGGGGCATACTTAATTCGTCATGATTATCGTGACCGTATGTCCTTTTGTCATTCCTTTTTATTCGTCGCATTTACTTGTACTCATTATTTAGTATTCACTTGACAATAAATCTTCATTCATTCAATAGGCCATGTTTAAATCAAAATAGAGCCGTCGAAGTTCTAGGCGCTCGAGACACAATTCCTTCAATCTAAAACCATAAGATAAAGTTTTATCATTGAATGATCACTTTGTGAACCTTCGTTGTACATTTTCTACTAAATTTATGTCCTTAATGAGGTAGGGGTTCCAAACTACATTGCTGTACTCAAGAATGGGCCTAACATAAGTTGTAAAAGCCTTTATCAGCATTGTGTTTTGTTTTGAAGCAAAAGTTCGAAAAATCAGGTTCGAGACTCATTGATTTTTTACTATATGAATAGCGAAAAACATTTGGCTAGCCAGGACACGAACCTGGGCTTCCTGGTTACCGGCCAAGCGTGCTTCCAACTACACCATCTAGCCGTAATTCGAGAAACAAACTTTATGCCTGTGATACAAGGAAGTCGGGGAGAAAGCTCCACTAGCACTAACCTCAACACAGTGTGCTGAATGAATAGCGAAAAACATTTGGCTAGCCAGGACAATGGACTCTAGATTTCAAATTTTTTGATATTAAAACACCAAGATCTTTCACGTCAGTCACATCTTTTGGTATCTGAAAATCATCGATTTTGTAACAATATTCAGGGTTAGACCTTCCCATCTGCAAAACAAAACATTTTTTAATGATATCTTCAGCTGCCACATGTCAGCCCAAGTTTTGATGTGCATTAAATCATTTTGCAAATCGATAAAGTTTGAAGCAAGATTATAGATCTTAATGTCATCAGCAAAAAGTGAGATAGAACTGGTGGTCTGACGATCACACAAGTCGTTTATGTACAGCAAAAAAATTGTAGGACCTAATACACTACCTTGAGGGACCCCACTCAAAACGGGAAGTGAATCAGACAATGAATTTCCCATTTTAACTTTTTGGGATCTCCCATTCAAGAAAGCTTTCAACCAGTTCAAGCAAAAACCATTAATGCCATATGCACCCAATTTAACTAGAAGTTTCTTGTGTGACACTGTGTTAAAAGCTTTGCAAAAATCGATGTAGATAGCATCAATTGGCGATTTTTCGTCAAGGTGTTTCGACCATTCATTTTTACACTCAAATAGCTGTAAGGCGCACAACTTATTTTTTATAAATCCATACTGGCAATCACTGAGTAAACTATGCTTATTGAGATGAGTCATAATGTTTTCATTTACTTTCGATTCCATGATTTTGCAAGGGATGCAACAAAGGGATATGTACCTGTAGTTTTCCGGCGATGACATGTCACCTTTTTTGTGTATAGGCACTACAATGGCTTCACTCCAAAGGGTTGGTATGCTTCCAGTCCTATAAGAAATTTCAAAAATTGTAGCAAGCGGTTGTGCCAAAAACAATTTGAGTCTCTTGACAAAAAGGCACATAGGCCATTGGGACCAACTGACAATGACGGTTTGAGGCGATTTAAAGCAGCTGAAACAGAAAAAATCAAATTTAACAGCAAAATTTTCTTTACATTCAATTCTACTAGGAAAGTAAGGTAAAATGTTGTCATCATTCACAAAAGTTTATACAAAAAATTTATTAAAAATGTCTGCCCTGTCAAAATCCTCATCAATAAATGTACCATCCTGGTTTTGTAGTAGTGGGATTTTCTTTTGACTATTCAAACGTCGGTTGACAAAAGAATTAAAGTTTTTAGATTCTTTGATTTCATTAACCTATTTTCTTTATCAGCAAAAAATTGCTTGGTCGCATTCCTTATCTCTTTGCTCAAATTTTTACATTTTTCTAAAATTTCGACATCTCGGCCAATTTTGTATTTCTTCCAAAGTCTCTATTTACAAGATTGCAATTTATAGATAACTGTGGGTAGAACTTTTCTACGCCTTTCACTTTTCTTTGGAACAAATTCAGAAATGACGAATTCCATTACAGACAAAAAACTTCGGTTAAAAATCATTTACAGTAATGGAGGAAGAAAAAGTAACATCCCATTCGATAGATGCCAAATACATTTCAATTGCTTCAAAGTTCGCTTTTCTAAAATCTAGTACGAAAATAGCTGATTCATTTTTATTTTCAGCTGCTAAGTTAAAAGAAATCATTTCATGATCACTACTAGAAAAAGGTTCAATTACGTTTACATTATACAGTAGGTCATAAGAAGTGCATAAAATTAAATCTAGCAAGGCTCATTTGTCATTAAAACTAAACCCAGATTCACGAAGCAATCATAAAAAAGTTGGGTCAGTGGATTTCGAAGCGCGAAGTTTGCGGTAAAGTTCAAATCAGGTAAATTGAAATCACCGAGTATTATGCAGTTATCCATGTTTTCAGTAAATTTTTTGACAAGGTAAACAAAACTTTTGTGCATGGTCAAGATGATACCCGGGTGGTATATAACACAAAATGAAACGAATGCTTCTGTGGGAATTTGCGTGAAAATCAATTAGAAGGGTTTCAGGAAAATCGATAAAAGGTTCCTCTAGATTAATTTTGCTAACTTTCAACGAATTTTTGTAAAAAACAGCAACACCACCTCCCCTACGGACAAGTCTGTCACATCGATAAACATCAAACACAGAAGGTGCACAAAGAAGGCCATCAGTTTTGGCATCAGTGAGCCACGTTTCACAAACAAAAATGAGATCATAGACAGCTGAAACTGGCATTGCCTGAACTTCACTGAGCTTGTTTACAAGACTCCTAGCGTTAAAAAGAATGCATTTTAAGCCTAATTTATCATTTTTAACCAAAGCGGATTTCTTAGGGGTCGTAGTACTCTATGCTCGAGAAAAAATTTTTGATGCAAAAATTTTTTCAATTCATATAAATTACGATCTATGAACCAGTCCTGCTCTACAGCTGTCCGCTTTTCGGTCAATTCCACGTTCAACCATCGCAAAGCTTCACGCGTTGCTGCCAAGACCGGTCAGGGGGAGCATAGATTTTTGTTTTGCGGCCGCGGTTGGCATTTTTGGTTACAGCTTTGATCAGATCGGCTTTTGAAAATTCGGAATCGCATTTCACCTTGATGATACGGGGCAATTTAGTACCATCTCGACGCGAGTTGATGGTTGGACCAGAACGGCGAATATTGACAATTTTAGTGTCGTCGAAACCGGCCAGCGCCAAAAAACGTTTTACATCATCGTTCAAACTTGCGTCATTGTTGAGTGGGGTAAAGTTTTCCAGAACGGCAGTCGCCTGTTTCGAGTCGGCCTCCAAAGCGTCTTTGACGGCTGACACAACAATTTTATTGATGTCTGCAGTCGGTGCTACGGGTAAAGTTTTCAAACGAACGCATGAATCGAATTTTCTGGCCAAATCGTCAAGTTTTTCATTAACAGATGACTTGAATATATCGAACCGCTTTTCAAAAGTATCAAATTTCCTTTTGACGACCACTAGCCTTTGTTCGACAGCAAAATAACGTTTGCCGGCGGGCAAACAACGAGAACAAAAAAATAGTTGGTCCAAGGTCGAAATAAAGTTATAGGCGTCGTTGCTCAATCGTAGGCAACTTGAGTGGAACCAAAATCGACAAAAGTCGCAAAATATGGCTAACAAATGGTCGTCGGCCTCATTTTTGCATTTGGGGCAAAAATGTTTTTCGGACGCGGTACTAGTCGCTGATGCCGAGCTGTTTATTCTTTTGTTTTTGGCGCCGCCACCCATTGTTCAATTAGCCTTTTAAGAGAAATGGGATAAAAAATTTGTAAAATTGTGTTTTTTATTTTTATATCATTTCAAAAATGATACGAGTTTTCATTTTCACAAATATAATAAGGTGATACCCATATCTCTACTTCTACGATACTGTTTTACTAGATCATGAATCAGCAAAATTTATACATACTTCGATTTTTTCCATTTAAGCCTGTTCTATAGTTCTTGTTTTCTTTATTGTTTTTTCGTCACTAAGTTGTGGCACTGAGTTGCGAATTGTGCAAACAATGGTCCCACAGCGACTGCCTCGGCATTCCTCCAGCCATCGTACAATTCTTTAATAGCCCCAATTTTATCAGCGCAAAATTCGACTTGCCTTTGATTTGCGTGAACTGCAAACCTGTCTTTATGCAATTAAAAGAGCTTCCCGGTAAATTGACGTTGCTAGAGCGTCGATTTGTTGTTTTAGAATCGAAATTGGAACAGTCACAGATGTTGGATTCAGTCTTTCCACCGCTGATGAACCCGCTCCCGCCCGATTTACGCCAACCGGCCCAATCATATGCAAATGCACTTCCTGCTTTGGGCACCAAAAATTTCACTGACACAGTCGAGGATGTAATTGAAGCGCGCCTGAAACAGCATAATGCTGTTTTGTTTGGCTTGCCAGACACCAAGGACGATTTGGCCGCAGTCCGCGAGCTGTTGGTTGCTAACGAAGGAACAAGGAATTTGAAAACATCCAACCATCGGACATTCAGTATGTATTCCGTGACAGGCCGGTTGATCCGGAAGGCAAGGAACCCCAGCTCCTTAAAATTGTTTGCGCTGACAGCAAGGGTAAAACAAAACTTTATAACGTACATAAACAAGGTAGTCAAACAGCGGATGATAAGTACATGGCATTGAGGGCCCGCCAAGACCTGACCTACAGGCAACGTCAGGATGGACGAAAATTGCGTGAAAATTATGAAATATTAGGCATTCCCGATCATTTTATTGATTATCGTAGAGGCGTCATTACACGTAAAAGTGACTGCGAAATTTGGTTTTTCAACATCTAACATGTCAGCTTAGGAACGTGCGCCCCTGATAAAACCTCAGAAGTCTAAACAGAGTATAAAACCAGCGAAAAAACAGTGTAAAAACAGGTTCTTGGTCATTCTCAGATTCACTCAGATTCCCATTCCAGCATTCCTGTTTGTAAAGCGTTGAAGTGTGTTTTATTCAATGCCAGAAGCATATCTAATTAACTTGAACATTTTCACTACCTCTTAGACCTATCAACATATGACATAATTTTTATTACAGAAACATGGTTAAATGATTACCCGCCGATTCTTTAGAAAAGAAAAGTTTGATTTCTTTTACAAATACATCGCAGTTTGGAACGATCTTCCTGACTTCATTGTTTCTTCCCTAAGCTAAACATATTTAAATCTAGATTAACAAACTTTGATTTATCTAGATATCTTGTGGGGCGCGCGTAAAACTTGTCATTCCATTGACTCGCATGTCCCTTTACTAATTCGTGATTGCATTTATTATATATGAGAAGAGAAGAGAGAAAGAAATTTTATTACTAATACGCCAACTGATAAAATGCAAAATGACAAAATACATAATACGCGATTACGAATTCGTAACGGGACATGCGAGTCAATCTTGTCATTTTGTATTTTGACAGTTGGTATTAGTAATAAAATTTTCTTTCTTCTCCTACTCTTAAACTCTGGGTACAGTATTATTCGTCGTGACAGAAAAAATCGGACGGGAGGAGGTATCGCCATAGTATTCAAATCATTTTTACAGCTAAAAAAGTAAACATCCCGGATGAGTTTTCTTTACTTGAAGTTACTACATGTGACATGACTGTTTTCGACTCAAAATACAGAGTTATTTTGTGTTACAGGCCTCCCAATCGAAATGAAGTTGATCAGCATTCCAGAAATTAAATGGGATAAACGATCTTCTCTCCTGAAAATAGTATTTCTTCATTTCTTCACAATTTTTTGAGCTTACAAACGAAATAAGGTTACATCAGTTTACACGACACCCTACTCTAGGTAATAATATATTGGATCTGATTTTCTGTTCATACAAATCATGCGTTTTTAACGTCAAAAACATTGAGCCTGTTTCAACTAGTGACCATGATGCCTAACTTTCGATCTTATTCCCAAAAAATTAGTAGTTGATTCTCCTGAAGAAAACTATGATTTTAGAAAAGGTGATTACGTTTCTATTATACATGATCCATCACTTGTTAGCTGGCCTGATATTTTTTAAACGTGTGTCACTGTTGACGATTTTTATTCTGTATTTTTAGATATTTTAAATTCGACGATCAAATGCCACGTTCCGTTGAAAAAATTATTTTCGAAAAAACGCAAATTTCCGAAATACATTCTGAATTTACAAGGAAAGAAACGCAGACTTTGGCGAAAATTAAAGAAGGATACAAGTTTGTCGGATGACTATAAAATTGCTTGTAAAAATGTTGATAATGCAATTACGGATTTTTATGCCAGTGAAGAGAATAAACTCATTAAAAAGGGTTCATCATTGAAAAACTTTTATAATTTTGTTAACACCAGGTTAAAACTGAAACGTTCCATACCTGATCTTGAGTTCGATGGGCAACTTATTTCTGATGAAACTGAAAAAGCCAACGTTTTTAACAATTTTTTTGGTTCTGTTTTCACTTTAAATAACAACATTCAATCACTAAATATGGAACCTGTAAAGGTAAATGATCCCCTCCTTTGGTTAAATTTGAGCTCAGTATTGTAGCCTCGGCTTTAAATAAGCTGAAGCCAGTTTACAAATACATTGTATATGTTATAGCGTAAGCCTATGTTATAACATAGGCTATTTTTAAGAATTGCCTATGCTTAACCATTGCCTATCTTATAGCATTACATCTAGGGTACCAGGTATAACTACTCAACCATATGGTTATCTGCTGCTGCTGAAAACCTATAAATATGACTTCCTGGTCCTTGATCAGACACATTATGCAAGTAAACCTAAGCACAAAAGGATGTGTGTATATATAGGTTTGATTTCCCGGTCCTTTGACTTCCCGGTCCTTTGACTTCCTGGTCCTTTGACTTCCCGGTCCTTTGACTTCCCGGTCCTTCGACTTCCCGGTCCTTTGACTTCCTGGTACTTGCTTGAGCCACAGAAAACGGTACCATTATGTAGAAAACAATAGGCCGACTTTTTCACATGTTTTAGCATAGCGGCACCACTGAAATACGCTTGCGGGGGTCTCTATACTACTTGCGTAGTTATGGGGGCAGCCATATTGGAAAAAATAACATCAAGATTGCAGGACGAACTATTAGGAAAAAGGAAAAACGAAAACATAAGGTTTAGAGCACAAAAATATCTAGGAGTTATGCCACTTTTCACAATAGAAGATAGAATCAGTGTTCTGTGGTGACCATTCAGAATAAGGACGGTTTTTAGAGCATAGTTTATTGTAGATAGAAGCTAGCACAATTTTTTTCTGCAAAAGACTTTTATTCGCAAATTGTCTATTTATAACAATTTCTTTCATAAAAATCCGTGCAGTGGTTGTTAAATTAATCTTAGAAATGGTCATTTTAATGAAATTAACCATCAATGGGCAAGAGGAATACTTGATTTATGTAGCCTGCTGTTATACTGTAGGTGCTTCATATTATATATTTTATTTTTTTGAAATCATTTCGATCATTTATATACTTGTTTATTTCCTTACTATCAATGGATGAAAAGTCAGAGCCATAAATATACCTAATTTGCCAGTTTGTGTCAAAATGCGCGAATAGGCATGCATACCTGCTTTTCAAATATCAACACACTATGTAGATACCCATAATATTCAAATATTTTTGCGTTTATAGAAGAAATTCTTCCGTATATTTCGGACTTTTGCATGACTTTCGTTCTTCTCCTTTTTTAGACTCAATAATGCATCCAATCAAGTACCAATATGTATTTACACTCAAATTTTCTGTTCCATCATCGCATTTTTGCATGTTATGCTCGTTACTGTATATGTATGTAGCATGTAATCATTAAATTTTACTCTATAGACTTTAGAGTAATTTTCTAATTTCCTACAAAAGTTGCCATTTTTCAACATTCTTAATTTAAAAGAATAAGCTGGTTATGGTCATACTTGCTTATCTTTATGATGTTTATTTTACTTATGTCAAATTGTTTATCCATCTGTTTAGCTGCAAATTTTACTGTAAATATTCCACGACTTATTGTACCCTGTACATTCGAAGATCGTTAATCCACCAGACTCGCTAGGTTTCGGATCCCGTCGATTTATGCCTATGAAGGCTCGTATTGTGCTTGTGCATATGTGGTTGTGGTTTTCTAAAATTGAGTAAGCTTTCATTGATTGCTCTAACACGATTTTTAATAGTTCAGTCTTTAGTTAAAGAAGTGTAGTACGTACATTTACATAAATAAACATAAGGATCAAAAAAGCATAGCATGTACACATATATAAATATATAAAAGGATCGTGTCGTTAATACAAAATCCCACAAAAAAGTTTTTAGTATTGTAGACATGCACATCATTCTGTAGGTAGTTCAGGCGTCATTGAGCTATTTGCCGTGAAAGATTTTTCACCACCGTTATTTAAATATAACTTTGGATGAACTCGCGGAGATCCACATACAGTTCTCAATTTTGCTTCCGTGGTGTTACTTTTTTGGCATTTTGTTACAATTTGCTTCTCCATTTTTTTATCCAGAGGTTCAATATCAGCCATGAATAAATGCGTGTTAAGATCTATTCTATTCGTCATGATTTCTTTTAGCCATTCTGCGGTAAGAACAGTTGTGTGCAAATGGTTAGAGCCACCTTGCATTATAATTGAACTGACCGTTCACTAAACAGTTATGATGTCATTATTCTATCAAAACTATTGAAATACGAAATCTCAATTTTAGGAACATCGTTTCTGTGATTGGAGCTCTGTTTATTAGCCTCAGACATCGTAAAGTGCCAAAATGAGCAAAAAAATATTTTATTTTTCAAGAATTTTTTAAGCATAATTTTTTCAAGCATATTTATTTTTCAAGAATCCGATAGTAAGTAAACTCTTTAGATTTATCAATAAAATATTGAACTTATGTCCATTGAAAAAACCAGGAGTCCACTGTGCCCACTTCTGATTTATTTGCTGCTCTAACGGAGAAGGTCGTAGAATTCTCTACAAAACAAAAATTGTCAAAATTGAATGAAAATTCAGAAAGATATGAAGAAAATAATAAAACATGTTAATGTATATCTATGTGTCTTGTTAAGAATTTAACATGTTTTCAGGTACTGCAATCATACCGCCATATACGCGCTTGCTTCGCTTGCGCGTTGATATGCAATATATATTATGTGCGCTTTGCGCACCATGCAAGCGCTTGCTGCGCTATCATACATGAGCAGCACCAAAATTCTGAGGGGGGGGGTGGGGTTCAAGATTTTTCAAAGGTCAAAAAATAGCCCTAAAAATGGTGGTATGGCGAAAAACACCATTTCTCAACGTTTCTCATTGAGCACTATCCATTGGCATCAAAAAATTGCCAAAAAGACAAGACAAATTTAAATAATTGAATTTAGGGGGGGGTGTATTTTGGTTTTTGGGGGGTCCATTCACCCAAACCCCATGCTCAGGTGTGCGCGCTATACGCGCTCGTGCGGTGCACTCTGCGCACCATATGCGCGCTTGATGCGCTCGCCCAATGCGTGCTTCATCTATTGGAGGTACCATAAAACTTCATTTTTTAGAGTTTCAGCCGGATTTACCCCGATGTCACCTATTTTTGGTTCAATCCCTTATAGGAGCACTTTTTTCCACTTCTTTTCCTAAAATTCAAAATTCGAAAATTCACATCTCAGCGAATATTAGTCCAATCTACTTTTTTTGCCATGATGCCTAGAGCACCCGCTAACTGAGAAAAATGTAAAAATTTGCATAATTACAGTATTTCAGCAAAAGTCCGAAATCGGCCATTTTTCGGCAAAACTTTGAGGCCCTCTGTTTGCATAATTTTTAGCAATACAGAATGACCGAAAGGCTCTTCTAATCCCTGATGTCACGATAAGTATCCTACTGAGTCCGAAAAGACTTGTAGATTGAGATTGAGCCACAAAAAGTTGTGTAGAAACTTTTCATAAGTTAATAACTTGCTGCTT
Organism: Mermis nigrescens; assembly: GCA_036768485.1. Classification (NCBI taxonomy): domain Eukaryota; kingdom Metazoa; phylum Nematoda; class Enoplea; order Mermithida; family Mermithidae; genus Mermis; species Mermis nigrescens. The sequence goes on from JAVLUZ010000569.1 coordinate 229,394, forward strand.
TTCTCAGAGACCGCTAAAGCATTGCAAAGTAGGTACTGGAGCTTCCTGCATTTGAGATGGGTGGCTCTAAAGTTTTGCATACCTTTGTACGTACCTACGTAGAACGCTTTGTTATTTTCCATGAGGTGGCGTTTTCTTTTCTCCATGTCACTTGATTTTCTCACAATTTAAAGGAATATTAGAAAATATTTCTACAGTCTATTTCACGAAGCCTTTTACAAAAATGAGTTTTAAGCGGCCAACTGTAATACAATTCCGTATAGTTAAGCTTCATGTGCTGATCGATTTTTATGCACAGTAAAGTGATTGCTGCTTCAGAATCGCTTTTGTAATCGATTTACGCTGATTAAGAAATTGCGATCCGGGCACAAGGTTTCGTAAAACAGACTTTAGTTAAACTTGCATTGCTTATAGTCTGTTACGCATAAATTTGAACATATATTTGAGAATTTTTTCGAAAGTTAGCCGACGGATTATGATAATTATATATCAAATCAATGCTATAAAGGCAATGTGTCAGCATATTGCCAGACATAAGTTTTAACATTCATGCTCAAACTAGTTTGAAACAGATTATAACGGTCAGTCTTGGATGAGGAAAATTTGAAGAATAGAAGGTCGTCATTTACTTATCGAAACGAAAAAATCATTTAAATCAAGAGTGATACACATACGTGGGCAGCAAGAAAATTCTGGGGGGGGGGGGTGCAAGATTTTTTTGAAGGTCGAAAAATGGCCTTAAAAATGGTGGTATGGCTATAAAAACACCATTTTTCGACGTTTTTCATCAAGCACTATCCATTGGCATCAAAAAATTGCGAAAAAAACGAAAAAAATTTTCAAAAATTGAATTCTGGGGGTATTTTGATTTCTGGGGGGGGTATTTTGGTTTCTGGAGGGGGTGCATACCCCCCAAACCCCACGCCCAGGTGTGGTGATACAGGTGCTATTTAGTTACAGTGTGGCTAAACTAGAATAACTTAACTTAAGGTTCAAGCCCGGACAACCCAGTTTTTAGCTTAATCTACATATATGAGTAGTACTTCACGACCCCTCATCCCCCTACACTTAAGCATATCCTAATGTTATAATATACGAATTTAGTTCTAATGTTCTAAGGACGCAGTTTATAGCATTAGATGTTCACATCACAGCTTCCTTATATGATCAGTGCTGGCTGCAGAATGTAATTTTTTAGGCTCGTACTATAAGCTGACACATTTTGCCTATTGTGTATTATGAAACATCGTCAATTCTCATTGCCGTCCTTAAAGCACTAGCTAGGTAACTACACATTTTGAAAAAAGAACACATATTGGCTCTCGTTGGCATACCTGTACTACATATAGACTAAGTTCTCTTTCCCCCGATTTTTGCTTTTATTCGAAAAATTGCATCGGAGTTCTGAGCCTTGTATTAGAAAAAACCACCTTCCCATGAAACTTATGCATTGCGGCTTCAGTCTTTAACCCTGTGATTACGATCTTGCCAGATGAAAAAACAAGCGCTGTGGCGCGGTTGTCTGGAAAAGTCAGTTTTGCTGCGAAAAACAGATCAGAATCGTTTTCAACAATTTTGCGATACATTTTAGCGAACAATGGTACGTTTATTTGAGAATTGATATTGCCAGAGCCAACAATGTTGTGGATTTCATTAATCATAAGTCGAAGCTTAAATTCACTAGCTTGTAATAATTCCCAAATTTTTCCTATTGCAACTTTATTTTCATGTACGTTCTTTGCACCTACAAAAACTAATTTTCCCGAATCAAATGTTAAACCTGTTGCTTTAGGTTCTTTTAATCTAATAATCATAGCATTGAAACGCTTATGGTTGAACTCAACCGCATCGCAACTTTTCTTAATTTTGTATTAATTTAGGGGTTTGGTAGACAGCCTAGCTGTTGAAACGACGTTCACAATCGTAGCCATTTTGATTAATAATGATAATTAATTGAAAAACACGAGTATTTATATCCTTAAAAGTAGGACGGTTCAATTTTTCGGAATTGCAATTTGACAATCACTTTCCCGAAATAACTGGAATAAATTCATCTAAATCGTCTTTAATGTTGATTTCAATACTTGAAATGTCTTTAACTAGGACGGGTAGGTAGTGAGGAAAGTCAAAGATTTTATCGATAATATCGGGTTAGGACCCTTCTACGTTAACAATTCATAATAAGGGAGCCAATACATCTCCAACCATTTGCGTTTCTAACATGTTTGCAAAAATTTGAAAAGCCTCAATACCGCCAATGCGTATGTTTGGCTCATTTACGCCCTATGTTTATTTTTATTTATATTTATTTTACCATTTACACCCCATCTCAACCTGACACCCTAAAATTTTAGTCATATCTGATGGCAATGTTATCGAATTTATGAATTCATTAAGCACTAATATTTGCACTCGTCTCACTACACTATGGTATTTAAACAATATTCCCTTTTTTGCCATTTTGTCCACATTTAAAAGGCAGAACTGTATAGTTTCAACAAACTCGTTTATTGAATCATAGCATCCGATTGGATAGTTAAGCTGTAAGTTCATCATCGTGAGCATCTTTCACTCTGATGACAGCTCCACCTTCCCTTAGAGTTTCCAGTTGTGTGGATATATTAATTGACACAATCCACATTCCAATCTTCAGTTAATATTATTTTTTGAGGTAAATGCACAGTAAATAGAGATAAAGTATTTTGCTTATCGCTTATTGTGTTACTGGGTAAAGTTATATAAAATTGATCCATTATTTAGCAATTTGATTGACTAGAAATTCTTCATTTACTACTGTTGTGCTGAGCTTAAATAGACCATTTACAAAAGCGGTAACGAATTCATCAGAAAAGCTTTGTTCTTAACTTTGTACAATCAATTTCATAGGCACTTCTCTGCAGCGCCATACTAAAAAAATATGCGCACAATTGGCCACATGTAGAGTTTAGGGGTTTCTGCACATATTTTTTATTATATTTTAAAATTGATGCGTATTCTAGTATATATTCACACGTTTTTTCACTTGGCGGCCGCCCATTAACTATCGAAATAGTCGCATTTATTGTTTGCATCAAAAAACATGCATACCCAATGGGAACCGGGCAGATTACTCGGGTCTGTATTCATAACTAAGGTAAATGGTTTGCTAAAAATTGGCGGTAGTTTATCGCTCGGAAAAACTGCGTGAAAAATTTGACCCACCGCCTTGTCGCTTTTTAAAACGTTGATAAGCTGAATAGTATATATTTCTTTCTTTAATGAAAAAACTTTTAAAAGCTAAAAACTATAATTAGAAAATATTTGTTACTCGTCGCATGACGTAATACTGAGGCTTATACCGAAGAGTGACGTAATATTTAACATGTTTGCTTTTATGACGTAATGCTTGCATAAACCAAGGCAGTTATTTCTAATTGCGTCTTTTACGCTAGAACAAAGTTTTATATCGAACGAATTCCGTTTTTTCTTCTTGATTATACTATGTGGAACGAAACTGATTAGACGCATAATATTGATACATTATCAAATAAAAGAAACGAGAGCCAATAGGCGTACTTTTATTAAAACGTGTAGTTACATAGCTCATGCTTTAGAGACGACAATGAGAATTATAGGCGATGTTTTGTAATAAACGATAGGCGAAATGTGTCAGCTTATAGTACGAGCCTAAAAAGTACCCACTGCAGCCAATGCTAATCATATTAGGAAGCTGTGACTTGAACGGCTAATGTTATAAACTGGGTTCTTAGAACATTAGAACTAAATTCGTATATTATAACATTAGGCTATGCTTAAGAGTAGGGGGATGAGGGGTCGTTGAGTACTACTTATGTGGAATACCTACTTTTCCTATGACTACATTTTGTTGGAGATAAAAGTGATACTGAGATGATAAGTCTCGGAAAAGTATGTCTGATGCCCTTAAGTTTCCCAAAATTTCTAGAAATCACAAGGCGTTCATCACTTGTGTTACTGAATGCCTCAGAGCTCCTGGGATCTTGTCAATTTTTTATAACTTGACGATATACCAATGACCATACAAGTTTTTACTTTTGTAATTTTCAACATTTATCGAAAACGGAGAAAATCCTGAATCGCCTTTCACTTTCCAAAATTATTTTTCCGTCAAAAAATTTATTTTTTATCCTGTTTCCATTTGATGTTAGCAATATAGCCTTGACTTTTACCAATGCAGCTCAGCCTAAACTCTATGGACGATTTGTTCGACAAGGCGAGAAGCATAACTGAGGAAATCGCCATGTGTAACATTTGGGTGCACGTTGGATTCAATCCTTTTGATGTTAATTTCCGTTTGAATGATGTAAAGAGCTACATGGATTGTTGGTTTTTGTGCCACAAACGACAGCCTTGCCTTTCAATTACTTACTTAGCCGATTTTCAACTCTGCTTTCTTCACGATACCGTGCTGGTCGATGCACGCAAACTCGTGCGAAAATCCTTTAAAAATACATTCTATCTGACGATATTATGCCCAAATAGTAAGTTGTCTACATAAGAGTATGCATACTCGTATTCAACAGAGGATCCCTCACGAGATCGTCCGGTATCTCCCCAATGCTAAGAATCTTTACCGCCCGCCACCTAACCACAGAGTTTTAGGCAAAAAATGTGTTTTAGGCCATTTTTATTTGCTTTTTGCCACATTTGGCTTAAAAAAGTAACCATTGACCGACCCTTGAAATGGCCGAGTCTCATCCAAAATTTTGAGCTCTGTGTGTATAAGATTTTGAAGGCTAAGTGTAGGAAAATGTTATTCCCAGAGAACTAGAAAACGAGGCCCAGTTTCGATATTCTCTGATTTGAACCAATTCGACTTTTACATGATAAAGTTTAGCACTTTTCATGTGTTCGTTGTATGCTCTTATGTTGTCGATTATTTGAGTTTGACTTTCGGAATCGATTAAAGCCAGACTTAAACCTGCGGCGTAGCTTTATTTTACTGAAAACAAGTATTAAGCCTTTATAGCTGAAAATATTAAAACCTAAACAAATCTTTCACTGGGTTTTATCTGGCGTTCATCTTTTAATCTATGGGATTGATTCGTAATTAGAAACCTTGTCGAAATTTCGGCGCACAAGATAAGTCCCTGCAGCACAATGCTCTTTTTTTAATTTTAAGTACGATTCTTGCATAGAAGTCAACGATCTTTCCTCATCGTCAGATATGCTGAATTGCTATAGTCTGTTTCCCAAATTTTAAAAACTATGTCCAACAATAAGCCGACAGATTGCGATTACAGCATTGGTTTGATATATAATTATCGTAATCCGTCAGCCTACTTTCGAAAAAATTCTTAAAATTTTTGCCCAAACTTATGTGAAACAGGTTATAGCCGACGGTATTTTGAAGCATTTTTTGCCAAAATCAAGCCCACACTTTATTTTAAAGATTTTTAGATAAGTGTCTCTTGATCTAGAGAATAAGTTTTTTATACTAGTAAAAAAATCTTGCGATAGAAGGAAAAGGACGAACATACTTGGAATGGAATTATGCATTATTAAGGACATAAAAGGAGGGGACTAAGGAAAAGTTACTTATGAATGCCTGTGAAAGTTGTAAGAATCTACTAAAAATTTACTTCCGCTAAAAAAACGCAAAAAATCAAAGTATATTCTGCGGCCTGCCGATGGAATTTGCATCTCATATGTTAAAATAAATAAGACGAATAGTTTATTTCTATAAAAGAAGCGATCACTAAGCAAAAAAACACATAATGTGCATTGTCACACTAGCATATCATGCATTGCTAAGAGGCAGCAAAATAAGAAGATGGTATACTTGTCATAATTCATTTATGAAGCCATTGACGATCAATTTAATATCGGCTATATATTGAAAGAGAAATTTGATCTTGATAAGAAACGAAATCGGTTATGAAAATACATCACAGCATCCACATAACCTGTTTTTCTGAGCCAGTAAATAATGTTTTCTGAAGGCGCGATTCTTTAAGCGGCCGCAGATTATACTTAGATTTTTCGCCTTTTTTAGCAGAAGTGTAATTTTTAGTATATTCCTACAACTTTCTTAGGGGTACATAGGCAACTTTTCCGTAGTCCCCTCCTTTTATGTCCTTAATGATGCGTAATTCCAAGTATATTCGTCCTTTTTGTTCCATCAAAGCATTTTTCTTTGCTAGTTCCCTACTTTCAATTAGCAAGATTTGAGTAATTCAGTCAGTAAATACATACAAAAACATGCCTAAATAATGACAGCAGTCCAAGAATGCGGAAAACAAGATTATTCTGAACATCAGAATTATCTTTTTTTACAAGATGACCTTACCTTACTAAAACGATTAAACGTCTTCAGCGTAAACCCAACTACTCAGGTGGAAAGAACACTTATGTACACTCAGATTCGTAATTCTAACGTCAAATGGAACATTTTGAAAAAAGCCAAGCGTTTGCAACGCTCTGGATTTAAAGTTGATTTATAATGTTAACTTTACACAACTACTGTGTGTTAAGAAAAGATGCAGTCGGATTCGTAATCTTGACCTTATGGAACATATTCTGGGAAATTACATTTTGCAACGCGCTGAGTGTAAAATAAATTTGTAGTGTAAACTTTACACCTCAAAAATAAATAAATAGTGTAAAGTGTACATAACTACTGGGTGTAGGGGAAAGTAACAGGCATATTCCTTATTTTGAGATTATGTAGAACATTTAAAAAAAGCTTCTGCAACGTTCTAGAACTGCAGTCAATTATCAGTGTGTACTTTACACATTCACCAAGCATAAAGACTTTAGTCGGATTCGTAATTCTGATATTACGATCAACATTTATGAAAGAATTAACACTTCACAATAGTCTGAAGACAAATAAACCATAGATGTAAAGCATTTTGCACCACTGTTCAGTGTTAAAAAGTGTGCCTAACTTACACATGACGTTTGATCCCTAATGTATTTTTAGACCTGTGATCATGTCTAGAATCTTAAATGGAAAAATTGACCGAAAAAGACAAGACAGAAAGACGTTTGACTTCACACCTCTCAAAAAAGCTAAATATTGATGTAAATCAATACAATTAGCTGTGACGTTTACACCTTAGAAAGTAATTTATTTTTATTCTATTCGACTTATCCCGACTTCTAAACACGGAGAAATTGTCGAACAACAAACGAACAAAAACGTATTTTACCACCATCCACAACATTGTTAACTTTAAAAATATGAATCTAAATCCCCATGGACTGTAAATAAATTCAGTTTTGGTCAGTTTGTACAATTGTGTGTGTGAAAAACTTTTGTTCCGCAATATACTGGGGTTATTTATCAATCAAAAACGGGAAAATAAGCGCGTTTTTTACCCCATTTTACAAATCTGATTTCGAACTATACACCTCCATAAGTAACTGAATTGCATTTTTTAATGCAGTTTGCTGCGACACGTAGCCTTTGAAACTTCCTCTGTTTTTATTCTATCCAACTTGTACCGACTTAAAACCTGAGAAGTTGGCGGAGAAATCTGAGACAACACGTATTTTTTATACCATCGACTTAAGTGTAAAGTGTAATCCCTGATTATAACTCCATATTGAGTGTAAAATTTGCTGGTTAATTTAAAGTAGCCCTTGAATCACAGAACATTTTATTCCGAAAAAGTTTCTTGATACTCGTAATTGGAGTTATTGCAGACAAAAAAGAGGCCAAATTATGTTTTTTCACTCCCGGATTCTTTATTATCTTTACACTGCTACTTTGGAAATGAGTCAATAAAAGATGAATAAGTACCATCGAAGCTAGAAAACTCGTGTGGCTATCAAAATTTTAAAAAAACTTTATGTTATAACATTACAGTAAAACTTTACACGCTCTTTACTAATCATGGAAAAGGCCAAAAATGGAATAAAAACCTTTATAATCTTTTTTTATTATCTATCTTTAAAAAACGACACAATACAGAACTGTCACAGTGTTGCTGTAGAGGTGGCCCTTAATGTTAGGGGTACCCAAGTACCTATCTTATAAATACTCGCTGACGCGCTACATATGATTTGCATTAATTTTTCAGCACTTACTCAGCCTTAACATGTCTAAACGATGTGAGATTATAGTAAGAGGCTATGAGAAAAATAGCAGTTGTGGGTTTATCCGATTTCTGTTAACAACAAATGAGTGCTCCACTGCCAGACGTGTAACAGCTCGAGATTTTTGGTGTGGGGGTAACTAGCATTCTTTTTGGCGGTAAATTACCTTCAATTTTTGACCAAGAATAGCGAAAAAGCACTAACAAATAGTAAAAAACGCAAGTTTTTGCCAAAAATGGGGTTCAAAAATTTTTGGTTTTTGGGGAGGGATAGGAGGATGAACAACTTTATGTAAGGAGAGCCTCATCCGCTGTCTTCTGTACATATGCCCACCATATGTGTTCTGGGGGGTTTGAGCCCCGCAGAATGGCTGCTGACCTCCGCGGAATCGCTGCCACCCCCTCCCCCAGAATTGTCGACTTTTTGGAAAAATTGTTAAAAGTATGAATGCTTCTAAGCGTTTTTAGCTCATTTTAGGTTCATAAGTCTCAACTTATCGGACGTTTTTTTAGCCCAAAAAGGCAATTTTTAAAATTTTTGGGGCCTGACCCCCAGAAATTTTGAGCTGTACATATATGATACCCACTCCTATGAGCACTGATATTCTTTCCTACAGCGAGCACAGAGATCCGTCCGACTAAGGTAAGTAATTTTTACGCTTGAAATAATTTTAGTTTCCGGTTTTTCATCATTTTCTACCACATTTTTCAATTTTAATAATTTTGATTATTTATTCTCCGAATTTTCTGATCTCGTCCATTTAATCTTTGCGAGGAGTCGTTCAGTTCGAAAGAAGGATCCTCAGTGGTCCTTACCGCAGTTGCGGCGTAGTACCGTCGTCACAATTGGACATGGTTGATGGGAGTCAATTGAGAAGAAAGCGGATCCTAGGCGATCATGGAGTTCCAGCGACCCCGTATTCGCTGCCCTGGTTCGGCAATATGCTGGAGGATGGTGAACACCATTGCGGCATATCGTTAATAGCCATAGATGAAAATGATAGATCAACTCGATTTGGAATCACCGCTAAGCATTGTTTTACCGATGATGAAATGCATGCCGCGTACGAGGCACTAAGTGTGATACACGTGGGCTTGGGGGTTAGGGTTTTTTTACTCCCAGATTCCAAAATATTCCTTGCTGATTACGGTAAACCCTAGAATTTAACTTTTTGCGATTTTGGGGACTTTTTACCTCTTCGAGACTTCCAGAATTCGGTCGCTGCCCATATAGTGATAAGACGCTCTTCCAATAGCAGAATCGAAAAAGAAAGGAAAAAGTAGAATCGCTCTTTGTTTTGACGATAGAAAGGTTTCATTCGGCTGAATTTTATTGTCGTAAATTTAGGACAGGCCCTCCTTGAAAACGGCGCTTCGTCCTTATGATCTTGTCACAATTTTTCTTGTGTATTTTTAAATTTTCGAAAATCGTCCGTGGCAGTCTTGAAGTCAGCGCTATTATGATCAAATCCGCAGCATGACCGATATGGTGATCAGCTGGTCGGGATTAGTTGCTTTTTTGGCTTAAAACGATGGTAGAAGAACCCTAACTTCAAGAATAGCTTGAAAACTTCCTTAATCCCCAGTTTTCGGTATATTTCAAGTATTTTAAAGAAAATTTTTCGAATTTCATGCTTTTTAGGCTTCTGTGTCGCCTCATTTTTCTAAGAAAAATTTTTACTCTACTCTTGGGGCTAGACCTCAGAACTCCCCAGTGTATGTCTGGTGTTAACTTGGTTTCAAAAAACTTAGTCAAGTCCAGTTTAAACCTGACTTCAATATACGAGGTCGCAATCGAGCCTGGCTAAAGCCGGTTTGCGTTATGCAGATTTAGGTGGCGCTGCTGAAGCAAACCACATCAAATTTGAAAATTGCCTTTTTAATGTAAGTGCAGGTTAGAGTCTGGATTAAGCAGTGAGATGAAGAAAGCGGACCTAGATGGTTTTGGTGAAACATTTTACTTATATTTCGCGTATTGATTATGAGGTGTTTCTAATTTTAAAAAATTGGGAAATGGCTCAGTGATGGAATGTGCAGTTGCATTCCAACTAGAGAGATGAGTTGAAACACTTCGCTAATTGGGTATAATTAACGTAACAAAGGTTCGCATTTGATTTTGTAACTGCGAGAGTTACACGTTTAGGCGAACCTGCCTTAGCAGTTCGCAATAGCCATAACATAGCCAATACTAGTAGCTATCTATGATAGTGTACTGTGGGCTATGCCTTCGGTCTTCCCATTATTTTCCCAAATTTTCAATAATAAAAAACATTTAGATACTTGTCCGGTATCGTAGAGCTAAGTGTATGATAATAGTAATTGTTTCATACATACCGCTTGTGTAATCGAGAACTTTCGATCTGAGATAAAAGTCATTTCAGTATTATGTTAAATTGATCGTTGTTTTAATTTACTGTAATGGCCCTTGAGGCCAGTGTACTGAAGGTCGTATTAGTTTTTTCTGGCTTGTTTGTTTTCTTCGTTGGCCGGTTTAGTCGACTGAACATTATCATTCTTCTTTTGCGTATTTTGTTTCCTGGCTATAGGCCGTGTGTTCTTCGTCGAATAAAATCTTAGAAAACCAACCCAGTGGTTTCGGTTATACCGAGGGTTAGGTCGGCCATCGTCCCCACGTCGAGGATCTCCACCCGTCTAGTGGACTGATAGGTAAATTTCGTATGATAGTTTTCTCCATTCGAAAATCATAACTTATTTCTCAAGCCAAAAATTGATCAAAATTATTATCTAATCTTTAAGGATGATTGATCAGCATAGAGCTCGTTGTTGTTGTTTTCATAGTTCAGCGTGCTGCACAAATTAGGAACCAAAACATTTCTGATCAGGCACTGATTGAAAATAAGTTAAATTACAACTTGAGCTTGAGATAGGTCAACTGACCTCCGCGGCAATTACCGAGACTAGGTAGGTAGCCTTAGGTCTTAGGGCGTAGCTGCTGAGATCACCCGACATAGAAGCAGCCAGCAATATTAGGGCTGAGGGGATCGAAGCCGTAAGGTCTGTAAGGGTCCAAAGATCGAAAGCCTTAGAGCTGCGCTGATCGGGGCCAGCACTAAGCGTAGACTTAAGTACCTACGTACCTAGGTAAATCTCGAGGGTGGATGTTAGCATGGTTCGTATCTGTGACGATTCTGTAGACCCAGATCGAACCGTCTACATTTACATTGGATGTTCCCTCCTTTAGGCTGCTAGCTACAGCCGAGCTGATCAATCATCGTAAAATTATTTTTCGATCCAAAAATTATCATTTTGGCCATCTAAAAATGTGTAACGTTTCGTTCACCTTTGTTGTTGTATCGACCGCGATCGTGGCAGTGCGCAATTTAAGTAAGCGTCCGTGGTAAAGATTTTGTGTATCGTGGTAAAGCCATCGTTATTTTTCTATTTCCGTTGGATCTCTACCGACGAAGGCAGCTCTCACGCTCGTATATTCATTTTTTCTATAAACGTCAGCCCTCAGGCGACGATTTATCATTTTCCTCAACTGACGACGAAATTCCGTCATTTTGGTTCTTACCTACCTGTTTTTCTAACCACGTACACAATCTTGCGCTTTAGGCTTAGATCTATCTGCTTTTGATCATTTCACGTCAGGTATATCTTACTTCACGTAAGGAAGTACTATTTGCGTGGAAAAACCTGTTTTTCGGATCGACAAAGGTCTAATTCGAAACATTTATTTTGGGAAAAATTTCGACTTACTGAAATTTATTTTACCCAAAGGCACATTTCTCGACATTTTTGACACCTAAAAATGGCAGGAAAAAGGGTTTTGCGGACACCGCCCGCTAAATTGAAAAAACCTTCTACGCCACCTGTTTCAGCTCGCCAATTACCTACTGCGCCTGTTGACTCTAATAGCGCGTGTAATTCTGCGAGTAATGACACAATTACGAGAGACGTAACGACTAAGGCGAATAATGATAAATTACACGCGTCACTACATGCCGCGAGTAATACACAGTCCGAAGACGAATTATCATTGAGTACCATGCGATCTCGCATTAATCAATCTTCGCTAACTAGGTCGGATCCTAATATTGACAATTCATCAAGTCACACAATGATCGATAATACGACTACCATTAACACGGCAAATAACCCTGAAACCAGTTCGGAACGCGAAAATCACGATTCTGACGTAGAAAGTAATCATAGTCGCTGCATGAATGCCGACAGAGAGCGTGCTAATGCTAATGTGACTAATGATCTTATTTTGAAAGCGCTACAAGCTATTCATTTGCAATTTTCGGATCTTTCTACGTGCGTTGATCAAGATAAAAAGGAAAATGCGGATGAAATGCGTAAACTGCGTTTGGAGCTAAGCACTATGCTTAAACCCCAACCAGTTCTGAATCGCATAGAAACTAATGTATCTGAGCGCGTTAACCACTCAATCGATAGCGCAAATTTTTCTGAATTCAATGCGCAAAGTGCAAATCATGCGCAAAGTACGCATAGGGCATCTTCACTGTTGTCTACTAGCAACAGAGCATCGAATTCACGCTCACCTTCGGAAACTGTTCCAGAAAATATCTCTCAAAGTTGTACGCACAGCGCGCCAGAAATCTGTAATTTGTCACAGAATCCTGTAAACACGGGTTTGCAATCAGTGCAAAACTCGGGTTTTTCGGAGAATATACCTACGATTTCGCAGCCGTCAGTATCGATTTTGCAGACGTCGCGATCTCGGCCTTCGCTGCCATTAAATCGTAATGCGCCTTCCTTCGTACCTACTCCTTCTATTGCGAATTCGCAGCAGCAACTAAATCCACCACCGCTGCAGTATTTTCCACCTCAAGGAGAAATCTTACCCAATAATTATGTACCTAACCCTATAAACGTGGAAATACCACCTAATAATCCTATCTTGCATTCTTCTAATATCGAAATGCAACCGGTTGAGATAAATTTATCTGGTATTAATAACGAATCTGCAAATTTGCAAAATGAATCTGCTCCTCAATCTGAATCGTCTAGTAGGAAAAAACATGTCAAATTTTCTGACGACAGCTCATCAAATAGTTATGATCGCCCTAGCAGTCGTCGCTCAGCGTCTGAAAGCTCGCGTGGTGATTCCACGTCTCGCTGATTCCTTGAATCGCGGACCATTTTTGCAGCAGATGCAATTTGCAATTGCAAATAAAAAATTTTTTGACGGTGATAAATCGGATATAAAGGCTTATTTTGCAGAATTTGAATCGCTTGCCAATACCTATGATATTGACAAGGCTGATCGTTTAAAATTCGCTACTGGATTTCTTGACCCTTATGTTTTGCGTCTATACCATTTGTTACCTGCTGATATACAACAATCTTACTCGAAAATGAAACATGCGCTAATAACCGAATTTTGTCCTATGGACATGGTGCGCTCTTTAATCGTTTTTTGTCACACAAACAGCAGCCTAACAAATTGGTTAAAGCTTATTATCTCTCGCTTCGCGAAAAGTTAATTAAATTGGATCCCTATCATGAAGTTGACTCGCCACATTTCAATAATTTAATGCGACATCAACTAAAACAAGGTTTATTACCACACATTTCGAAAGAGGCATATCATAAAAAACCTAGGGCATCACTAGCTGAATTTTTGGATAATGTGCTTAGCGCTGAATTTGCTAATAAAGAATTTGAGGATAAAAAGGCAGTAACGCCTTACGTATCGGTAACAGCTGCTCCAGTAGGCAGCATAGTACCTAAAGATACTCCTCGCGCATCTAACCAAAATGATCCAAATCGTTCACGTCATCGAACGTTTCATCGCTCATCGCGTGCTGAGAAACCAGAAAATTCTTCTCGTAAATATTGTACCTTTTGCAAGCACATAGGTCACATTTATGAGGAATGCTTCACGCGTCAAAGGCAAGAAACGTCTAATAATGCTAATTTTAATAATCAAGCTGATCGGAATACTAATTCTATGGTGCGCAATTGCAGCCAATCGCGTTCTTTTTGCGACAAAATCGTTCGCCATCGCGTTCGAATTCGCAGAATAGGCACCGATCTCAATCACGATATCGTAATTCTAGTCAAAATCGTTCATCTAACTATGCGAATAATGATAATCGCTTTGAAACAAAGCAATTACGATCGAATTTTCGGCAAAATCGTAATGATAATTACCAAAATTCGCGTGCTAATTATCAAAATTCGCGTTACGATAATCGTTATAATAATCAATCGCGCCAAAATACACCTTTTGTGCAATTTCCTAATGAACAACGTGGCACATACTATAACTCTAGTTATCGCAGTGATAATAATTTCAATCGCCCGTATGTCACATACACTGCAGATAACCAACCCGCCATAAATGTGCCCCCACCGCAGCCAACCCTTACATCTCCTCGTGATGTGAACACGGTTACTGCAAAAGACCAAGAATCTAGCGCGCGTCCTAATTTCTTCAGCGTCGCAAGAATTTCTTGAAGAGTACAAACGTCTACAACGTCGTCTTGCAACTTACGAAAAAATTAATCTACCTCCATCTAAGATTTTCGATTCTAATATTCCTATCGTAAGTCACGCTGGGACAAATTTACCCACTATTCTCATTAAAGTTCATGGCGTTGACGTACCTGCTCTGATAGACACAGGTTCACAGGTCACCATGATGACCACATCAGCATTCTTACGTCTTGGTTTTAATTTACCACCTAAGCAAGTTTCACAAGTCGTACATGGTGTAGGCGAAATTACCGCAGTCGTTCGCTATAAAGTAAATATGACTTTAACAATCGCGGAACAATCTATTTCTACCTCAGTAGCTATAATTGATCAATTGCCGGAAGACATGCTCTTAGGATATGATTTTTGCGAATCCGCACTCATGTGGGTTAATCCTATTGAGCGTTGTGCTTTTATAAATGGCATAAAGGTTAATTTACTTTCATCTCACGAAAAATTGCAATTTCGCGCGAAACCCAACGCAACTACCTCTGGTGTTGTGTGTGTGCATGTTTCGTTACCTGAGCCTGTTATTATATAACCTAGGCATGAATTAATTACACCTGGCTATATAAGTCACGGTTCTTGCAATTTTGATTTCGCATTATTCGAACCTAATCCCGATTTTATGGAAAAAACTTCACTTTTTGTTGCTCCGTCTATAGTCGATGCTTCACAACCTCTAATACCTGTTCGCGTCTGTAACATCTCTAAGGCACCAATTCGCATTGACTCTGGTGAAATAATAGGTTCTTTAACCACTGATGCCGAAGTTGTGTCACATGTTTCATCCTTTGATGATAGGACACCAGAACTTTTTGCATCAATAAATAAAGCTTTAAAGCGGCTCCGCCGTTAATTCTAGACAGCAGCAACAAATTCGTGAACTTTGCTTAAAATACGACTCAATTTTTGCATTAAAAAATGAACCTCTCGGCTGTACCCCCTTGATGAAACATCATATTGACACAGGGGATAATCCACCCGTTGTTGGAAAAACTTACCGTGTTGAGCATTCTAGAAGAGAATCTATGCAGAAAATTATAAATGAAATGCTTGCGGATAAAATTATTCGACCTACAACTAGCCCATGGGCAAGTCCATTATTTCTCATTGGGAAAAAGGACGGTTCCCTTAGGCCAGTCGTCGATTATCGACGGTTAAATGATGTTACTAAAACGCAAGTTTACCCTCTTCCACAATTAGACGATTATTTTGATACTTTAGGCAGTGCTGCATATTTTAGCACACTAGATTTGAAATCTGGATATTGGCAAATTCCACTCGATAATAAATCTCGCGAAAAAACTGCATTTATATGTCCTGTTGGTCATTATGAATTTGAAGTTTTACCTTTTGGTTTAAAGAATGCGCCCGCAGATTTTCAAAGACTAATGGAGCTTGTGCTCGCAGGTCTAAATTGGAAATCTTGTCTCGTTTACATCGATGACATAATTATTTTTTCACGTACTTTTGAAGAACATTTAAAAGATCTTGAAAATGTCTTCATCGCTCTTAAAAAGGCAAACTTACGTGTCAAACCTGATAAATGCCATCTCGCGCATGCAGAGGTAAAATTTCTTGGCCACAGCATCAGTGCAATGGGCATCGCTCCCGATATGTCTAAAGTTGCAGATTTAATCTCGTTTCCCGTACCAAAAACCGTTAAATCCGTGCAGAAATTTCTTGGCTTAGTCCAATGGTTTAAGAAATTTGTTAAAGATCTCGCTAAAATCGCTAAACCGCTATTTCATCTTCTTCGTAAAGATGTCGAATTTTGCTGGAAGGCTGAGCACCAAACCGCTTTTGAGCTTCTGAAGAAAGCATTTACATCTCCACCTATTTTGCAATTAGCAAAATTCGATAATGAGCACCAATTTATTTTAACAACTGACGCAAGTAACTATGCGTTAGGTGCTATTTTGATGCAAAAGCATTTACCATCCAAAAGTCGTTTTATTCTTAGCTACGCTAGTCGCGTGCTAAATCCTGCTGAATGTAATTATGCTACTTCAGAAAAAGAAGCGCTAGCGGTAGTGTGGGCCATCAAGCATTATCGACATTATCTTTACGGTAAAAAATTCATTGTCGAAACGGATCATCAAGCGTTAACCTGGTTAGTAAATGTTAAAGACCCATCGAGTCGTTTATGCCATTGGGGTCTCAAATTACAGGAATACGAATATGATATCGTTTATGTTCCTTGTGCATATAACTGCGCAGCTGATCTTCTTTCACGTCATCCTAAATATGATCATGCAGAACGCAAATATAAAGTAGAGCACAAAAATATCGTTAACATCGCAAATTTAGAATCCGAAGATTCTGAGTCAGATGACGAATCGGTTCCACCTGAACGATCGTGCGATAATACCCCTACTGCGCCAATTAATCATCCAAACGCACAAAATAATAATCCTACTGCGCAAACCGATCCTATTAATTCTAAACCACCTACATTTCGCGAACGCTTGTTACTTACCGATGCAGAAAAAGCTGAAATGCTAACACCTGCGCGTTTACTCGCTGAGCAACGTGCAGATGACGAATTGCATAAAATTCGCATCGCATTGAATGACTTAACAACGAAAAAATATTGTGACGAATTTTTTCTCGTAAACGATGTACTTTTTCGTCGTTTTCAACCTAAGCATTCACCAACTGTCGTTCATCATATTCGTCATACCTAAATCTTTGCGTCGCTTCATATTAACGGAATTTCATGACTCTATTTTCGGAGCTCATTTTTCATCGCGCAAAATTTTGCCCGCCATACAAATGCGTTATTGGTGGCCGCGTATGGAAAATGATGTAATCGCGTGGTGTAGGAATTGTGATGTGTGCTTACAACGTAAGGTCGCATTAAATTCCACATCCGTTCCGTTGCAACCAATCGAAGTATCCGCGCCCTTTGAACTCATTGCGTGCGATTGTTTGCATATGCCGCGATCTCCCTCCGGAAATGACCAAATTGTAGTTTTTATGGATTATTTTACAAAATACGTGGAAGCTTTTGCTGTTTCTGATATAAAAGCAACAACTATTGCGAATCTATTACTAAGAGAAATTATACCATGTTATGGAGTCCCCAAGAAATTTTTGACAGATCAGGGGTCAAATTTTACATCTACCTTAATTTCGGAAGTTTGTAAACTATTAAACGTTCAAAAAATATTTACAACCCCATATCACCCCCAGTGTGATGGGTTGGTGGAACGTTATAATCGTACATTGATTGATGGTTTGTCTAAGCTGAGTGCGCGATCACAGTATGATTGGGAACTATTTTTACCCTTCGCATTATTTGCATACCGTGCGACTCCACAATCATCAACTAATATATCTCCTTTTGAAATGCTTTATGGTCGCGAACCAGCATTTCCTCTTGATACTTTACTCATAAATGACTTCGTGATAAATCCGAATTTACCATCTGTTGCGGAAAAATATGTCATTGATTTAAAGCTGACTTTGCAGGATCTGCATGAAATCGCGTCTCAAAATTTATCTCAAGCGCGTAAGCAGCAAAAATCGCAATATGACAAAGCCGTAACGCACTCAAATTTTAATCTCTCGGATATAGTCTACCTCAATAATACTTCAGTCATTCAACCTGAAATCGGTAAACTATCACCCAAGCGTGTTGGTCCCTATCGGATTATTGACTTACCTACGCCTGAAACTGCAAAAATCGCATATGTCTATAACCCTCTCATTATTCATCACGTTCACAGGAATAGACTTTTGCCTGAACCTAAACTACCTTATTCTGACTTAATTGTGGAAAAACACGCGTATGTCCCTGGCGATTTTGTGTTGGTAAAATTACCACATCACCCTCTTGCCCCGGCAGTTGTCATAAGTTTTGAGGATTTACCGGGCAGGGAACAAAAAGCTAAGGACTGCGCGCCTGTACGTTTATTAAATGGTTCTAAAACAGCACATGCCGTACCATTATCTAATGTTTTTCCTTTTGCAGACCCATGGCTGCACAAGGTACCCCCAGCAAGGAGGCATTGTTGGAAGCAGCTGGTTGCCGATGCAAATTCGAGGGACGTGTTCCCGCATCCCTAGATGAGTTTCGTTCGGCGTTGACCAGTATGGCTTTAGAGCGGGGATTGGTCATACCCAACCCGCTGCCGCAACACGAATCGCCGTGTTGGCAGTCTCGAATCACTTACCGCAAAATGGGTAAAGCATAAAGCAACACATAAAATCGCAAATCACAAAAAGCGTATAAACGATCAACAACTCTGGTGGGAGAATCGGCTTGGTAGAAGTCCTTTGGTAACCCCTCGCGTACCAAAGAATAGGCTTTTACCCACCGTCTTAGTCTCAGACGACCAGATGTCGTTTGGCGCCATTTTGGCGTTAATTCAGCCATCGAATATGACTAATGGCACTTTATTTTTAGGCTACGACTCTGAATTTGTGAATGACAGAAAGGGCAGGCATTATAAGACCTGGGACCTGCGTTTTCAGCAACTATGTCCCACTTACCAGGACCTCCATGGCCCATTCGTACGCTACGTCCAAGTTGCGAGCGCGACTGGCCATGTGTTCTGTTGGGATCTAGCGAAGTTTCCGCAACCTCCGTTCGGGCTTCACCAGTTGCTCGAAATACGCTTACCTTACGTGTATATGGTATGTTATGACCCGACGCAAGATCGACTTGCGTATTTCCATGTCTACGGGCCAACATTCGAGGAAATTGTTGCAATTCCGGATGCAGAAATTTGCAATAAACTGCACTGGAAAGACCCATTTATTGCAAATTTCATCGACATTCAGCCGTTGGCGAGAACATTTATCCGTCGTTTACGCATTAAAGCGCAATCGCATTCGTTAAAGCGCTTGGCAGAATTCTTTTTCGACATGTATATTGATCCGAACGCGCCTGGAAATTTCGGACAGGCGTGGAGCTTACCCTTAACTCGGGACATGCAGCATTATCTAGCGATGGACGCCCTCATAACTATCGATGTTTTCATATTGATAGAAGGGTGCTCGCAGGATAATCGCATTACTGACGATAGAAAGCCCATGTCGGTTTCTTTCGTAGGCGATGAGTTGTACATTAAGGCTAGTGGTCCGAAAGCCAAAGTACGCATACCATTGTCGTCTAGCAAGCCACCACAAGGGCAGTCGACCAGCTCAGCTGTTGAAGCTGAAATTGATTCAAATGGCGAAGAGTTAATCTTAGCTGAGGATTTTTATTGCCCGGCTCCGCAACAACAAGTAGCTATAGCGGCAGCCACCACCATTGCCTCAGTAACGGAAGCGTTGGCTCATGCTAACGTGTTTGACAATCCTGACTTACAAGTGCAGGCTTCGCAAACCGTTGCCGACACAGTTTCGGGCCCGGTAAATGCGCCTGACACGGAACCTAAGTCAAAACCAACCAGTACGAGTACACCAGCTTCTGTGTTTTCTTCGCAAACCGATATTCCATACGATTCGCCTATGCTGGGTGTAGAACCATCGATCTCCACTGAAGACGATGATTTATCTCCCAAACGTTTAGTTATGGCGTTATCTGACACCGAGGCGGAAACACAGGCTAACGTGTCGCCACCGCGCGTAACACGCGGAGCAATGGCTCGAAAAGGGATTGTTACCGTTTCGCAACCGATTGTCTCGCAATCGCTTGCGGCGGTTCAACAAGCTCCCTTGGGTATCAGTGCACTCGGACCTTTGCCGACTCTTCAGCCGGTTGGGGCAGAGCAGCAGGCTGACCCAGATGTCATCATGACAGACATTATCGGTTTTCCGCCACCACCGCAATGTACATTAGCCGCACACGAAGTACCTCATGTAGCATTATACACGCAAGTAACGACTCAGCCCGTGTCACAAGGTACGACGGCACCGGATACTCGTTTCACGGCTCCTATGGCCATGACGGGTGTGTCTAGTACCGTGGCAAATTTGCAATCACAGGCTACGCAAAGCCACCCAGCAAATATGGAAGTCGCAATACCTGCGCACGTGCAAGCTATTCGCGACCAAATGGCCGCGAATGATAGCGCTAGAATTCAAAATCGCTCGCGCTACGTACAGCATTTTTTCACAATGATGGAAAATATGACGCGCGAACCACCGTGCATTATCGCGCCAGTCGTTCTGCACGATTTACGTTCCTATTTGGGTGAAGTCGCAGGATCGCGTTTGTACGATCAGTTGGTCGAAGCTGCTCAAGTGTACTTCGATCGAGTGTACGCAATCCATTTGCAGTACGCGAATTCGACTGATTCGCCCTTGCGTCCTTTAGTGTGGTCTACGCTCGCACAGCCTTTGGCTGATGCCAATCGTGAGCCCGCACCTAGGTTCATCAGCGACATGAGCGTCTTTAATCGATTATTTTATCCCGACCAATACTTCGTGCGCATTTGGTTTTTTATCACAACCGGAATGATGTTGTACGAGGTTCCGCTCGAGTATTTGGTCGTACACCCACATCTTGACGCACCAAGCAAAGTGATTGACGGCGTGACACATCAAATTTCTCCGGATTTATATCCGCATCGAATGTCACCAGCGCCGGATCATCTAGCGCCAATTCTAATACCGACACGCCAGATGGTCGATATTTTCGATACTTTCCGAGAATTTCAGTCCTTATATGAATCGGAGTATCGACACATGATGGTCTTTTCTTCAATAGACGTCATGCGCGCTACAGCGCTTTTGGAATTTCTGGATAGAAAATTCCACTATTTTGCATATGCCTATGGCAATGCCGGAATAGGTTGGCGTATGACGGAACAGTTGCGTCGCATGTTACGCGTAGCGTTCCTTGGCGAATCTTACACGCCATCTCCACGTGAGGCTTTTCCGGAATTCCCGGACTTAACAGCACAAATCGAAAGTCCTCGTGTTTTGCACAACATGATTAGGCAAATTCGGTTAGCTACCGACCCGGCACTTGAAGTTCCGGCTCAGTTCGATCGTTTTCGAGGTCGTCAAAAATCTGTATTTTACCTCAAACATCGAATACAAGACGAATTGGAAAAAATTTGTAAAGAAAGGCAACAGGCATCCTCGCAGGACCCAGGCGGATCCGCAGCGAGCCTTGATATGCCCAAAGTCGATCTTTCCTTGGAAGCACAAATTGTGATGCGTTGAACACGCATGACGATCGAGCAGCGTGATCGTGAGAATTTGGCTACGGAAATGCCACGGCGTGTGACAAAGTTACGCGCCGCTGGTTCTCTTGCTGAGTCTTCAGAAGTTTGTCACATGCCAGAAGACAAACACAAGGCAAAATTGAATCGTTTTTACGATACTAAATCCGAGCACACTTTGCGTCGGTTGAAGAATTTGGAAAAACAACGAGTAAGAAGACTCGTTCAAGCTGAAGTTGCAGCTAAGCTAAAAGCGCATTTAGGCCAAAGGGGATCGAGGCGGCAAGACCCGCAGTCATCCCGGCAGCGCTATGCGCAAACGCACCATCATTCACAATCACAAGCACAGCAACAGACACAGGTAAAACCGCATGTACAGCAATACACAAGACCGCAGACCCAACCGCGGCAACAGCAGCAATTCACGGAATCGCGTGAGCGTTCCGAGGCGTATTCTCAGGCCGATGCTGGTCATCTGTCGCGCTCGCAACAGCAGCAGCCTTATGAATATCGCCGTCCGCCACAGTTGAACCGCGGAACTCATCGGGGCCGGTCGCAATCCCGTCAACATCAACAATGGGACCAGTATCAATCACCGTTGGAACAAAGTCAACCAGCCACCGGGGGTTATCAGCCACAACCTCGACCGGGTCCACTTTTGCCAAAACCGTGGCCTGTTACGCAACAACAACAGCGTCCACGCGAACCTTCCCGACAACGAACTTACGGTTTTACGCCGGAGCAATTATTTACTCCGACGCCACCTATACCGCGTTGTTACGCGGACGACTTCGAGGACGACGACGATTTTGAGGACGACGATCGACCCGACGATCCACATCGCCGCTTACGCCAACATATGTACGGGCGTAGGCAATCGCCATATCAGTATCGCGAGCGTTTGAATACGCGTCGCGAACCGGAATCGGATCAGGAATATTTTCAACGACAACGACGTCGCGGAAAATCGTATGGCTCGAAGGCCAAGTACCGCGACGAATATTAATTTACAAGTTCGACGTACTGAACTTTTGGAACTCTGCGATGGCGTCGACTTTTGACCAGCAGCTTTTTGTCAATTTTTTTCGTTTTTCGTCCTGATGTGGATTCCAGGACTTTGTTTATTGTTTATTTCATGTGTATTTTTTTCTTCTTGTCATTTTTTCTCTTAATGTAAATTTTTCTTTGTCGATGCTCGTATTTTTCCCCGTAATCTCGCATAATTTGCCATTTTTTTCTCGTTTTACCTCGTATCTTAATTAGTCAGTGACTTTAATTTTTTGCTCAGCATAATGTTGCCTTATCATTCCGTGTCTTAATTTTTCTTGTGTTTAATTAGCGGTGTTACTATTATGGTACCTTAACTCTTTAACGGACAAGGGGTTAATTTACACCCAATCTACAAAATTTTCAAATCAAAATTTTTCTCATTACCCGGGGACTGAAGGAGGCTACTTGGGCAGCATGATCGAATATTATGCTATGCTGTCCAAGACCGGAGTTCATCATTACTCGGGCAACAATATAGTTCCTAGCGCCATTGTGAGTGTTGCTCGAGAGATTTCCTGAGTGCGAACGAGGTCATGCATTGACCGACTATCGATATTTGTTATTTTTTCGTTCTTTTTATTTTCGTTTTTCACGTTCGCTCAGGATGAGGCGTTGCGGACGCCAGAGTAGAGGCGTTGCGGACGCCAGAGAGCCGAGTTGTAGAGCGTCGCCGACGCTAGTTGCCGTTGTTTGTACCCCCGAGAAAAAATTCTCCACTTCGTTACTAATTTTTTTTCTATACGTGGGGGAGTGTAACTGCGAGAGTTACACGTTTAGGCGAACCTGCCTTAGCAGTTCGCAATAGCCATAACATAGCCAATACTAGTAGCTATCTATGATAGTGTACTGTGGGCTATGCCTTCGGTCTTCCCATTATTTTCCCAAATTTTCAATAATAAAAAACATTTAGATACTTGTCCGGTATCGTAGAGCTAAGTGTATGATAATAGTAATTGTTTCATACATACCGCTTGTGTAATCGAGAACTTTCGATCTGAGATAAAAGTCATTTCAGTATTATGTTAAATTGATCGTTGTTTTAATTTACTGTAATGGCCCTTGAGGCCAGTGTACTGAAGGTCGTATTAGTTTTTTCTGGCTTGTTTGTTTTCTTCATTGGCCGGTTTAGTCGACTGTACATTATCATTTTTCTTTTGCGTATTTTGTTTCCTGGCTATAGGCCGTGTGTTCTTCGTCGAATAAAATCTTAGAAAACCAACCCAGTGGTTTCGGTTATACCGAGGGTTAGGTCGTCCATCGTCCCCACGTCGAGGATCTCCACCCGTCTAGTGGACTGATAGGTAAATTTCGTATGATAGTTTTCTCCATTCGAAAATCATAACTTATTTCTCAAGCCAAAAATTGATCAAAATTATTATCTAATCTTTAAGGATGATTGATCAGCATAGAGCTCGTCGTTGTTGTTTTCATAGTTCAGCGTGCTGCACAAATTAGGAACCAAAACATTTCTGATCAGGCACTGATTGAAAATAAGTTAAATTACAACTTGAGCTTGAGATAGGTCAACTGACCTCCGCGGCAATTACCGAGACGAGGTAGGTAGCCTTAGGTCTTAGGGCGTAGCTGCTGAGATCACCCGACAAAGAAGCAGCCAGCAATATTAGGGCTGAGAGGATCAAAGCCGTAAGGTCTGTAAGGGTCCAAAGATCGAAAGCCTTAGAGCCGCGCGATCGGGGCCAGCACTAAGCGTAGACTTAAGTACCTACGTACCTAGGTAAATCTCGAGGGTGGATGTTAGCATGGTTCGTATCTGTGACGATTCTGTAGACCCAGATCGAACCGTCTACATTTACAATTTGGCTTTTGTTAGGGGTGCAAGATGTTTAAAAGGTCAAAAAATTGTCAAATAGTGATATGGAGAAAAACACAATTTTTCAACGTTTCTCATCGAGCACCGTCCATTGGCATCAAAAAATTGCTAAAAAAATTTCAAAAATTAAATTTGGGGGGAATCCTGGTTTCTGAGGGGAGGGGGTATTCGGCCTTCTGAGAGGTACATACCCCCACACCCACGTGTTGTGCCTACGCGTGATAATGACTAATATGCACTGATTAATCTACGATCTATTGCGAATAATTTCGCCCTGCTTTGCGAAATTATTATGTGACTTAGTCCTCGAACGAGAAGATTTTATAAAAAAGATTTGAGACCAAATATAAACAAAGTTGAACTTTTCCGTAAAAAGTTGATATTAGGGGCAAATTTTCTTGTGTTTCATCTTTTGGCAGTTAAAAGCTTGAAGGACGACCATTTCTAAAGTTGATGTTTCATAATGATTAATTAGCTGCAGTCAAAAAAACATAAATGCACAGCGTGTCAGTTTGCTGGGATGAAATAGTGAGTCTTTTTAGGCCAAAATTATGTCAAAAATGCTATGAATGCTGCGTGAAATTTATTTAAATCTAAGGTTTCTGATCCATTTTATGCACTTTTGAAGATAATTTTTTCTTTTCATCCGCTCCTAGTCCTCATTTTAATTCATTTTTCCTAGAAGATATAGCTATTTTCCATGCTGGGGGTCTAGACTTTCTAATCACCTTCCTGCGTGCACATCTGGTCAAAACTGAATGAAATGGTCGAAATCGTTTAGGAAAATCGAGTTTTGGTTCGGACGGCCTGATTTACGTTTCATAACCCCGCATGCCATCTCAGTCAAAAGTAAAGCGGTGAGAATTGTCCCATGGAGCTGTGGCCATATAGCTGATTTAGCTTTGGTTGAATTTACGCATTCGGTAAAATTTAATGAACATATCGCTCCTTTGTGTTTTTCAAAAGATTCCGGAGAAGGCGATTTGGACAAAATTTGTCGCGTTTGCGGATTCGGAGCCACAGATTGTACGTATTTAAGCGTATAATGAATCTGTTAAAATTTGAAATTTCTGGCACAAGTTTCGTAAAGATTTTTGCGTTGAAGATCAAAACAGATAACTTTTGAAAATTAAGTCTATATTTCTTGTCTTTATTGGTCACCGTACGAATAAAACATATTCTTCTGAGAAATTTTGTCGAATTATAAATTTTAAAACAACAGCTCATTATATAGGGTGGGCAAAAAAACGAATCGCATATTGGTTCTTTTAACGTTTTAGATACTTAATATAGTAGGACGCGGTTTGCTTCATCTGGGAGCCCTTTGATTCTGTTTCTTTTTTTAATCTGTTTAATTGTTCATCAAACTTTTAATACACTAATCTCATTCTGTAATCTGAGCAACTAATTTCAAGGCGACTGATCGTAAGACGTAGCGCAAGTCCAATTGAAATTCATGATTGTGCTTCATATTTGAGGTTCTTTACAGTGAAGAGCCTATTCAATGAGCTTCACTATGTAGAAGCTCTTTAGGCATAAGTATGGTATTTTTCGTCTTGTACATGGACGTGATGAAAAAGGCAGATATATGATTGTTTACGGGTGAAAACAATATTTTCGACAGGTCTATCAGTGTATTTTGATAATTATCGCTAGCAACTTTTTTCCTGGCCCCAATATTTCGTTTCCCGGTTCGAGAGCTACTGCGCTTGTTTTTACTACCATAAAAATTGTACTCACAGGCTTGGAAAGCGAAAGCGATCTGCGCACGTTTTATAAAAAAGTAACATTTCTCGTGCAAGATGTAATGGCGTCATAAAAATTATAATATGAAGACGGGTAAACATTACATAATTTAATTAATTTAATGTATGATATTAGTAGTAGTAGTAATGGATGAAAGAAACAACCCTATAAAAAAGTCCGATTTTATGATGAATCATATTTTAGGCGAAATGTTCAATTTTTCGGGAATAATATAAAAGTCATAAAAAAGGCTGGTTCTTCGGAAGGGCAATTTTCGACTTTGTTTTGTACATGTGTGCTTAAGGATAGCGCCCCCATTCTACCAACCCTAACTACTCACGTGAAACACACAAAACTATCAGTTCTCAATCATGAAGCTACCGCTTCCTATATGACAAATCGATTTTAAGCTCGATTTTATTTCGCTAACGCTAAAGTATGGGATTAAAGTTAAAGTTCGAAAAAATCGTAAAGGTTTTTTACTAAATGAATTCCATTTCTCTTTTCTCTCGATGAACGTTCTCAAGGGCTACTCCAGTGATTTTTGAAATAGTGGATTCGGAAAGCAGGCATCTTTATTTATACGTTAGGATGGATATGCAAATCTGAATCTTGTCGAATGCCGATAATTTCACTTAAATATGTAGGAACTGTCTTTTTTATATTATTTTTGTGATTTAAACAGTAAAAGGAGTGCAGTAATGTAATCGATACAATATGTATTTTGGTGTCATCTCGTGATAAGTTTAAGAAAACTTTCTTCAAAAGCCGAATATATGTATCTTGAACCGAAAGCTTTTACTTATTCGGTATTTTTGGTTTCCTGGCATTCAATGCTTCTGGCATAAACAGACAAGAAAAAAAATTTGAAAAATTTCTCGCAGTATATTTTTTCTGACTTACGGCTCACCGTGCTTTCTAAATACAAATTTCTTAGCTCAAAATTTCAAATGTTTGCAGCGGAAAGCGAGAAGTTTTTTAATTTTTTTTGAAATTTTCTGACATTTTATCCTCTCTCGTATTGCACATATTGAGTATTTTTTAGAAACGGACTAAATAAATTATGGCAGTGAGTATATTTCTTAATGTCCCACTGCATTGAGTTCCTCTATCTGCTTTGAAATTTACACATCGCATTATCGTGGACTAAGGCGGTATCCTAGCCGATTTGCTTGCGAAGTCGTTTTAGAGAAAAAATAACGAACATGTTTGGAAAGAACATTATAAATTGTAAAAATTGATAATAATAGTATTTGCTACGTTAACTTGAACTAATTGTATTTTGGGAAAATGAAAGCATTTCAAAAAAAGTGAAAAAATGAATAAATAGAACAGAAAATAAAAAAATTAAAAATGTAGAATAAAAAAATAAAAAAGAACCTTCGACTTTGAAAAAACATGGCTATGAAAAGGTTAATGCAGTTTTCATACTTAACATTAATTTTGGTAAAACGCAGATATTTTTTCGAGCTGAAAAATTACTTTTCCATTACCACAGATGCGACAAAAGAATATCCGCAAAGTGTTGCTCGATGCATTGACACTAGAGTAATACGCAATAGATTGGTCAATTCGAAGCATTACAGAACACAAGAGAGGGCGCTCGGTCTGTGTCCCGGTACTCGTAGCGGCACTAGCCCTGTATGCTAATTTTTTCATTGCTTAATCAGCTTTATCAACGTTAGAAGCGATTGAATGTATACGAACATGCGTGATGGATTTTCGCCCGACCCTCAGTGAGAAAAACAGTTGAACTGCAATTATCAAAATTTGGGGCAAAAATGAAATACAAAATTAATAAAATTAATTTTTAAGAAAAGCCTTCGAAGCTACAATCCTTAATGCGGCAGCTGCTAATTTTTTACTTCAAAGTTCATACCGTTTTTTCTTTAGGATGTCTTCGCGATAAAGATGAATTTTTTCAATCCTTTTCCCTCACCAGAAAGGACTGATCGTAGATAAGACACGACTGGCATAACGGGTGACTGACAGAGATATCAAAAAAATTATAAAGGTCCGAATAGCTAAGGAAATTAGTCTTAGGGCGACGAAAACGCCATTTTTCTACGCTTTTCATCAAGCTCTATCTATCAACATTAAGAAATCGCGAAAAACGAATAAACTTTTCACAAACTGAAGAGGTGCATTTAATTTTATCGATTGTTTTGATATTTCTTATATGCAGAGGCCTGGCTCATATTTGGACATAGGGAACCGGCCTAAGCCTGGTTTAAACCTGACACGCTATCTTCAACCACTTAGTTCAGACATAAGCCGTGAGTTGGCATATCAAAACTAGGTAATTCGTAGAGCGACAAAGAAGAGGGCGTTGTCGGACTTTTGAGCAATGATGGAACTAAAGAGACCCAGCAAGGTCGGATAGGGGCTATTCCAAGAAACTTTTGCGAGGTACCTGAAAAATTAGTGGAAAAATTGGAAAGCCTATGTACAGCGTAGGATTTTAGTTCGTTTTTGGCCTTAATTTTGTCTTATTTTCTTAATTTCCCTTTTGCTTTTCTGTTAGGATCTTAGACCGCAAATCCATTCACATGCAAGCACACCTGGACGTGGTGGGTTCGGGGGAGTATGCACCCCCCCCCCCGAAAAACCAAAATACACCCCCTCACAAATCAAAATACCCCCAGGATTCAATTTTTGAAAATTTTCTTCGTTTTTTCGCAATTTTTTGATGCTAATAGATAGTGCTCATTGAGAAACGTAGAAAAATGGTGTTTTTTCGCCACACCACCACTTTTAAGGCCATTTTTTCACCTTTGAAAAATCTCGCTTCCCCCCAGAATTTTTTCGCTGCCCACGTATGCATGCAAATCTTCTCGAAATTGAACGATGATAAACCCTTTTATCTTGTCATCAGTGAGAAATTATATCACTTACGTTACGAATAATCACAAATTGAATTGCATTTAAAGTGTAATTGATTGTTTTTTGAGGCTAGATTTCAATCCATTTAGTCGTCAACTTTATTAGATAGAAATGAAACGATCGTAATCAGTTGCTGCTTGCATGACTTCATCAATATTTTGAATAAACACTTAGCAAGCTTAATTGTGCTTAAGGTCACAAGATATTCGAGCAGGAAAAAGATGAACAGTGACCAAAAATATATCACAAGAAAAATTTTGTGTTCGTTTTAATATTTTGCAGTGATATGTATTTTACGAAAATCATTAACTTTTTAATAAGATCGATTTTACTTCAATTAAAATTTGAAAATTTAAAAGAATCTTTAATTAAAATTGGAGAATCGAAATGAAATATCAAATTTTCTAACGCACGTCTGTTTCTTAATCTTGACCCGCTTCTGCCTTATGCACAGCTTTACTCATAATTACTTTTTTAAAGGGTGATTCCGGAAGTGCAGTATTTTGCAAAGAAAGCGATGGCACTTACTCACTAATTGCTGTAACGTCTGCCTTTAGTGAAAAAGATAAAATACGCAAAAATTATTACGAATTCGTTCCGAGTCGATTCGAATGGATAAACGAAACGATGCGCGAAAAAGTTTTGCGAATATTGCCAATAAGAGACTGTTCTGCTAATTTCCTAGGTTGCATTCCTAGACATTGATGTGTTTTTAATCTTTTTTTATGTTTTTTGGTGATGGTGTTTACGTTGAACTTAAACGTTGTTAAAAATCCTATCCTCAAAACTCAAATCAAGTTACATGTTTGAAAAGTAAATCAATATTTCAATTTCATGAAAAATTCTATTTCAGATAGGTATTCAATGGATCCATCAGCTTTGTCGACAGAATTGCCGAAACTTTTGGAATTGTGTATAACTTTTGCACTTTCAACACTTCTACATTTAGTCTTTGATTGGACATTATTGCTTTTGTCGTTCCATATGTCAAATTCGTTCTACGATTTATCAAATTTCGCTTTTGTATTATTTCATAAATTTTTGAAGTCTCCGATTTCTTACAGAATAATAAGGGTACTATCGAAAAGAGATTGAAAAGGATTTTAGGAAATGCCAATTTTTTGCAGAAAAAGCGATAAGAAGTTGTGGAATAAGCTGTAAGCAAAAATCCTACCAATAGTTAGATGAAGCCACATGGCTTCTAAACTTACAATTCTATGATGTTTAAAAATTGGTAGCTTTTGACATTTATCCTGCAAATCGGTCTTCTTCGCTGAAGAATATTCAAATCGCCGTTGTCTGATATTTTCAGATTTTAAGTACATTTCAAATTTAAGTGAATATTTTAGTGGGTTTCTTGTTCTACGACCGAGACTACTAATTTTAAATTTCCCTTTATACTCAAATTTTTTCAAAGATAAAAATATTAAAAAAAAATTTGATAGACGGGTCAAAAAACATACTTTCCGATTCTTGTGATTAGACGCTGGCTATTGTTAAAAACGGAAAATTGAATAGAAATTGTATTTTGGTTTGACAAAAATGGGATTCTGGAGTCTGCAAAATGTTCTTCTGATTTTCCTGGTGCGAAAAACCTCCAGCTCATAGTGATTCGCGTGCTTCGCGACTCAGAAACTTATGTTTTGAAAAGAAAAGCTCTTTCCAACGTTTTGTTCGTATGGTGATGCATTGGAGAGAAGCATAAAACTTGCTGCGAATTCTCTGACACAATTCCATTTTCCTCCCTCATCGCTGACACTCATATATAAGTAGTAATGCCGGACCTTTAAGAGTCTCCGTGCTGAAGCATATACAGTGCTAAAGCATAGAGACTCTGTTTGGACTGACTCTGCTACTAGCGCGCTTCCTAATCCGCCCACGCATTCTTCACTTGTTGTTTTTCCATGATAATAATTATTCGATATATTAATAATCGCGTTCCTACGTTTTATTGGCAAGCAATCGGTGTAGGTATTCAATCGCGATTACAATCGCCCTCGAACATTACAGTCACTTTATCTATTTTACACATACAATGGAATGGGCGCCATACATGTTCGCCTTCGAACATCAAAGCGGTGCAGTCAAAATCACTTTGACGGCTTACCACCACCAATGGAGGTGCAGGGTCGTCGTCATCGCGTTCATTCAACTTTCGAATGAATTGACGAAATGCTGATATGCGGAATCGGCACTTCTTGAAAACGAGCGATCTCAAATTTTGCAGTGACCATATCGGATACAAATTGGAAGTATGGTCGTCTATGGCTGAAAATTGGAGAAAAAAGAATTTTCGGAAAGATGACATTTAAATTTTCAGCATCAGATTTCTTCTTCTTAGCCATTTCTTTTTAAAATTTTCTATAAGGCATTTGAAAATACAGTAAATCAAGTTTCTTAATGTCCCTTAGACTAAACTCCGCAAGTTTTACGGCGCTTTTGCACAGGATTTTCGCTACAATCAAAGAAATTTAATGATTTTCTACACAAAATTGTCGAAAATTTCAAAATTTTCCTGGAAAATATTTTGAGAGATCCTAAGAAAAAGTTGACAATGTAAAGCGCAGAAAGACGTCATTTCACACACAGAGAGTAAATATAAAAAAAAATTGCATTGGGAAAACAACTCATTCCTCTTGCTAAGATCCTAAACTACTACTGCCCAGATTCCGGACGACATGAAAATTTTGACGAATTATTATGAGATTGTTAATGTATACGTAAAGACATTTAGCTCATTAGCATTATTTTTACAGGCACTTAACAATTATAGTCTTCGCTAAATCAAACTAAATAATTGTATTGCCATAACTTAATAATAATTCAGACCTTTAGCATGTTACTTCTACAAAATCTCAAAATCACCTGTTGCTAAAAATACTTATGCGCAATGAAGAGAAGATGAAAAATTCTTTAAATTACTAAAAAAAATTTAAATTCTCGTCAAAAGATTAGCCTTTGCACAGAACAAAGATTTTTAGCTCTTAAAATCATTTCTCACATTTTTACTAGCGATTCAAGTCTATTTTTGTATTGATCTTGCGAAAACACCGTCGAGAATTTCAGAAAATTTTCTACTTTTCCCTAACAAGCAATGATTGTTGACATGAAAAAATAATCTTTTTTCCGTAAGGATTAGCATCTTACCAACTTCCGATAAAATCAGTTGTTTTGTCTGCTCGTTCAACGAATCCAACTGATATAAGCACGTCGTATGTACCTTTTCGATTGACTTCATCTTGTACATTTCTTCGAAATGTAAAAAATCGCGATAAATACATATCCCTTTCGTTTCTGTCATAGCTTGAATGATTTCGTTGCGGAAATCGCTTTCAAGGCTAGTAACGTCAAGCACCAAATAACAGGCTTGCAAATGACGCAAGTACAATTCAATTTTTTCGCGCAGCACATTGCAAGGGTAAGGAGGCACCATAATTATATGCATTTCGTATGTTTGCTGCGACGCCGTTGAAAGTTCAGGTATTATATCGGTTAGCTGATATGGTTGGCGGAAGACTCTAAATAAAATAATATTAGCGTCGCAATCACACATAGGCGTGGGGTTTGGGGGTCCTGACCCCCCCACCCCCGAGAATGCTATTTTTAGCCTTTTTTAGAGTTATTTTTGACCATTTACACCACTTTGACCCCCCCAGAATTTCGGTGCTGCCCGCATATGGTAACATGTCAAAAAACTCTTTTTAGACGTTTAGGCGAAGGTTCTTTCTTAATAGAAATACTGAAAATTGAGTAGAAAGTGGAAAATTGAGTGAATTAAATTCTACGAAATGATCAATTCACTGATTGCAATTTATCTTCATATTGGATAAAAACAATTCGAATCTTTCTCAGTCTAAGATAATTTGTAACCAACCTCATAACATGATCATGTGGAATGTTTGTTCGCATTCTGATTGTGGCGATTGCTTTGTCATTTAAGAATTTATGACGAGTGAAGAATTCCTTTAAATCGGGTTGCTCCAGTTCCAAATTAATGCGCTCCTCAAACGACATGTCTTTCATACGTTCGTAAGCTAATTCATCTTGCGAATTACGCAAATAATTGACTGGTAGACCATATCTCAATCCATTTATACGCTGAACTATAGAATTACCAAACATTATTGCTTGGTGCATCAATTTTCTCACTATTTACTTATGCAATAATTTCACCGCCACGTTTCGTTTAACCTACCTACACACACACACACACACATATATATATATATATATATATATATATATATATATATATATATATATATATATATATATATATATATATATATATATATATTTGTTTTTTATACTTTGGAATATTATACATCAGTATTCATCCTTATCTCAATTGTATCATACTTTCCTAGAAAAAAACAAGGAAAAGTTTTAGCTATGAACAGATCATGAAGTAGGATTTTTATTAGTTACTGTGCACACTGAACATGTCGAGCAGAAATATTACTTTTTTATAAAACCTATGCAGCTGAGCTTCAGTTTTTAGCCCAGTAACTACAATTTTTCCGCTTGTAAATATTAAGGCTGTTGCCTTGCTATCGGCAAATGCGAGTTTTAGCCCTGGAAATAATTCAGGCTCGTATTCTACGATTTTTTTGTGTGTGTTGGCGAGCGAAGTTAAGTTTATCTTCGCGCCAACTTTGCCCGAACCAACGATATTGTGTATGCGAAGATTAGTGACTTGTATTTTGTAGCCGCTTTTTCGCAAAAGTTCGCAAATTTTTTCATTCGCCATTTTATTTTCAGCCACGCTTTTCGCACCAACGCATACTAGCTTTCCCGAGCTAAACAGCAGACCCGTAGCTTTTGGTTCCTTAATTCGTATTATCATTGCATTGAATCGTTTATGATCGTACTCAACTCCTTCACAAATTTTAGCAATCTTGTACAAATCTAGCAATTTGGCTGAAAGCCGAGCGCTCGAAACGACGTTTTGTATCGTAGCCATCTTTATAGCAACACTGGCGATTAATTAGGGTGCAAGACTCTTATATAGCCCTTATTAGAAATAAGAAGGTTTAATTTCCCGAAAATGTAACTTGACAATCACTTTTCCAGAAATAAACGGAATAAATTCATCTAAATCGTCTTTAATGTTGATTTCGATACTCGAAATGTCCTTAACGAGAATGGGGACATAGTGAGGAAAGTCGAAGGTTTTGTCGATTATCTTAGGATAGGAACCTTCAACATTTACTATGCGTAATAAGGGAGCCGACACATCTCCAACAATTTGCGGTTCTAAAATATTTGCATAAATGTACAATACTTCAATGCCCCCAACGTGCATGTTTGGTTCATTAACGCCCCATGCTGATTTCGTTATTTTGCCATCTTGAAACCCTAAAGTTTTGGTTATCTCTGGTGGTAATGTTACTGATTTTACGAATTCACTGTACAATATTGTTTGTACTCGTTTTATCGTACTAAAGTACTTAAAAAATATTCCCTTTTTCACAATTTCGCCCTTATTTAGAAGGCAGAATTGCAACGTCTCAACAAATTCATGTATTGAGTCGTAACACCCTAGCGGTATCTTAATTATATGATCGTCGTCATCAACGTCTGTTATATGAATATCAGTTTTTTCAGTTTTTAGCGTTTCCCAATTGTGTGGGTAGATTAGCTGACATAGACCACATTCCCAATCTCCAGTTAACTTAATTTTTTGTGGTAAATGTACGGTAAATTCGGATGGGGTATTTTGTTTATCGCTAGCAGTGTTACTCGGTAAAGTTACATAGAATTGATCCATTTTTTACACGTTTGATTAATTATAAAATCATTGTCTACTACAACTGTGCTGATCTTAAATAGACTGTTGACAAAACCCGTCACAAAATCATCAGAAAACCTTTTGTCTAAACTTTTCATAATTAATTTCAGGGGCACCTCTCTGCTCCGCCAAACCAGAAAGTATATGCATAATTGCCCACATGTAGACGTTAATGGTTGTTGTATGCATTTTTTATTATGCTTAATTTTATCAGCATACTGTAAGATGTAATTTTGCGTTTTTTCGTCAGGCGCCAGTCCGTAGCTGTCAAAATATTCGCATTCGTTCTGTGTGTTATAAAACATGCATACCCAGTGAGAACCTGGCCGAGTACTCGGATCTGTATTGATAACTAATGCAGATGGTTTAGAAAAAATTGGCGGCAGTTTATCGCTCGGAAAAACACCAACAAAAATCGGTCTAACGGCGCAGTCACTATTTAGTGCGTTCTTTAGTTGAAAAGTATTCATCTTTATGCAGTATAATCATACATTATATTGCGGTGCTTATCTAACATGATTAAATTGTCAAATTCAGCGTATACTATTACTTCTATGCCAGTGTCAGGAATTTTTTCAGCAAATGATATTTCAATGCTTGTTGTGCCTTCTTTTATTAAATCCCAATGCCCACCGTCATCTTCATCAGGTGTTAGGTCAAAAGCAAAGAGGCATTGACCGTTTTTGAACCCTTCTCTAGTTAAGCCATTGCCTTTATTTTCTCTAGCAATATCTAGTGTTTCGAAAAGCTGATTAAACGCTCTTAAATACTTATTGTTTTTGAAATCTAGTTTCAGTGGGTGAGAGGGGTAAGTTACGCCACCAGAAATCACTTTAACCTCGTTTATGCTGTAAGACTTAAAATTGAATGGCGACTTTTTTATATTTCCTCTGAATGCATCAGCGTCAACGCAACCAAAAATCAGACGCCTTGGAAGCTGCCCAGAGAACAATGTATTGAGTGGAGTGGATTGAGATGTACTTGAAATATGTAAACTCATCATCATCACTCTACGTATTGGATATTTAATTGTATTACTTGCTAAAACTTGTTCTATAGCTAGCGACGTGCTTTCTAGAATTTCTGCTTTGCGAACATAAAATTTAATTTGTTGTATGCTAAGATGAGCATCTAGGGCACCACCCGGACTTTCTAAAACAAATGCATCCGTATTTCTGTTTAGTTCGAGTCTTAAATCGGTGTAATTCAGCAAAAACCTATCTTGCAAAAAAAGGTCAATGTGAAGTGGGGCCATAACTTCGACTATCGCTTTACCTTTAAAATAATGAACACGAGTTTGAAAGCCACTATTATTTTCAGAATCATGTTTAGTATCTTGTGTGTACAAGGAGGATTGCAAATGCGAGTTTTTTGCATCCCAATTATAATTTAATTCAGTTTCTAGAAAAGCTCTGTACGCGTATTTATCGCTACTATCGTGAACTAATTTACCATTCAAAAATAATTTTACTTGTCTGAAAAATGTTTTGCCAATCAAATTGATGGGTGCGACAGCGGGTGTGGCAGGAATTTTACCATCAGCTCCTGCCGGCATAAGGCCAGGATTTAAAGAGAGCTGCATGTAAATGTAATTTTTATTTAGTTGTAAGAAATGAGGGTCGGGAGGTAGGTGAAATTCGTACGGACCTTCATCTGTTACTGGGTTAGTCAAATTGATTTCATCCCAATATCCTCGTTTCACAACAACCTGAGTCGGAGGTACTGTGAAAAAATCCAACTCGCTTTTTGTGCTAGCGGCTGAGATTGAATCGATTAGAGACATTTTTACTTCCTTTTTGTTTATGATTTGAGAATATATCATTCTTTGGTTCTTTTATAGACTTTGGTCGGACCCCTAGTCCCCGCCCTTTTTGTTGTAGCACCTCACTTGCTTGCCTAAGTAAATTCGAAGCGCCTTCCTTGCCATGCTCTTCTAAAGCCTGAATGACCGGCCTGCCATGCAGCACATCAGCAGCTACATGTGCTCCAGATGCTAGAGCCTGTTTGCCAGCTGATTTAATTAGTGGGATAGCCATTCGAAACAGGGATCGAAAAAAATTACCCAAGCCCGCCCCTCTCTGGTATGGAGTTCCCTTGAATCCTATCATGCCGTACCCAACCTGTGAGGCTTGGTCGGCGTAATAGTCTAGCCAAATGTTAAAATTTTCTGGATTAAATTGTTGACGCATTTTTTGTTCATATTATACGTACATAAAGTGCATGCATCTCTTTTATAGACTTATTTTCGCCCACGATTTAAGCAAACTACGCGTACGAGGTCTTCTAGGTGGCGTTGGTGCTTCTTCTGGTGTACTTTGTGTACGAGCTCTTGTAGGGGCGGGAGTAGACATATCGGGTGATACATAAACATCTTTTTTAGTCATTAAGTTTAGACGATTCTTATTCATTATTGTTGATTTTGGCACATTTTCTTCCATCAATTTTTGCAGAAAAATGTCAGCTCCAGTAGCCGGCTTAGACTTACTCGTCCGTGAAAAATCGTTAATTAAATCTACGATATTTGAACCCACAATTTTATTCCCATCAACAATCATTTCACCCTTGTCCGACCATTTAATATGGGGATTTTCGCGGGCATATTTTAGTAGCAATAGAGCATTTTTGTGCCATTTGTGCGGTACTGTTTTGAATATCGCATCTTCTGCATTTTTTTCCACTTTTTGCTCACTATCCTTGATTTCTAACTGAAACGGTTTTTCAATATTTTGCTTCATTATTTGATACCTACGTAAGATTTGGTTATACTGTAAAATTTTAGCATCAATAGGTACAGAATCATCGCGTACGATTCTTAGCATTTCATGATCTAGATCTGTCATGTACTTGGATGTTTCTCCCGCCGCAAATTCATGCGGGACCAAAATCATTTTATTCATGTGATTCATCGTTTAGTTACAGCGTCTGCTAGCAATTGACCAGCTATCCCTAATATAGGCGCCAGTAATATTGGCAAAAAACCACCTTTCTGCACTAGTAATACTTTTTTCTGCTTTATCGACCTATCCTGTGCGCTTATCTGACGGAGGTGCGATTTGTATCTGCTTAGTTTTTCAAGCTCGTGTGGTTTGACAGGAACGTTGCCGTTTAGTACATTCAGTATGCATTCGCATAAACACAATATTAATTCATTGTCGGCCGTTTTCAAGATCGCCTTACGCTGATTTGGTTTCGCCTTGGCCAACACATCAAGGTACGTAATATTTTTCTGTAAACGTTTAGGAGCCATTTTGTATATAATGATTAGAACGATAATTTCTTTTATAACTTTTCAGTGTAAACTACGCAATTTTTTGAGAATATTTTAGCACGTAGACGTAATTTATCAGGTGTAGATTGAGTCAAATCAACTAAAAGATACGAAAATGGTGTCTCTGTTGCATCAGAATAAGCTTCTAAAAAATATTTAAGATTGTTTGGATAAAGTTGTCGAGCTAACGTTTGCATCTGAAGCCTATCTGAAGGATTTTTCATTAAAACTAAATATTCTGCGTTTATTCTACACGTTCTAAGACCTTTGAAAAATATGTTTTGAACAATGTGCACTACAGAAATGTTCCAGTGATGACAACCTCGTGTAAATAGTACATCATTATTTGCTTCTTTCATAAGATCGTCTATAATAATGAGCTGGGGTTCGGAAGAGTGATCCCTTACTAGACTGAAATTGGGTGATCCTTTCACAAAAAAATACATTTTCAATCTCTTCATGATCTTCAGCAAAAAACCACCATATAAATTTTGGAGGTGGAGAAATAAAATTGGCCGCATTCTTAACGAGTTGCCTAACAAAAGTAGTTTTACCAGCTTTTGTAGGTCCTGCTACAATGCACGTGAATGGGTGCTTAAAATCCATGTTTAATAATAGAAACATTGCTGATAAAGTCTAATATACATGAAGCTCACTTAGCCAGCTGCTTGCACAGCTGCCCAGCCTGCGGGACGTGGACCCGGAGCTTCTTTGCAAGCCATTTTTTTGGTTTGTTTTTTAATTTTCAAATCTTTTTTTTCAATTTCAAATTATAAAAAAAACATTCTTATACAGATAAGTTATCAGACGTATCCATTATTCGCTTAATTTCGAAGTTAATTGCGCTTTCGCCCGGGAAAATCCAAAATAACTTCGATTCAAAGCACAAGTTTTGCCACATTTTGTAAAAGAGACTGGTTTGAAAATTATGCGCCTGACATTCTAGATTTAGCGCAAAAATCCAAAAACCGCGCATTTTGCGTTTTCCACTCAACCTATTTTCAGCATTGTGATCCGCTGCTTCTTGCTTCCAGTATTGTTTGTAATTTTCAGAGAAACGATTCCAAAAATATGATGCTACGCGCGCCAACTCGCTGTTGTCGTACTGCCCGTAGCAGAATTTTGCGACCAGCCGTTCGCAGAAGCTTACGAAAAGTTTTTCACCTTGAAACATGACTGCTCAGTACCGGATGGCAATAACTGGGAGAGGTAGGGTCTTATATAGACTTATTGAACTAAAAATGGTGGGGTTTTTTCTGGTTCAGTGCCCATTTGCTTACTTTCAGCAACTTGACGACTTAGGACTACGCATCCTGCCTCCTGCGTCGCCCTATTGTACTCTACGCATTTTGGGCACATTTGAAGCGAAAAGTACATTCGACCAGAATCTGTTACAAAGCAGTCTCTCTCTGAGCTACTTTTTTGACAAAAATAGCAAAGTTCGATCATAAGAGGGTACATGGGGCGCGGCAGGTTACGGGCACACAATTCAATAGGAGGTCTAATACTCCTACCGAATGGGCGCCTATCTTCAACAGTAATTTTAGGCTTAACTTCGGAAGGTTTTTCCATTTTAATTTCGGATGGTTTCTCTATTGTTCTTACTTCAGAAAGTTTCTCCATTATTTTGTTTTATATATTTTTTTATCTCAGAGTTCTTATATAAACTTAAATTTTTATGAGATGATTCACCCAGCTATTGAATTTTTCAGGAAAACCTCTCCATTTCACAAAATATTCAGTTTTTCCAGACTTTTTACGCGTTTTTAAAATTTTCTCAATAACATAAACATTGTCAATTAATTCAACCTTTTGCAATTCGGGTTCATAAAAGACTCCCTCCAATTTTTCGCCCGACTGATCTTTAATTACATAGACTGGTGGTTTTCTT
Source organism: Mermis nigrescens (assembly GCA_036768485.1). Classification (NCBI taxonomy): domain Eukaryota; kingdom Metazoa; phylum Nematoda; class Enoplea; order Mermithida; family Mermithidae; genus Mermis; species Mermis nigrescens. The sequence continues at coordinate 269,506 of JAVLUZ010000569.1, forward strand.
TGTAATCGGCTTTTTATTACAAATGTTTCTTCACTCCAATTTGGTTCATAGCCCTTTTCAAAAACACCTTTCACTTTACTTATGCGAACCTTATCACCAACGTTGTACCTAAAAGTGACTCCGCTTGTATTAATTTTGAAAGCTTTATTTAAAATAATTAATTCATTATCAACATTTACATTAGCTGGCTCTATCCCTATTGTGCGATGCTTTGTATTATTATAGCCAGTTACTAAGTCTTGCAGTACATCAATGTACCTATATGTGTTGTTTTTTGTGAAATATCGCCACATGCGTTCCTTTAACGTTCGATTAAAGCGTTCAACAACGGACGCCTTTAGTTCGCTATTTATCGTAAAAAATTCTACATTATTTTCCTCGATAAATTTCTGAAACTGTTTGTTGACAAATTCTTTACCAGCATCGCTTTGTATTTTTTCCGGCTTACGTCCGCCTTCTAATATTGCTTTGAATGCATTTATTATAGCCTCGGCGGTTTTATTTTTTACAGGTATACTCCAAGCGTACTTACTAAACACATCTATGCAATTGAATAAAAATGCGTAGCCATCGTTATGTTTTTTTATTGACTGTAAGTCGGCCAAGTCTATGGCCCATTGTTCATCAATCCTAGAGACTATTACTTTATTACGCGCGTATTTTTTGCGAGCTGGCTTATGCAGTGTGTAAGTTGGCTGAGTCTCTAGCCATTTTATTACCGCTTTCTTGTTTAGCTTAGCTTTTTCAACTAGTGGACCTGCGCCTGTATACCCCGTTTTCGGCTCATAATAAATAGTTTCCATTGCTCAATAGAAATATAGCGCGTGTTTACCTTTTGCGACTGCACAATACCTAGAAGAGCACTTTTCGCAAAACTTTACGTCAATTTTCAAGTTTATATGATTTCGAACGACTTTCAATTTACAATCGTTGCATTCCACTGCAAAGCTTATATCTTTTGGAGTGGGTCGAGGTCCATCTACATCTTCTAAATAATAGTACAGCATGTATTTATTCTTTTTAATTACATTGACTTCGCCAGAGCATTTTGTGCACAGTGAAAATGTGAAACCTAGAAAATTTTCATCATTTTTGATTTCGAGGATGCAATCGTTGCATCCTGGCTCAAAGAATCTACACCATCTGCGCAGAAAATGCGGCTCCTTATGCAGGTAGGCGCATATTTCGTAATGGTATGTTGACATTGGCACCAGAGAACACATCGGACACTTTGGGAGACTCATTTCTGCTAGATCTTAAGCTACGTAATCCCTTATATAGCTTTTCGAGATGCTTTTTTAAAAGCTTACACAAAACTAGAATTGATAAAACTATTACGAGTACTACACAGCCCAAAACTTCGTTGTAAATGGGTTGCAAATAATTTTTCTCTATAGAAGTATCATTAATCATTTTTCATTTTAATTGAAAATGAAGAGACCTTATATAACTTACCTTGCATGCTTCTCAGCCACTGCGAAAGCAATGCCCAGTGCCAGCACGTGGAGCTGAGCATGCGACGGCACCATTTTTTTTGTTTTTTTGGCATGCATTTTATTAATTTTTTTTAGATAAAATCGCGCTGTACAACAAGTTTAATATCCATAAGGTAAAGTAAAATAATCACGCTGTACAACACGTTTATTATATACAACTTTGTACAATTTTTTTGCATCTTCTGTCACTATCGTATGATCGGGTAGTCGCTTAATCTGTGGGAAATAGACAGTCTTTTCAAGAACGTTTTGTTTTTGCACAAAAGCGTTCACCATTTTCACTAATGAGTGAAAATTGATCTTTGACGCCACAGCCGAGTTTAGAGTAAATCCTCTCACTTTTATGTGATAGTAAGATTTGTTTTCTTGAGCCGAGTATACCTTGTAAGCATAATTTTTAGGCCCTCCGCTCACGAATGTTTCTATGTAAGCGCCAGGGCCATAGTCCTTCAATTCGTTAGTCATATTGCCCAAGTATGATCCAATGGGCACTTCGTATTCCTCTTTATTCAGCGTTGATTTGAAAATCACGCTGTCCGTGTCAAAGTATAATACTCGATCGCCCAGTTTTTCGAGATGTTCGTAAAGCCTTAAGCGCGCCTGAGCTGTTGTGTAGGCGGCTATGACTGGGTTCGTATTTCCCATCACTTCGGCGAAATCGTCATCTTTTGCATGTGTCACTGCCATCATGTTCTCATTAATGGCGTTTATCGAGTAAATGACATTTGTTGGATCAAAAACCAAGTCAAAGTATGGTTCGGGCTCTGTGAAAAAGGAAACTTTGGTCATGTTGTTTCTTTGACCAAATTTTCCCCAAAAAGAATTAAGCATTAGCTTTGCTAATGATCTTAGGCCCGAATTTTTTGAGATTTTAGCCGCATCCAATGATATTCCTTCATGCTGTTTGTATTCCGCTATGTATTTTGCTTTGTCATCATCCGATTTTACCCAAGCAGGCCATCCATCCGATTCCTGCTTCAATTTCATGAATTTATTGATGTATTCCGTAAATAGACCGCCATCTGGGTTGGTAATGGGATCGTATTTTTCCGATTCTTCGTAATGCCATACTTCGTAAATTTCTAAATTTTTGTAGCCGAGTTCAAGGGCTTTGTAGATCTCGATACTTACCCAAGCACCTACTAGAGCACGATCTTCATCATTGTGCTCGCATTGATCTTGTTGATGCGTTTCAGTGCATGTTCGGCATAGGGGAAAATATAATTTTTCCCCAAATCGGTATGGCAACACTGGGTGGTATAGGCCTTTAGGTGGTAAAATTTTGGCCTTGATTAGTCCTTCATATGGTCGCTTTTCAGCCGTAATTTCTGAAAAGTTTTCCGTCAAAATCTGAGGATGTCCAATCGGGTAAACGCCATATTTGTTAACAGTCGGGTAAAGACTGCATATGTCTGTATAACTGATTTTTTCCATGGGAGCGCCGTTTTGATCCCTCTTGATCTTTTCAAGCAATTTTATGGCATTTGTTCTTCCACCATAAAATGCTTCCCTGGGATCCATCGGGTCTACAATCTTGATTGAGCTGAAAAATTTTCTCATTTCAAAATTTGATCTTAGTTCTCTGTTCAGCTCGCATTCCCACATTTCCGTTACCATGTAGCCTTGAGCCTCTATTGCTTTTCGCCGCCTTATTGTGTTTTGGTATGCCTCTTCCGCCGTTGTGATTTGGTCGGCTGTAAGTTTAGTCCGCTTTTTCATGCACTTCGGACAACCGTGCCAGTAACAGCCATTATATTCGTACACATTCTTGTCATGTACGCCATCAACTCGGTAGTCGCCAATTTTTTGTTCGCCCATGTTTCGCGCATGTCTGATATTAATTTTTTGCGCTTCGCTCAGCCACTTTAGCCATTTGATCGCCGTAATCGATTGTTTTTCGGCTCTCCTGTAGCCACCATGCGGCACTATGCCGATTGTATTTGCTTGCAAATAAGTTGATCTAAAAACTTTATTGCAAGCACTGGCGATTGTCAATGATGTTTCAAACGGGTCAATGCCCGTTTCCGCCATGAATAATTTTTTGAAATTTTAGGCAGCACCGCCTCAAAATGTCAACATCAGACTCGCAGTAGGCCAAAAGTTCAGATCTAAAATTGAACATTTTGCCTTTTTGCTCTTTGTGCCATTTGTAAAATTCCTCTCGGTTCTTAGGGTTCATTGTAGCCGGGGAGTAGTACCATGCATCCGGCCACTCACCCTCATAATTTTCATTTTTCGCCGTGTTGTAAAGATGCGGAAAATGGCCTTTTTTGAGTTCTGGCTCATCAAAAGTTTTTGGTAATGCTGATAGAGCCATTGGTAGGAAATTGTAAGAGTCAATCACTTTCAGTGAGCCTGCTGTTAAGCTCATAATTTCCAGCCCACGGGTGACTATTGTGGGCACTACGGCCTGTTTGAACAGATATTTCAAGATGAAGTGACCGTCAAAGCCTTTTGCATTGTGTGCAATGGCTGTTGTATTTTCTAGGCCAAACAGGAAATTGCAAAATTCAATTTCGCAGTTCTTTCCTGAAAATAATCGGCGATTCTCGCCGCAATGTTCGCAAAGTCCGAGTGGTCCATCCTTGCATTTCATGCACACTACATGAGCAATGCACAAGTTTGGCTCATGCTCTAGTCGAACTCCAGCTTTAGTATTGCCACAGATCTTTTCCTGGCGCGTTTCAAAATCGAAAAACACGTACTTTGTGTTTTTCTTTTCATCCTTTTCAATTTCTAACAGTTTCATGTAACATTTATGATCGTTTTTAGGCACATCCATTTTACAAATCTTGCAATAAAATTGACCACATTTATGTTTCCGTATTCTATCGGCTCTATTAATGTGCAGGCCGCATTTTTCACACCGTTTCATTTGCTGGCAAATTGATGTTCCATTTTTGCCAACTTTTTTATGTCTGTCAAAGCATTGCTGGCCTCTGAAGAGTCGGCCACAGTCTTTGCATTCTATCAGAGCAATGTTTGGACATATAGGTCCATGACAACAAGGGCAAACTCTGGAGCAGCGGTGCTCGTTTTTGTTATTGTATCCCTTATTGCACGCTTCGCAAAAATATCCACGGTTCATAAAGCCAGCTATACTACCAATAACATCAAAATGATTGTCATGATGGTAAAGATGAAGGACCTTTCCAGCTAAAGGTCCTTCAAAAATTATGGCGTTGCAAAAGTCTGCACTGAACACCTTGATCTGGTATTCAGGCAAGGCTTGTTGGAAAGCCTGCAATTCAGGTATGCCAAAGGGGCCTGTGTGATCTTGAAGACCCGCCTTAGTCATTAATTCTAGTGCCGCTTTCTCCTGTGCTCTCCTTTTTGGCGTGTCTTTTTTGCACATGTTTTTATATCGCCATTCTAAGGTCTTATCATCAGGATTGATCATGTTCTCTAATCGCGCCTTGGCCACAACAAGTGCACGCGGTAAACATAGGTCGTCATCATTTTTAATCCTCACGAAGCACTTTTTAGCTTTCATTTCTTTTTCTAAATTTACAAATCTTCGTTTATGTTGACCAGAACCAGTAGGCGGACTCACTCGCACTATCCGTATTTGAGTATCTGGCTGCTCAAGCTGAATCGCCTCATTTGATTGTAAAATCCGCTCAATAGTGTGCATGATCTGCTCGCCTTTGATCTCTGCACCCTTCCTAAACGGTATTATGGCCGGCTTCTTGAGATTCGGGTGGGTAAATTGAATACCCACCATGTCCGTTGAATTGCCAACAATCTTCGAGATCGCATCATTAAAGATCTCTGGTAAATCTCGTTCTAGGTTCAAATCGTCCAAATTCTGGAAAGTTAATGGATAAGAGCGACCTTCAGTATTGAATCGCTTTATCCTCTGAGCCTCTGGCTCCCCCAGTTCATAAAAATAGTCTGGGGCGAACCACTCATCGACCATTTCCAATTCTTGTGAGGTGCTAGGAAGCACCACATCTTTCAACCCATCATCCTCGTTCCACTCATCAACAATTTCAAGATCATCAAACTGTGACATTTTCAAATTTCTTCCAAGTACAATTTTTAATAAATTTGAGAGAGAAATGTAAGAACCGACTGCTCAGTGCAACTTTTTGAGAAAGACTAAATTATCCTTATTCAAAAGTGTGTAGAAAGTATAGGCTGATCAATAGAAGTTTCTTTGTATTTCGCACTTTCAAAAATTCAGAGAGCACTTTCAAAGAACCGACCGCTCAACGCAACAAAATTGGTATGAATACAAAATTTTTAATTCCCCTCCCTTTATATAGCCTCGAAAATTGGCACCTCGCCAAGTCATGTGTTGCATAAAAACTTGTCTAGACAGGTGTCACACGATATCTCATAAAAAATTCGCGCTTCGCCAAATCACATGTTGTATAAAAAAACTTGGCACTTTGCCGAGTCATACGTTGCATAAAAAACCAAGTGCGATGCGAGTTGCTTGCTTGCTGTGACGAATAAGTGAGAATGCGTGGGCGGATTAGGAAGCGCGCTAGTAGCAGAGTCAGTCCAAACAGAGTCTCTATGCTTTAGCACTGTATATGCTTCAGCACGGAGACTCTGAAAGGTCCGGCATTACTACTTATATATGTCCTCTGTCACATTCCAAAAGCCAATTTTCACTAATGTCTTATTACTGTATCATTTTTCACTGCACAAATGGCTTCATCAATTATGCTGTTGTAGCGGCTGGTTGCTTTGAACTCTTCTTGCGGATGTTTAATGTGCTTTGCTTAACATGTGGCACATCTAACGAACTGTGGCAACAACCTAAAGCGTGAAATATTCTGTTTCAGTATGTAATAAGTTGTAAAGCGAAAATGAGCTGTTTGGAATGGAATGGAACAGACTATAGTCTTGCATTTCACTATGAAAAAAATCCACAGAAACTTGTCTGAATACCTAAAGTGGGCTGCTTATTTTGCATGCTTATAATATTCAATCGTTTAAATTAATGCACGGTGCCATGCATAAACGTACAGCTTGGAAATTTGAGGAGTCAGGCCCACAAAAGTTTTTAAAAAAGTGACTTTTTAGCTAAAAAATTATGGGTAACGTCAAAAATCACTGTTTTTTGATGTTTCGGACAATACTCGTTCTTTCTAAAACATCAAAACAAAATTTTTACGAATCGACAATTCTTGGGGGTTGCATCCATTTTGTGGGGGTTAGTAGCTATTCTAGGAGGTCGAAGGCCCCATGAACACGTAGCTACCGCCAAAACTTTGTCATTCCATCGGAGGAAGAACGGTCAAAAGTGTAAATAAATCCACTATCTGCAAATTTTTCGCGTTCCCTTTTAGGCACTTATGCCATTTTGAGCTGCGTCAGCCAGAAGACTTTTTAGAACAGACCAGTACACTCGTAAATCGTCAGCATCGAATGGTTATGAATGATTTTCATTATTGCTCTATTTTCGTCACATTAGGAAAGTGTAGCGTCCATTCTCAAGCAATCACGACATTTTTCATTATACATTCATTTTTAATATTTTTTTTGTTACCCGGTCTTGCAGCTTATAGTGCCTCCAGCGAATAACCCTCACATGCATATAAGTACATATATATGTTATCTAACACGAACGCTGCACAAATGTACATCATATATACTTTCATGTCCATGCATATGGTAGCGCATGCATAGCACAGAACGTATGTAACCTACTTACATTAGCTATTAGCAAAACTTAAGTACATACTTGTACCTATCTATGTACATACTACATACATATGTATGTACCTATACCAAAATAATTTTGTACTGTGTATGCACGTGGTGTGTATGTAATCTACGCATCTGGTTCTCTTGCGCCAAAACGGCCGCGCCAAAACGTTCATCTATAAGAAGCATACTGTTGCGCCAAAAGTGTTCCTGCGCCAAAATGTCATTGCGCCAAAACGGCTGCGTCAAAACAGCCGCGCCAAACTGGCTGCGCCTAAAGGTCCCATCTCGCTCCAAGATGAACGCCTAACTTCCACAGTTTACTCTGAACCATATTTCTAAACCCAAGCTATGTTAAACTCTTTAAATCCGTTTCCGTTATTATTTTCCGCTGGCCTAACCCCCAGAATGATTAACACACGTTTTCAGTGCTTTTCGTTGGTTCAACCTCCAAAACTCGCCGCTATAAAAATACAGTGCGCAAGCATTTTCCGGTTCTTTCGATCGTTTAGCCTATGGGATTTAGTGGACATCATAGTGAGTTGTAGGCACGCAGTCAGCTTACCGTTCCTTTCTTTCGAACGCCACGCACTCTATCTCTCTCCCATGTTTTCATTATTTTAAGAATTCATTGATATGCTTTTGGCTGAGATCCTCGCACTCCCCTTTTTATTCACAATTTTGTTATTGGTGAAGTTGCTGTTTACGTTATTGAATGTAGACATCATTTACCATGTAAATCGCATTTAATTGAGAATAGGTGCGATACTTCAGATTTTGAGTAGAGCCTATCCATTGGGAACGCAGAAACCATCCCCTAACCTCCCCTTTACAAATGGCGACCACCCTTTTCGTTCCGCAAGCAAGAAAAGGAAAAAAATTAAAAAAATTGAAATCTCAATTTTTCCGAATTTTTTGAACTCACGAAATCCGCAACATCACTCATATGCTCCATTTTTCACTGATTTACTATTAGTTTATTGACTCGTTATCACTGTACGTTGCTGCAGTATACTCTCTGCTTATCGTCAATTTTTCAACTCAACATCATTTTTATCCCGATTCGGTTATTTTATCGATTCATTTTGCCTTTTTTCTGCATCAATTGTTGCCACACCGTCTAAATGTGCGATGAATAAGATAAAATGCACGATTCCCGACTTCCAACCGCTAGCTACTCTACGAAGTCAACAGCACTCAAAGCGTAAGCATACCGATATAACTCAGTCTAATTCACCTCACCTTCCCCGGTTACTTTAACTGATTTTCAAACAGTTTCAATAAAAGTGGACCAACAAGCCCTTAATCTTCTGCAAGAAACCGTTTCAAAAATTCAAGATTTGTATGAACAGCGACCTGTCTCTCTAGTCTCATCATCCCCTTTGCGCCCCTTTGCTGGTGATGGAGATACTAGTTGGTGTGAATTCGAAAAACAATTTGATAACCTCTCAATTTTGGCCGGAGCCTCACAATTTAAAAGAAAACTCGCTCTTCTTTATGCTTATCTGAAAGGGGCTGCACACACCTTTCTTTGTGATCTCACCTCCCGAGATCCACCTCCAAATACATGGAAATAAATTTGTGATGCTTTTTGTGAACATCTCAAAATCTTCATTGTGACCTAAGAACTAATCAACTCTTTTCACGATGTGAGAGACCCGGGGATCTCGTCCAACACTATGCAGATGATATTAGGCGTCTCGCTCGAATTTCCAAACCCGGATGGACAGGCCAATAACCAAACGATTTTATAAAAAGTCATTTTATTTCAAAACTCCTCCCAAATCTTCGTTTATGGGTCCGCAATGCGTCACCACAAACTTTCGAACAAGCTGTGTCTGAGGCTTTAAAACAGGAAATTAACCAAAATTATGACTCCATCGTCACACAGTTTGCAACTCAAAACTCCCCAAATCTACGAAATTTACAACCTGATCAAAATATGACTACAGCTTTTGCACGACCTTCTAAATTTTCTGAGCAACCACGTGAATCTTAAAATCAGAATCAGACAACGGGCAATTTCACCCCACGAGCAGCAGCAACGTACCACTCAAACCACCAAAATTCTCAAAGAACTCCGGTTTTTTCAAAAGCGTTTTCAGAATTTTCAACGCCCTCAAAAATTTTCAAAATACATCACAGTTTTCTGATTATTCTTTCAATCCGGATGCTTTCATTCACTGTTTTTCTTGCGGACGTCTGGTACATCGCCAAGCTAGCTATAGGACTTTAGCCAAAAATAACGAAAACTATCCTCGAAATTACGCGCACTCAAACCAAACTTTTCGAAATTCCCCATCAGAATTTCCGAAATTACTCGCAACAAAATTTTGGAAATTATTCTCAACAAAATTTTCGAAATCACTCACCTCAAAATTTTCGAAAGTATGCCCCAAAAAGTACCCCCAATAACGGAAGCTGGAGCGTGACCCCTTTCCGGACGGAGGCGCCCCAATACACGTCCAGAGGGAAAGGCGCAGTGACATATCGAGGTGCCCGGTCGAATGCTAATGTGCTAAACAACTACGGATGCACATCCCACGAGTTTTCGGAGGATGACGGGCAGGAATACCTGCAGCTGGAAAAAGGTGCGACCCCGCACACTCTTATGGACCCTTTTAATCACCTTACTCTTGAAGACCCCCAGCTAGCGGAAGCCTATACGCATGAGGTCGTTCCATCCATGAGGACCTATATGGTGAGGTCCGATCCTACCGATGAAGGCGCAGTAAGTAAGACGCAAGCTGATTATGATAATTTGGATTCCTATTATGGACATGTGGCCGGCAGTCGTCCCCCATTCCAAAAATAGGAGGTTTTCGGAAGTCAGAGGCACCAGTCGGTCAGGAAAATTAAAGAAGCCCACCACACGCTTCAGTCGAAGTACTCTGGGAAAGAATACGCGTGCCCAAATCAGTCGATTAGGTAATCGTACAAATCCACACCTAGTACATTGGCGTGCGAAGGGGTTTGAAGGGGCTTACACCCCTGCAGAAGTTGAAAAAACCCCCGCACCCCCGCAGAATTCTATTTTTAGTACCATTTTTTTTACAATCTCGCCCTACCAGACCCAGTTTTCTTGCTACCCATGTATGCCGGGCAGCACATGTGGACGCGGAGGGGGGTAGGCAGCCCCAGGAGGGCGAATACCCAAAATAATCAAAATACCTCCTCAGTATTCAATGTTCGAATTTTTTCTACGATGTTTTGATGCTAATGGATAGTGATCGATGAGAAACGTTGAGAAATGGTGCTTTCTCCGCCATACCACCATTTAATCGCAAGCTATTAGCTTATTGTCGGAAATGGTTTTAAAATTTATGACCGAAGTTGTGTGAAACAGACTGTAGACGTTCTGGTGGTAGTTTAGCGCTCTAACCACTGGAACTATCTGGCTGATAGTTTAAGTTATGTTAATGTTAGATAAGCGATAAGTTGCTCCACTCTGTGTCAGCATTGTTTTAGTATCGACTGAAAATTTTTCGACAAGGGTTGCATTCCGACTTGGGTTAACCTTACCTGAGCTTAGGCTTAAGCTATTTGAAAACAAAAACCTTGATTTCAGGGGGATGATTTCAGGGAGAATCATGGTTTTTTGATTTCGTACGGCCTAAGCCCGAGCTAAATGTAGGGAAACCTCACTTGAAATATCAATTTTAAAAGAAATGGAGCTAAAAGCAATGATTTCAACGAGAATTATGGTTTTTGTTTTTGAACGGCTTAAGCCAGCTTGAGCTCCAAATAAAGAATGCCCACCCTGAAGTACCTACCAGAACTTAAAAGAAATAGAGTTACTTGATTGATATCGCTGAGTCAGCACTTTTATATGGCAGTTTTACATATAGTCTGGTATACAACCTTTAGTCCGAAAAATCGCTTCACGTATGGGTGTCTAGGCACTAGTGTTGTAAAAGATAAGGCTTTTTCGCAAGATAAAACATAAAGATAAAGTAAAAATTTAAAAAATCTTTGAGTTAAAGATAAAGATAAGGATAAAAAGCTAAGGAAGATAAAGATACAGATCATTTGCAAGGTAAGGGATCTTAAAGATAAAGACAGAATAAGTGCTTGGATCTAAGAGTATGTGTATGAAATGCAATAAGCGAACGTAGGTGATACAAAGCAGTCAACCGAACACCCTTGCTTTGACGGCTGAGGTCACAGAGGTGATTAGCTGTGGGCACACATAGTCGTAGGAGGTCTGGGGGTTTTACTGCGGTAATCTGATCGACCCATGAGGACCCGCCAGACCCCCAGAATATAATTGCTCGCTTATTTTGCGATTTTTGCCACTTAAATTCCACAAAGCCATTTTATTATTTTATTAACTTTTTAACCAAGTATCCGTAAATTAGTTAAAAAACTCGTCAAAATTATTTCAATTCGCCTTTATCCATATTCTGAGAACGCAACTTTTGTATGCACAGTCTACATATAAACAAACCATTAACTACAGATCTAATGAAAAACAATAGAGCTCAAACTTGGCAAGAATTATCAGGATTTCAACTGCAGGAAGAAAACAGAATGAAAAACACTTAATTTAGGACAAATCCTTTCGACTTCGCTCTCTATCAAATATAGAACACTGGTTGCAAGGTGCTAAAGTTAATGAAGAAATTGAAGAAGAATTCACTTAGAAGTGTGTATTTACAGCATGGGAATTTCGGGAAGAAGTGGTGGGTCTGTTACCATTCTGGTAGAAGGAGGGTTCAGAAACCCCAAACTTCTAAGACACGTATTGTTGGATGCTACATATGAAAACTTCAATTTTTTCGTGCAAAATAAAACCTATTAAAAATGGATTTATTGGTATGCAATGTAATCGTGCAAAGGTACTTATAAAATCGATGAAAAAACGAAAAAACGAATACAAGCTGTGCAATCTTTGTGTAGCAAACCTTTCGAGCTTCAATAGGTATGTTACCCACTATTGAACTAGTAAGCTTAATACACCGGAAAAGACTTACTAAAAATATGTATTACAGTAGGTAAATAAAATCTAAAAAAGTAAATCTAATCACAACAAAATCAATTTATGCTTCGATCTCTGAACAAGTGAAGTCCCAATATTACCGCTGTATATACCTCGGCTGTATTCTTCCAAGACTGTATTTCAAGGTGCATGATCCTTATTTCCCATTAAAGCTTAGTGAGTGCGGGAAAATAAACCGCTATGAAAATTCGTTTTAGAATATTGAGGCGGTAGCAATGTTGGTTCTTAAATCTCAAAAAAAGACCGAAACACTTTATTTTTATCGGCAATGAGCGAAAAATTATCGCAAAGATCATTTTACATTCCGCAGCGAATGAATACTGAACAGACAGGCGCGTGAAACAAAAAGTGGGGTTTAGGGCAGGCCTAGAGCCCTAGATAGATCAATGGGAAACCTTCTGAGCGGAAGAGGCAAAATCAAGGCTAAAACCTGCTAAAAATCGAAGAATTTCTCCAAAATGGTCCAAAAATAGACTAAAAAACAGATTAAATCAATTTTCACACTGATTTAGCATCAATACCTGTTATTGACGTCATTTATCCCGAAAAGCTAATTTTTTGACCCCGTGCCGACTTGCAATGCAACTCCCACCAGATCGGTCAAGCTGCGCGCACCTACTGAGAGCAAGTCATTTCTTTCTTATCTTGTATTGCAGTAAAATTTGAATACGTCTTAATATTTCATCTCGAAACTGCATTCCTCTTTACGTATTTATGTAAGTAAATCTTTCCAGCAAGATAAATTCTTATCAGAAAAAAAGATAAAGACAAAGGTGACCTAAAATTTTTCTAAAAGATAAAGATAAAATAAAGAAAGTGTTAAGATAAATATAAAGAATTTATCTTGCTGAAAATAAACATCAGCATTATACTTTTGGCTAAAGACGGTTTGGGGGGGCATGCAAAAGTATAGTCAACAATAAACTATATATCATTGTTCGGCGACGCTCAGTGTGAACAATGGCGAGGTTGGACGAAGGTCGGCGCATGCCAATGAATGAGAATAAAAGAAACTATCGATTTTGAATGCTGCCTTCAAATTCAGCGCATTTTTGCAGCAAGATGAAATAAAATTTAATTGAAAAATATAAAGTTTTAAAATCACTTTTTATTTATATAAACACTCAGAACTAATTAATCGAAATTGTCGTGCAACTAATAGCTAAATTAGGAATCGTTATCATAAATTTTTGTCAGATTACTTCGGCCTGGATATGTACTGTTGTTTCAATGACATCTTGAGTTGTTTTTATGACATCAAAAGAATATGGTTTTACATTGAGGTACACATCCTATAATGTATCAGACGCTTTTTTCTAGATAATCACTTCATATTTAAAAATTTTAATTCAAGTTATCAATCTAAACTTGATCTTTCTGTTTCTAGCTCCTTCGAGAAGATCTCAAAGATAAGAGTTATACATTTTCGCCCAGAAAATGTATAAGAAAATACATCAAGCGCAACATGCAAGTTATGTATAAGAATGAAAAGTGATTTTTAATTTCATATTTTTCAATTAAATCTTATGTCGTCTTGCTGTAAAAAATACGTTGAATTTGAAGATAAAATTAAAAATCGATGATTTTGCGAATTCAAAGTTTGAAATCGAATGCTAAACTAGTCCGAATCGTGGATGCGCGACCTAGTTTCTTTTGTTGTCATTTATTGACATCCGCCGACCTTCGTACAACCCCGCCATTGTTCTCACTGAGCGTCGCCGAACAATGGTTTACACTTTAACGTTGACTATACTTTTGCATGCCCCCCAAAATCGTCTTTAGCCATAATTTTTATCATGATCACCCTAACCTTATTAAAACCGATCAAATGTTTTCAGTGTAAACTTTACGCAACTACTGGGTATAAAGAACACTTACATTCAGATTTTCAACCCGGGCGTTACATGGAACGTTTAGAAAAATTAAGCTTTTGCAACGCTTAAGAATTAAAATTAATTTTAAGTTTAAACTTAGCACAAGTACAGGGTGTAAAGAAAGCACGCAGTCAGATTCGTTATCCTGACCCTACACGAGACATATTTTGAAAAAAATCACGTTTTACAATGTTCTGGAAGTAAAATAAATTTGTAGTGTAAACTTAACCTATCAGCATTAATTGAATAGTATATACTTTGCATAACTACCGGGTGTAAAAACCAACAGTCAGGTTCGTAATTCTGACCTCACATATAACAATTTGAAAAAATTAAGCTTTTGCAACGCTCTAGGAGTGAAGTTAATTTCCAGTATAAAGTTCACACAGCCACCGAGTGTTTAGATGATTTAAGTCGGATTCGTCATTGTCATATTACTCTGATATTACGATCAATATTTATGAAAAAATTGACTCTTCACAATGGTCTGAAGACAAATAAATATTAGATGTAAACCGCTTTGCAATTGTTGAGTGTAAACAAATGCGTCCAACTGACGTATGGCGTTTGATCCCTGGTACATTTTTAGGCTTGTGACTATGTCTAGACTCATAACCGGAGAAGATGACAGAAAAAAGGAGTTAGAAGCACGTATAACTTCCTAATTTTTGACTTTAAACCTCCCGAAAAAGCTCAATATTGATTTAAATAAACATAAATTGGTGTTACACGTACCCCTTAGAAAATTATTCATGTATATTCAATTCGACTTATCCTGACTTCTAAAGGAAGAGAAAGCCGAACAAAAAAGGGACAAAAATGTATTTTCTCAGTATCCATCATACTGTAAAATTCAAAGATCTGTCTAACTTCCTATTTAGTGTAAAAAAGTTCAGTTCAAACCAGTTTGTAGCATTTGAATCTCAGTACGTTTGTGTGTGAAAAACTTGTTACACCCTAATTTCGAACTTTATACTTCCAGAAATAATTCAATATTGAGTTTTCTAAACGCAGTTTGCTGCGACGAGTATGCCCTTTAAACGTATTTTATTTTTATTCTATTTAATTTCTCCCGACTTTCAAGCGCAGAAGTTGGCGGAAAAATCCGAGACAATACCTGTTTTTCATGCAATCCACTAGAGTGTAAACTTTAAACCATTGAATATAACTCCGTATTTAATGTAAAAAAGTTTACAGGTTAGTCAGAGGTAGTCCTTTGGGTCCTAGAACATTTCTATTAGGAAAAATTTTCGGGGACTCATATCCGGACTTGTTGGAAGACAGAAAGAAGTCAAAAATGCGACAAAAATCTGTCTCTACCCCACCAGAGTTTTACACAGTTTACACTCCCTCTGGAGAACTAATGCGAAATTCAAAAAACAAAAAATTTTCCATGAAGAGAATTTTATTTCCTTCAATTCTATACCATTAAATTGTATGAGGCACTCAAGCTGAGTTGTATACAAGCTGGGCGTGAAAACTGTCGCAGGTTTGTCTATGTTATAACGTTACGCCAAAACTTTACACGCTCACTACAAACTCTGTATTAAGTGCTAAGTTGAAAAGGGTGCACATCCGGATTTTTAATTATCTATTTTTTTAAAAATTTGCAACCCTTAAAAATATTTCAGTGTTGCTGTAGGGAGGCCCTCATATGTTGGGGATACCCAAATATATTATAGGTATACGCGCTAACGCGTTACCTATGATAAAGATTACAACACTACTAGGCATACACAAAATACGGGTCCCCGGTAGTACAACAATGCCCAGTTCCACATCATAATAAACGCGTTAAAGTATATTGACTTAATTATTATTCTTTATTGGTTATTTAAACTAGGACTGCTTTTTGCCATGCTGTCAGACGAACGTACAAATGAGTTACCAGAAACCTATTTTCCTATTGTTATGCGTCGGCTTGTACTTATTTTCAATAAAGGTGCCTACGATGCGAATGTCAGTCACAGCAATGAATAAATCGAAAGCAAGCTATCCTCCTATTACTTTTGATTTATATTAATCGATCGATGGTACGTAGAACTTCGTAACAAACCGAATAGATCTTAGTCCATTTTATCAGACAAATGA
Organism: Mermis nigrescens; assembly: GCA_036768485.1. Lineage (NCBI taxonomy): Eukaryota > Metazoa > Nematoda > Enoplea > Mermithida > Mermithidae > Mermis > Mermis nigrescens. Next base: position 285,627 of record JAVLUZ010000569.1, read on the forward strand.
TTTGTAAAATATTCGGGAAATTTAGTTTAGCTTGTTTGCTATAAAAGGAAAAGATGATTGGATCTGGGCCTTCAAAAGACCTATGTAAAAAGGGACGTTTTAAGGGCAGAATGAGAAAACGAAGGCCTAGCGGCCCTCAGTCGTGAATTTAATGGGCTAGCGACTGGAGATGGAAGTCTGTTGGAGCGGAAAACCGCGGAAATATACACTAAAATTCATTTTAAGGGCCTTCCACATTCTGATGGCTTTGAGTTCTTGAATATCTAAACTACCAAATCCTCTCCACGCCACGCCCGTTTAGCGGTCTTCAGGCTGAAATATAGATTATGAATATATTATATTTATCTTTTTCTTTTATAAAAACCGCTTCCTCAACCTGAGTAATTTTTTTGACAATAAGTCGAATTTTGTTTGCTCAATTAATTTCCGTTTCAAATTACGATAGCGTGCATTCTATCTCGTGTTACACATCCTACCGAGCTGTTCCAAAAGCCAAATGATGTCATTTTTCTAAGTGTAGGCCAAATTTTTCTAATTTTAGCAAAGTGATGTTTTGATTGCTAATTTGTTCGAATTGGCGGAGAGTTTGGACGAGAATCCTATTGACTGCGATATAACAGCGCACGTTGGATTCAATCCTTATGATGTCGTTTCTCGTTTGAATAAAGTCAAAAGTGGCGTTGACTGTTGGTTTTTGTGTCACAAACGTCAGCCCTGCCTTTCAGTGACTTTCATGGTGGATTTTGGTATATGCTTTCTACACGATACCATGTTGGAAAACGCTGACAAAGTCGTGGACGCACCATTTAAAAACATTATTTACTTGACGATCCTTTGCACGCTCAGTAAGTTAACCGTCGGTGACTTTTCGGTCATTCTTGTTCCTTTTTTCTTTGGCTAACACGTCTCTGCCATCATACACAGTGCTCACTATAGGTGCACAGCATGACCGATCTGGGGTGAGGGGGTCAGCTGGTCTAGTGGTGGGGTCAAGAATTTAACCTTTTGGGCCAAACTGATCTTGAAAAAATTGGTATAAGCGCTAAGATAATGTTAAAACTACGTTATTACACAGTTTCTGGTAGGAAAAATTTTTTAATTTTCATCCAATTCCGATCTTCATTTTGCCTTGTTTTCTCCAAACAATTTCCCATTTTTCATTCTGTGCGTCTAGACCCTCGCAAACCCCCTTCCCAAACGTGCATGTCCGGTTTTCACTGCGTAATGCCGAAATTTCGAGGATTCGAGGATTTTAAGTATTCCACGTCAAAAAGGTCTAAAAATAGAATTTTAAGTCAAAAACACTAATTTTAGAAGTTTCTCATCTATCTCTATCTATTTGCATCAAATATTGCAGAGCCGTTTCTACTTCAAACCCTACGGGAATGCCACAAGTGTTTCATAACGAACCCGTTCAGCAAGTTGGACAGAGTATGTGAAAAATCGACTTATTTTTCAAATATTAAGGAGAAACAGCTTTATCCGAATCTAAAAGATTGCTTTTTGCGCATATTTTACAGAACATGTATTAGAATGATCCTATAATGAGCTAGATGCAGAATTAATTAGCCAACGAATGTCCTTCTTTGGGTTTTGATTGAAAGCGGGTAAGAAGAATGGGAAAGTTAGGGTTTCAAGATTTTGCGTTTTCCATTTTAAACAGTATTTGACATCTGCTTAATATTTTTATCTGATTCAGCTGACTCTTTATTATGTGAAAAATAGTTGTCCAACAATTCGGTCTTGTAATTTATGTGCAAGTCTAATTATTATACATAATTTACCAAAATACTGTAGCATTTTTTGACAATATTCTATACACCTCACCTTACATGGGTAAGGCATAAAGAAATCTATTTCGGGGAATCCATCGAATCCTCGGGGGGTATATAAATCCTCCAAACTCCAAACCCATGCCTACATGTGCACATTACACGTAGAAATACTTTCTTGTTCATAGGAAAAGCGGAGTGAGTTGCAGATTTTTCTAATTTCATCAGAAGATTATTCGTCTTAGTCTGGGAAATTATACAAAACTATAAAATATTCATTAATTCCGGGCAACTGAAGCAACAAGAGGTGAAGTAATAACCGCATATTGTTTGAAAAGATATTTAAAAGTTTAACACGAATTCCTGTTACAAACCGTTTTGTACCTTTCTCATACTAGGTCGACCTATCGCTTTTGGCGCAAACGCAAATCTGCATTAGCAAATATGCTTTCGATTAAGCGCCTATTGCTCATTTTTCAGCATTTGCGCCTTTTAATTTTTGTTTTCGGAATTTGATTTTCAAGGACAAGTTCGCTATGAGAGAAAAATCGAAAGTGGCCCTTATCGCGGTTGTGGCACAGTACCATCAGCAGAGTTATTTGTTGTCGAAGGAGATAAGCTGAGGAGAAAGAGAATAGTTGGCGATCTCAAAGTACCGGCGTCTCCATATTCTCTGCCTTGGTTTGGCGTAATAAAGCGAGATGGAGATGACATGTGTGGCATAACATTGATAGCTATGAATGAATTGGATACCTCAACTCGTTTTGGAATAACTGCTGCGCATTGCTTGACTGTGGGAACCTGCACATACCGTATGTCTCACTCATACAACGGCTTGAAATTATAGAATGGGATGGCAGTCAGCTGCTTTTAGGGTAGATAAAGTGAACAAATTCTAGTCTCGACCCAAAACGACCAAAGTTCATAAAATGACCAAAAACAAGCTTTTGTCCATAGATGTAGGGGTTCATAAAAATCTCGATCCTTGGGGACCGGGGGCGGCGGTTCCAATTCAGTGTTACATATACTCGTAGAGCCTCACTGTCACAAAACGCTAAGAAACGCTATTTCACACACTTTACTGGGTGGTGAAAAATCACCAACGTTCTTGTCATATGCATGTATCTCCAGAAATACACTTGTTTAGCATTCTGCAAGTTTATGTAAAAAAGATAAGAAAAAAGTCTACGAGTATATTCTGGTATGTATATGAAATAAAGGTATCTAATAAACGCAATATTTCCTAATCTATACAGTCAATTTTTAGATTAAATAGAATCGTCCATTTTCAAGAAAGTACAATCTATAAAGTAGATTTATTTTTTGTATGCATTACTGTTAATTCTTTAAACAAAAGATGCTTCCGTTGAATTTACTGCTAATCGTGAATTGTCGAAATGAATTTGTACAAAGTATGTGTGAGTAAACATCTAATATAATAAATGGAAGTAGTTCATTATTAGTTTATTATTTTACACTTTATTTTAATGAGTTTATTATCACATATCAATCATTTTTGTTTCTTTAGTTTTTCGATACATATCAAGAACACATACGTATTACAATTAATTTTACTGGATATATGTTTTTTCTCAAACGTAGACCTATGGAACTCGAAAATTTATGAAAATTTTCGTTTCTATTTAAAATTTAAAAATTTCATATTCAAAAACCTAAAAATTACTTTTCAGGTTTTCCTATGCCAGTCTTTTAATAAACACATCAGGTCGATTGAAGTGGTATTTACTTTGCTTCTATCTGACTTGCCCTTACTGTGCTTCTCTCACTCTATCCCAGAATTTACAATAAACATAATAATTGCGCCTGATTTCTTCGTAAGATTATCTGCAAGTACTAAGTTTTTTTCAAATTTCCAACAACAACGTCTAATTTTACCTGATGAAAATACCAACGAGACAGTTTTGCTTCCCTAATAAAATTTTGCAATCTTGCCAATCAACCTTTCCTCTTCATTTCGGCTAATTCTAAACTCATTTACATTTAAGTAAGTATCACGATTCCGGAGATATAGCTTTGAATGCTCAGTGATCTTTTTTGTACCACCATGATTCTTTACATAAAAGTTGTGAAGCTACTAAAAATCACGAATTAGTACATGACCTGAGGCACAGCATATCCGACCCTAGGGGTTCAGCCGCTCTGTGAGGTCAGTAAGTAAGGTTTTTTGGGTCTAAATGACCTCAAAAATTAGTATATGCAGGATAGCGTTAGAGCTACGTTATTTAATAGTTTCTAAACATTTTGAAGCGCTTTTGAATAAAATTTTTGTTTTGCATTCATTCTCAGCCTTTATTTAGCCTCATTTCCAACAGAAAAGTTCCCGGTCATTTTTACACTTTTAGGGTTCAGAGGCTCCCACCTCCGAACCTCCTAAGTGCGTTTCTAATCGTACATCCCTATACTTGATTATTTTATTGAAATTACTGTATAGCAAAGGAAGAAGTCTGGCATAATATTTAGGCAGACCGAATTTTGGTTCGGACGACCCGATTTACGTTTTACGACTCCGCATGCTGTAAAAGTAGAAAGTAAAAAAGTGAGAATTATTCCGTCGAGATGTAGAAGGAAGCCTGACATGGTATTGGTTGAATTTACGAAACCTATCATTTTCAATGAACACGTCGTCCCTCTATGCTTTTCAAAAGATGCAGCAAAGGGCGATATAGACAAAATCTGTCGTGTTTGTGGCATCGGAGCGATAGATTGTAAGTAAACTTGTGAGTTACATACAAAGCTCTATTTGAGTTGGGGCGATTAGGGTGCGCCCCTTGGTCAAAAACAAAAGAACTTTGAAAGATAAGATGATGCGCGGAAATGGTAAAATTGCCTGTCGTTGCCATCAAATCGTCAAATTGTCGGCGCTGTAAAGTATTTTCGATAATTTTTTCTCAAGCACGACTGAAAAATGACAAAAATTTCCCTCTAAAAAATTCGAGTTATATGATCCTTATGGATAGAGCGTGTCGAACAAATGACGAAAAAAACGTAACATCCAGTTTTTGCGACATATACCGACGAATAATTCGAAATATAAACTAAGTTATGTCGGGTTCGCCTCCCGATTCCTTGGGCGAATCCTGGATACGGGCCTGATCACAGACGGGCGCATTTAAAAGGGTGAAGAAGCGGCCGCTACCTTTCACCGGCCAAAAATAATTTGCGAGATAACAAGGATAGGTAATTTGCAATGATTTTCGGCTATTACCACTGTCGGATATAGAGGGAGCGGGGTGATGGGGCGGCTCCCCATATCGTCAAAAAATATTTGGGTGCAATAAAGAATAGATGTGTATTTTTTAACCATTTTTATCATGATTTTTCAAATTTTTCCGGCTCTTCGCGCTAGGATAGTACTCATTAATGACATTTACAGACTATGTTTGCGCTCTAAAATCTCTAATTTACGTCAGAAAGAGTAGTTTTTGTACAGAACAAAGATTTTGTAGCTTTTACAATGATTTCTCGAATGTTTTCTCGGCGATTTATGTCGATTTCTGCATATTCTGAGAGTGTATCATTAAAAATTAGGAAAATTCAGAAAAATTTTTTACTATCTTTTGCATCAAAAATAATTTTGTCTATCAGAAGACAGCAAAAACCGCCATTCCGAGCATAATATACGAATTTTTGGACAACATTTGACACTTTTAGGAAAATATTGGGTTTCGCTCCGCCCCCAGTCAGAAAATCCTGGTTCTCTTACAGACTGTCAGTGCTTATAATTTCTGAAATTTTTCTGCGCTTCGCGCCGGATAATACATATTAATAACATTTATTAACTTTCTTGGCGGTCCGGAAGCCATTATTTCGCTCAGAGAATAGATTTCAGGCGATTTCAAGAGCAAAAAAGCTTTTCCAGCTTAAGTTTTCTTCTATTTTTATGCATAATTTTTCAAAATTTTCGTCGCTCTGCGTCAAAGGCTATAAATTTCTTCTCTTCTGCTTTATTTCAAAAAATTTTCCGGCGCTTGGCGCCAGATTTCCTTTAAAATCAAAAAAATTTAGTGATTGTTTCCGGGCGAAATTCTCGTAAATTTTTAATTTTTTTGAAGACAACGTAAAACGCCGAAAAAACGCTATTTTGAACGTGAAGGGCATATTTTTAGACCCGTTTTCGATTGTTTTTGAAAAAGTTGAGGTATATCGCCCCTTTTCCCCCTGAGGAAATACCTAGAAACGTCACTGGTTACAGATAAAACATAGAAAGCGCCTGAATTCTCGGAAGACGACCAAAAAGTTTTGCAAGGCAAAGGTGGTAATAGCAGGTAGGATTTGAGACGGGCGGAAGGAGCATACTCTCCTTTGCATGTATTTGTAATTTGCAATGAATCTTTGGTCGTCGGTGATCAAATTTCTCAAGTTTTTTCGGCCGGATAAAACCCGTTGTTTACATTTTTACCTTCGTAATGGCCTGTAAGCCACATTTATGCTCTTGGACGATTTCAGTGCAGAAACAGCTATTCCAGAATAGTTTTCTCCTGTTTTCATGCCCAAATTTTAAAAATTTTCGACACCTTGCGTCAAATGCACAATAAGTCGTGCGAATTTAACGATTTTTTCGCAAAATTTGTAGAAAAGTTAGAGAGTTTTCGTGAAAATGTTGCGTTGGATGCGATTTTAAATAAGCGTTGACAATGCAAAACGCCGAAAAAACGCCATTTCACACGAAAGCGGCAAATTTTCAGATATATATTTCGACTGCTTTTTTGAATGATAGGGTACGACATCTTCCCCAACTCCCTTACGATAGATCCACCACTGAGTAATAGAACCTAGAAATGACATTCTTTACGTTTTCCATATAGCCCCATTCATTGGGATCAAAACATTGCAAACGAATTCAAATAAAAATAACCAATTCAGCGGTCCTGCGGAAAGTTTATACATGCAAAAATATTCCAAACTAACCTCTCACGCCCATAGTGTATTTGAGTAATCAGAAATAGAGTGAAACATTTATTCGTGTAAAGTAGCTGATTTCATAAACCTGAGATAATCTACAAAAGAACGTAATTTTTTGTGACAATTCATGCTTTCCGTTTGACTCCAGTACAGTCTAACATTGACACACTTTATAGCCATTTAGGGGAGCAAGGCTTTATTGCCAAGCTGGGCCGTAGACGCTGTTTTATCGTATAAAATCATAATATAGTAAGTTTTTTGGAAATCAATTTTATAGCCTATTCCTTGCAGCCACACAGGTGCGGATTTAGAGAGGGGCGGGGGGGCGGTCGCTCTAGCCCTGTCGTCAAAAAAATAGTTGAGCGCTCTAGAGTATGATGTGTATTTTTTCTGATAATCGAAGCCATTTTTCGCTCCGATTTTCCAAGATTTTTCAATGACATTTACTAACTTTTTGGCGCTCTGAAAAACTTATTTTACGTCAGATGTGTAGTTTATGAACAGAACGATGATTTTTTATTTTTACAATGATTTTTCGAGTATTTTTGATGTATTGCATTGATTTTTGCGCTAATACTGCACGTTTTTCGCCGAAAACGTACGAAAATTTTAAACTTATCGGATCACAAATGATTTTATGTATCAAAAGACGACAAAAAACCGATACTTTAGGCACAGGAATCGGATTTTTTAGACAATTGTTGACAGTTTTTACAAAATTTTGGTTCTGCTCCAGTCAGAAAATCTTGGATTTGCCAATGCAGCCACATATGCTTACAAATTTTGGATTTATCTTTAAAACAGGTAGAGGAAGATTGTTTTCCAATAAAATATCAATTTAAAATGAAATGATCGCACAAAGCCAAAATTTTTTTCAATAAATAAGTAACACGAAGGATTGGTGCCGTCGTTCGTTCATGAGCCAAATGTTGCCTTTTTAAGCCAGCTAGGAGGGATCTATGATTTTCTTAAGGGAGAAGGGGGACGGTACTCCAACTTTTCTAAAATGTAGTCGAAAAAAGGTCCAGAAATTTGCCCTCACGTGCGATTTTGACATTTTCCGTTGTCTACCTTTACTTGAAACAGTTTTCCGCGCTTCACTTTTTATAAAATTTTTAAAATTTCCATAATTTTTCTCCAAAAAATCATTGACTTTTTTTAGCTAAAATCTAGCGCGAAGCGCCAGAAAATTCATTAAATTAAAGGAGAAGAATGTTTAGAAGCCTGGATTACTGCTATATCACCTGCGTTAGTGGCATTTGACGTGAAACGTCTAAAACTTCTGAACTTATGCTCGAAAATAGAGGAAAACTTTGCTGAAAAGCCGTTTCCGCGCTTGAAATCTTTAAGCTATTCCTTGATCGAAAATATGACTTCTGTGCCGCTAAGAAAGTAAATGAATGTCATTAGCGCCGGAAAAATTCGAGAAAGTTTTATCACTAGCGGCCAAAAATTATTGCTAATTTTTTTATCCATTCTATATCTTCCCAAATATTTTTCGCCAATGTTGGGAAGCGGCCGCCCTCGCCCCGCCAAGAATCCGTCTATGGAGTTAGCTAAATATTTAGTTAAAGCACAACTAATCTTTGATAACATTAATTTCCGTTTAGAATAATTTAGCAAGTTTTTCCATCTTTGTATGCTTGTGTTTTGTTCATTAAAACTTTTAAGACGAATCGAAAGTATTTCCCGAAAGTGTTCCTCAATGTATTGACACTAGAGTAATCCGCAATAGATTCGTTAATTACAAACGCAGTAGGCAAGATCTGGCGCTTGGCTTGTGTCCCGGTGTTCTAGCTGGACCTAAGAAGGTAAGTTTGTTTTCACATTTCGCAGTGCCTTTTAATTGCCTTAAGAAATCTTATACATTATTGATTAAGCAAATGGTAAAACAGATAACGCAAAAAATTAAAAAATGACCATTCAAAATTCAGGAAAATTAAAAAAAGTTTGTTTCAACATTTTTCAGTCTCTTTTTTTGCCTTAAAAAAGCTTACACGTATTAATTTAGCAAATAATAAAACAGATAATACAAAAAATGAAAATATGATTATTTGAAATTAAGAGAATAAAAACAAAATAAAGCGATTTAGAAAGTTATAAACGATTTAAATCTTATAACTTTTGCCTTGTTAAGGATGTAAAAGGACTAGGAAAAAGCTACCTAAAGTCGCAAAATCTGATAAAAATCACACTTCTTCTAAGCAACGCAAAAATCGAAGTATATTCTTCGGCCTCTAAAAAAGTGTCTTTTTTAAATAATTTTCAAAGTTTCAGATAATAGTGTATAAACGAAATCTATGTTTACTTTTTTTAAAATTGCTGGCAAGTAGCAATGCTGACTAGCTTCGTATCCTGATTGATAGAAAACTAAGTGATATTGTATTTAAAGTTGTTTTATTTCGTTATCAGCATCACACCTGGCGTGGAGTTTGGGGGGTATGCACCCCCCAGAAACCAAAATACCCCCCCCCCAGAAATCAAAATACCCCCCCCCCAGAATTCAATTTTTGAAAATTTTTTTCGTTTTTTTCGCAATTTTTTGATGCCAATGGATAGTGCTTGATGAGAAACGTCGAAAAATGGTGTTTTTATCGCCATACCACCATTTTTAAGGCCATTTTTCGACCTTCAAAAAATCTTGCACCCCCCCCCCAGAATTTTCTTGCTGCCCACGTATGATCAGCATTACAGCAAGCAAAGCAGGGGCCGATTGATTAGTGCACACAATCGTTACGGGCATGCTAGTGTACCCACATTTAGTCAGTTTCAAGTCAACCTACACGTTTTCTACTGTTTTAAACCAACAATTTCTTCAATTGTCTTAGATGCATCGATGTCTGCTATTTCATACAATTGGCTTAGAAAGACTGTTAGTTTACTCAATATCATTTCCCATAGCTACTGCAAAGCTAACGTGCTGCTTTGTCAATCATTTTTATGGTTAAATATTTATTTTAATCTGTTGGCCGCAGAATATACGTCGATTTTTGCGTTGCTTAGAGGAACTGTGATTTTCATCAGATTTTGCGACTTTAGGTAGCTTATTCCTAGTCCCCCTCTTTCATCCTTAATAATCCTCATTTCCAAGTATATTCATCTTTTTTGTTACATCGAAGCATTTTTCTTTGCTAGTACCCCACTTTTTATTAGCATGATTTGAGTACATCAGTCAGTAAACACATACAGTAACAAACCACAATAATGACAAGAGTCCAAGAACGCGGAAAACAATATTGTTCTTAAAATCAGCATTATCCTTTTTAAACAAGACAATCTTACATTCCTTAAACAGATCAAAGTTTTTCAGCATAAACTTTACGCAAATATCAAGTGTAAGGAACATTAACGCTCAGATATGGAAGTGAAATAAATTTGTAGTATAAACTACATATTAACAACAAATGAATAGTGTAATCGTTACACAACTACTAGGCGTAGAGAAAACTAACAGTCATATTCCCAATTCTCATTTTACGTAGAACATGTTGAAAACATTAGGCTTCTGCAAGGCTCTAGAACTAAAGTTAATAAGCAGTGTAAACCTAACACAACCACAGAGTGTAAAGAACATTTCAGTCGGATTAGTAATTCTGGTATTACTCTGATATTACGATCAACATTTATTAAAAAATTAAGTCTCCACAATGGCCCGAGGAAAATAAATATGAGATGTAAAGCACTTTACACCACTGTTGAGTTCAAACAAACTGGCGTATCACATTTGGTTTCTAGTTCATTTTTATTCTTGAGATTATGTCCAGACTCATAACCCAAAACTAAGCAGATAAAAACAAGACAGAAACACGTTCAACTCCCCCATTTTTAGACTTTACACCACTCGGAAAAGATAAATATTGATGTAAACAAACGCAATTCGCTGTGACGCGTACCCCTTAGAAAGTACTTTATTTTTATCCTATTCGACCTCGCCCGACTTCAGAACAGAGAAAGTGGCGAACAAAAAAGTGGACAAACACGTATTTTCCACTGTCCAACACATTGTAAACTTTAAAAATCTGAACCTAACGTCCCATTGAGTGTAAATAAATTCTATTCGGGCCATTCTGTAGCCCTTTGATTTTAGTACGTTTGTATGTGCCAAACTTATGTTCCGCGGCCATTTTACACCACAGTTTACGAACTTTACACCCCATAAACGACTAAATATTACGTTTTTTTGAACGCGGCTTGCTTTGACGTGTAGCCCTTAGAATTTACCTTATTTCTATTTTATTCAATTCAATCTAACTGATAACTGGAAAAGTTGGCAGCGAAATCTTAGACAAAATCTGTTTTTTGCTCATCCACTAGAGTTTAAAGTTAAGACCCCTGGCACTAACTGCGTATTGATTGTAGAAAAGTTTGCTGTTAAGCATAAGATAGCCCTTGATCCTTAGTACATTTCTGTCTGAAAAAATTTCTTAAAACTGATAACCGGAGTTGTTGGCAGACATAAACAAGTCGAAAACTCGACCAAAATGTGTCTTTTCACCCCCAGATTTTCGCACTCTTTACACTCCCATTCGAGAACTAAGGCTAAATTCCAAAAACAAAAAAGTGTTATCTGCAGAACCTAAATAGATGAATAAGTCAAATGAAGTGCATGGTTTTGCCAAAAGAATTAAAAGAATGAAAAAGTTAGTATTCAGCAGACTTGAACCCATTATTCTTTTTAAAATCCACTTGCGAGAACGGACACGTCAGCCATTTGACTTATTCTAATCGCAGCCAAGATTTTAGGTTGATTATACTTATTGAAAAATATTCATCATTCTTCTGAAGTTTAAGAACAGTGCATTTATGATAATAAAAATAATTATTTATTAATGACGAGTCAAAAACCTCTGAAATAAGAAAAACCTGATCGAATCATATGCAATATGGAGTTATCTATCGGCATTAGAAAATAGATGTATAATTTAAAGTTCACCTCTTCATACCTCAACAAGCACTGGCTGTAGAAAAGTTCACAGGTCAGATTCGTTATTCTGACCGTACGGAGAACATTTTTTTAAAAATCATGATCCACGACGCTCTGAGCGGAAAAAATGTTTTTACCAGACTCTTTACAATAAACCTCCTCTAAATATAAAAATATTACTTTTAAAAAATGAAAAAAGGCTCCTCTAGATTTTATAAGCGTTATATATATTTTATTTTAAAATTTTTATAAAACTGAGTTAGATATGCTTGTGTACATGAAAACAGTACAAAACCGTCTAATTTATACTCCTGTGCAACAGCTGATGAGTGTAAAGAAATTTTAAGTCCAGATTCTTAACCTACTAATCAGGGAAATCATTTAAAAAAATTGGCCCTCCGCCGATCATTTGAATTTTTGGTGTAAGCTTTACACACTCACGACTAGCTCGGTATTCAGTGTAATCAAAAAAAGGGTATGTAAGTTTTTTTATCTACCTTTAAAAAACACCGCACCTGCCAGGTTTGTGCCGTTGTTGCTGTGAGGAAGGGGCACAAATTTCGCACTCGCTGTGATAAACATATAAGAAAAAAGGATAAAAAGGATGGCCAAGTGGCCAAGTATATTCTAGGTAGCGCTCTCGCGATTACATATATCATAGGTAGCGCGATAGCGCTACCTATAATATACTTGGCCACCCTTTTTTCTTATATGTTCTTCACAGCGAGTGCGAAATTTCTGCCCCCCCTCACAGCTATAACGGCACACATCTGAGAGGTGCGGTTTTTTATAAAAGGTAGATAATAAAAAAACTTAGTGCCCCCATTTTTTTCTTGTTTACACTCAATACCGAGTGCGTCGTGAGTGTGTAAAGTTTACACCAAAAATTCAAATAATTTGCGGAGGACCAATTTTTTTTTAAATGTTTTCCCTAATTAGTAGGTTACGAATCTGGTCTTAAAATTTCTTTACACTCATTGATTGTTGCACAGGAGTGTAAACTAGACGGTTTTTTACAGTTTTCGTGTGCAAGAGCATATCTAACTCAGTTTTACATTCAATGCAGTCTGATTGGTCTCAAAAGGTAGACGGTTAAAAAATCTAGGGACGACTTTTTTTAATTTTTTTCAAAAAGTAATATTTTCGAATTTAGAGGCGGTTTATTGTAAAGAGTCTGGGACAAAAAACTTTTTTCCCTGCCATATTCTCCACTTGGTAGACAAAACGTGGTAACTACCCTTAAAATGTGCCTCGTCTTAAGCGCTACACGTCAAAATTTATTTTGTTTCTTTACAATCAATATTGCGTTATTAGTGCAAGTGTAAACTTTACACTGAAAAAATTTTTTCCACCCATAGCGTCGTGGATGATGAATTTTTTAAAAATGTTTTCCCTAATTAGTAGGTTACGAATCTGCTGTTAAAATTTCTTTACACTCATTGGTTGTTGCACAGGAGTGTAAATTAGACGGTTTTTTACTGTTTTCATGTGCAAGAGCATATCTAACTCAGTTTTACATTCTATGCAGTCTGATTGGTTTCAAAAGGTAGACGGTTATAAAATCTAGGAGAAACTTTTTTTATTTTTTCTTAAAAAGTAATACTTTCGAATTTAGAGGCGGTTTATTGTAAAGAGTCTGAGACAAAAAATATTTTTTCCCTTCCATATTCTCCACTTAGTAGAAAAAACGTGGTAACTACCTTTAAAATCTGCCTCGTGTTAAGCGCTACACGTCAAAATTTATTTTGTTTCTTTACGATCAATATTGCGTTATTAGTGCAGGTGTAAACTTTACACTGAAAAAATTTTTCACGCCCAGAGCGTCGTGGATAATGAATTTTTTTAATGTTCTCTGTGAGGTTAGAATAACGAATCTGACCTTCAAACTTTTCTACAATCAATACACAGTACCAGGGATTCAAACTTTACACTCTAGTGGATGAGTAAAAAAACAGATTTTGTCCAAGATTTCTCTGCCAACTTTTTCGTTTATGAATTTAGATAATTTATATAGATAAAAATAAAGTAACTTTTAAGGGCTACACGTCGAAACAAACCGCGTTTAAAAAATGTAAAATTGAGTTGTTTATGGGGGTGTAAAGTTCGAAATCTGAGGTGTAAAATGGGCGAAAAAAACAGGTTTTTTTCGTATTTAATTGGTAAATCATATCGAATATTTTGCGGAACATAAGTTTGGCACATTCAAACGTACTACAATCAAAGGGCTACAAACTGGCCCAAGCCGAATTTATTTACACTCAATGGGGCGTTCAGTTCAGATTTTTAAAGTTTACAATGTGGTGGACAGCGAAAAATACGTGTTTGTCCATATTTTTGTTCGCCACCCCTTAAAAAGTACTTTATTTTTATCCTATTCGACCTCTCCCGACTTCTTCACTTCATATTTTTGTTCGCCACCCCTTAGAAAGTACTTCATTTTCATCCTATTCGACCTCTCCCGACTTCTGAACAGAGAAAGTTAGTGTAAATAAATTCGGTTTGGGCCAGTTTGTAGCCCGTTGATTGTAGTACGTTTGTAACTTATGTTTGTAAACTTTACACTGAAAAAATTTTTTGGGAAAAAAATCGGTTTGGGTTTTTTTTTGAAACAGATGAAAAAAAACCGATTGATTGCCCCAGATGTGCATTCTTGTGCTCAATTTCCATGCGCACGTACACGACCGTTAAGCGCAACGCTTAAGCGAGTCGCCCGGGACCACCTTCCCCTAAAAATTATCATATTTTTCATTCCTTTCCCACACATATTTTCAATCAAAATCCGGGATAGCGAAATGGGCACTCGGCATACGTGGGCAGCAAGAAAATTCTGGGGGGGTGCAAGATTTTTTTGAAGGTCGAAAAATGGCCTTAAAAATGGTGGTATGGCGATAAAAACACCATTTTTCGACGTTTCTCATCAAGCACTATCCATTGGCATCAAAAAATTGCGAAAAAAACGAAAAAAAATTCAAAAATTGAATTCTGGGGGGGTATTTTGATTTCTGGGGGGGGTATTTTGGTTTCTGGGGGGGTGCATACCCCCCAAACCCCCCCCCCACGCCCAGGTGTGGCACTCGGGCTTAATGCGACTTGAGTACAAATTGGTATGTATGTTATAATATCGTACGTGTGTTAAAAGATCATATGTGTGTGTCTCATATTGGTGCCTGTCTCGTTTGTACATACCTTTACCGTAAGCTTTTGCCCATAGGCCTATTGTCGTATTCATAGATCCTTTTCATATCTCTTGGTTCGTGTTGTTACGCTTCTTTTTCCGCGTCAGTTAAAACTGCATGCGAGCGCAGTTTTGACGGCACTTTAAGATTTTACATTTTACAATTAGCTTTTGAGCCTGAGAGCCTCTCCGCCAGCTTCCGCGCTGAGCGTATCTTTTTTCCTTTTCGTCGCCGTACGTGAGCAGACTCCGTACGTGCCTTTTTATCTGCTAGGCTGCAGAACTCGTCGTGTTTGTGCAAATTGGCATCAGTTGTTGTATGCCTTTGGCAGGGCTTTGTGCCCTTGTTTAGTAATATTGTTTGATTTTATCCGATTAGCGTAACACGACGGTCAGCAGCATGTATCCTCCATGCTGTCGCTTTTTAATTGCTTCATAATTTTTCTGTCGAAAAAATATTGTAAAAATTAATTATTTAATTAACGGTTGAATTTCCGTGCTGTTGAATTCCGTCCTTGTGCTACACTATACATAGGAACCCATAATATTTTCAAGCACCGGAATTCGGTCCAAAACAAATTAATTAATAATCTTTTTGAGCCCTCAATCAGGTTTCCGGGGAACTTACTTTAATTAGGTACTTAATCTCAAAGGGGTTAAATAAGTAAGTTTCACTCGGTGCGTGCGTAGAGGGACGGGCTACCTTGAATAGGCTGGGCCGCTTACCCCCCCCCGAATCGCCGCCTGGTGATCGACCTCCTAAAAAGGGCGAGAACCCCCGTGTGAGTGCATAAGCTTGACATTATGGTTAAGTAAGCGAAGTGAACGTAGCTTGAGTCTACGTTAACACATCTGATATTTACTTGTCCTTGGGCCATTGTGGAGACTTAATTTTTTCATAAATGTTGATCGTAATATCAGAATTACGAATCCGACTGAAATTTTCTTTGAACTCTGTGGTTGTGTAAAGTTTAACTGCCTATTAACTCAACTCTTGTTCTAGAGTATTGCGGAAGCTTAATTTTTTCAAAATGTTCTACGTAAAATCAGAATTGAGAATCTGACTATTAGTTTTCTCTACACATAGTAGTTGTGTGAAGTTTGCACTAATCATTTGTTGTTAAATGTAGTTTATACTACAAATTTATTTTACTTCCAAATCTGAGCGTTAGTGTTCCTTACACTTGATATTTGCGTAGAGTTAATGCTGAAAAACTTTGATCTGTTAAAATAATGTAAGGTTGTCTTGTTTGAAAAGGATAATGCTGATGTTAAGAACATTATTGTTTTCCGTGTTCTTGGACTGCTGTCATTATAATGGCATGTTACTGTATGTGTTTACTGACTGATGTTCTCTAATCATACTAATTAAAAGTGGGGTACTAGCAAAGAAAAATGCTCCGATGGAACAAAAAAGATGAATATACTTGGAATTGTGGATTATTAAGGATGTAAAAGGAGGGGACTAGGAAAAGTCTACCTAAAGTCGCAAAATCTGCTAAAAATCAGACTTTCTCTAAGCAACGCAAAAAATCGATGTATA
The DNA here is from genome assembly GCA_036768485.1 of Mermis nigrescens. NCBI lineage: Eukaryota > Metazoa > Nematoda > Enoplea > Mermithida > Mermithidae > Mermis > Mermis nigrescens. The sequence continues at coordinate 301,964 of JAVLUZ010000569.1, forward strand.
TTCATTCTGTGGCCTCCAAAAAAGTGGCTTTTTTAAATAATGTTCGAAGTTTCAGATAAGAGTGTACGAAATCTATCAAGGTTACTTTTTCAAATTGCTGGCACCTGATTGATTGAAAACTAAGAGGTTTGTTTTATTTTGTTATGAGTATTATAGCAAGCAAAGCAGGGGCCGATTGATTAGGTGCACACAATCGTTTCGGGCAAGCTAGTGTATCTACATTTAGTCTGTTTCAAGTCAACTTACGCGTTTCCTACTGTTTTTAACCAACCATGTCTCCAATTGTCTTCGATGTTTGTGTTTTTCATTCAATTGGCTTAGAAGACTGTTAGTTTACTCAATATCATTTCTCACAGCTACTGCATAGCTAACGTGCTGCTCTTTCAATCATTTTTATGGTTAAATATTTATTTTAATCTGTTGGCCGCAGAATATACATCGATTTTTTTGCGTTGCTTAGAGAAAGTCTGATTTTTAGCAGATTTTGCGACTTTAGGTAGACTTTTCCTAGTCCTCCTCCTCTTACATCCTTAATAATCCACAATTCCAAGTATATTCATCTTTTTTGTTCCATCGGAGCATTTTTCTTTGCTTATATATATATATATATATATATATATATATATATATATATATATATATATATATATATATATATATATATATATATATATATATATATATATATATATATATATATATATATATATATATATATATATATATATATATATATATATATATATATATATATATATACTAGCAAGAAAAAATGATCCGATGGAACAAAAAAGGTAGAATATACTTGGAACAAAAAATTATCAAGGACGTAAAAGGAGGGGACTAGAAAAAGCTCCTATCTACAAATGTCACAAAATTTGCTAAAAGTCAGAAATTTCCCAAACAAAGAAAAAATGAAAGTAAGTAAATCAATGAAAAAACCTACCTGTGCCTAAAACTGCAAGATCTGCTAAAAATCAGACTTTTTCTACAGCAACGCAAAAATCGAAGTATATTCTGCGGCCTGCAGAAGAAGTATATTCTTCTGCAGCATCCTGTCGAACAAAGATAAAATATTGGGCTAGATAACTGAACCACTCACTCTGCAAAAGCAGATATCGCCATAGCTGAGCAGCGCCATGTTGCAATATTTTTCTGGGTCCAAAAATAGTAATTATGGTATGTTTGTAAAAACGGCAATTTTTGACGTTTCTGATTGAACACTGGTGCATACCCCCAACCTCCCATGCCTAATGGTTATCAGTTTACATGGGCAGGAATGAAATCCGGGTGGTCTGCTGGGATTAAACGCCAGAAGAGTACTGAATGGAGGCATTGCATTATATAGAAATCACAGTCTTTCGTTGCTGTATCGTAAATAATCATAGGATATAACTTTTTGTAATAATTATTTATCTGGCCACAATATCGAATAAATTAACATTGCAAGTGATTAGCAAAAACGCAGATTTGAGATTTATTTTATAAGCTTTATATTAGGCATTGGACACCATACCTAGACGTAGGGGGTTTGGGGAGTATGCACCCCAGGCAAAATACCCAACAAGAAAACGCAAATACCCAACAATACCTCCAGAATTCAATTTTTTAAATCTTTCTGCTCTTCTGAGTTTTTTGGTAGGTACCAATAGATAGAGCTCGACAAGGAACGTTCAAAAATGGTGTTTTCTTCGCCATAGCACTATTTGTAAAGCCAATATTCCAATTTGAAAACCCCCTCAGAATTTTGGAACCGCCCACTGTATGGTGGACAATATGAGAAAGGTTCACCTATTTTTTCAGAGGCCGCAGAATATACTTCGATTTTTGCGTTGCTTAGAAAAAAGTCTGATTTTTAGCAGATCTTGCAGTTTTAGGCACAGGTAGGTTTTTCTTTGATTTACTTACTTTCATTTTTTCTTTGTTTGGGAAATTTCTGACTTTTAGCAAATTTTGTGACATTTGTAGATAGGAGCTTTTTCTAGTCCCCTACTTTTACGTCCTTGATAATTCTTTGTTCCAAGTATATTCTACCTTTTTTTGTTCCATCGGAGCATTTTTTCTTGCTAGTACCGAACTTTTTGTTAACAAAAAATAGTAGTTATTCCTACCTTTGTCAGTGTTGTAGCGAATGTCATTAGGTACTTAGCAATTTTTACTTGCATTGTGTATGTATTATACTAGGAAAAATCTACCTAAAGTCGCAAAATCTGCTAAAAATCAGACTTTCTCTAAGCAACGCTTGACTTACTTGACTTACTTGACTTAAAACACCACTAAGCTTCAATGACGTTGGTAGGGCAACGACCGTTGAGCTGTGGCGGCCAAAGGCAGTGTATCACGGATTACAGCACGCCATTGATCGCGGTTCAAGGCTGCTTGTTGGGCATCAATGATTGAGAAGTGGAGCGGCTGAACATCTTGTGCCACTTGTGTCAACCATGTTTTCTTAGGGGCGTCTCGAGAGATTTTCCACCCCGTGGGCCTTGGAGTTAATTAACTGATAGGGTAGTCGGGTGTTGTTCATGCGGCAGACATGTCCAAACCACCTGAGCCGCTGTCGCTTTAAGTAGAGTTCGATACTGGTTTGGTTTTCACATACTTGCAGCACAGTTTCATTCTCCCATCGGTCTCGTAGATTTATGTGCAAAATGCTCGCGAAGACATCGAAGTTGAAAACGTTCTAATATGTGCATATCGCTTTTAAGCAGAGTCCACGACTCAGAGCCGTCACATCAAAATTGTCCGGATGGAAGCATCAAAAATTCTCATTTTTGTTGTGATGGTAACGTCTTTTTGGTTCCACAAACACTTCTTTAGTGAAGTGAATGCTGACATGGCATTCCCGATGCGGTTTTTTTGATGTCGCTAGTGCGCTACTATTCGTCCACTATCAATAACCGATCCCAAATATTTAAATGCATCCACCCGTTTGATTGGTTTGCCATCAAGTTGTAATATGGCCGGTTGTGTGCCCGTGAGAATAAATTTAGTTTTTTCGCTGTTTATTGTCAGGCCGAGTTTGTTGGCATTCACTTGCAACGCATTCAAGGTATTTTGTGCGGCTTGAGCTGTTTCGGCAAAAAATACAGTATGCGTCGGCGTATACTAAATCAGTGAGAGACAAATTAGCTCCGACTTGTACACCTGGCATGTCGTCAAAAGTTTTCTGAGAATCCAGTCCATAGTCACGTTGAACAACATAGGCAAAATAATGCATCCCTGTTTAACGCCAGTGGTAATTGAGAATGGTGAGGACACATTTCCCAAATATTTTGCCCTGCTCATTCCACCGTCGTAGAGAGGCCTTGAGAATACTGAGTGTGGCATGCGGGATTGATTCATTTTGAGGGCGCACCATAAGGACGAATGGTCTATGCTATCGAATGCAGCATGCAAAATCCACAAATACCAAGAATGTGTCCTTTTTGTACAGCGTAGGCGCGATTCGGTTAGTTGCCTAAGTGTGAATATTTGGTCGGTGCAACCTCTTCCAGGCCTGAAACCAGCCTGCTCTTCCCTGCAGTTAGTTTCTCTAACACTGAGTAGTCTGGATTGGATTATAGAGGTCAGAAGTTTTCCAGATGTTGCTAACAGGCTTATTCCTCTATAGTTTTGCAGGTAGCTGGGTCTCCCTTTTTGTGAATTGGTACGATAATTGAGTCCTTAAAGTCTTGAGGCACTGTGCCTTTGTTCCAGATGGTCGAGTATACGCCTTTTAGTTGTTTGACTATTGCCTCTCCTCCAGCTTTTAAAGCTTCAGCAGGGATGTTGTCCACACCTGGTGCCTTGCGGTTCTTGAGTCTTTTTATTGATATTCTGATTTCCTCTTCAGTTGGAGGATGATCATTAATTGTGCTTGAAAATTTCAGATCCACGTTCTCCATCAGCCTTTTGTCTAGGCTTGTGGAGTGTGGGCGGTTAAGCAATTGGCTAAAATGTTCTTTCCATCTTTCTAGTTTACCCGTTAGTGATTTGATGAGGTTGCCATGGTGATCTTTGAGGTTTGAACTCGTTGCTTTAAACTTTCCATTACAACTTCGCAGGATGCTGTAAAGTAAGCGCGAATCATGGTTCTTGCTGGCTATTTCCATTTCTTGGGCTTTCACATTCCACCAAGCGTCCTTATCCGTCTTAAGCTGCCGTTTAATTTGTCTATTGAGGAAAGAGGTACAGCTTGTGATTAATATTCTTGATTTTTGCGCGTTCTTCAACTAGTTTTAGGGTATCATCTGAGATCCAAGGTTTTGTTTTTCGTCGTTTTTTGGGACAAATTTCATTAAGTGAGTAGATAATGGCGTTTTTGTTGAGTTCCAGTTTTCATCAACATTGTTGGCTAACAGTGGGGAAAATTTATTTTGTAAAAGAAGTTGAAATTTGGCCTGACTGTTGGGGTCGGATAAGTGCGAGTAATCGAGGGTAGCTGTGGGGCGAATATTGTTGTGCGCCTTCAGATGCAATCGGAATTTGGCCCTGACCAGGTGGTGATCTGATCCGATCAGAAGCTCCGCGCCATTGCCCGAACATCATGGATAGCACTGTGGAACCGCTTATGCACCAGGAAGTAGTCAAGCATACTTTTTTATCTCTTCTGTTATTCGAAAACCAGGTGTGCCTGTGATTGATAGGGTGTTGAAACCACGTGTTGCACACTACCATTCTATTGAAGTTTGCAAATGATAGTAGGCGCGAGCCGTTGTCGTTGAGGCTGCCGCATCCAAAGGGGCCAAGAGTTTCCTCCCATCCAAGACGATTTACGCCGGTTTGCGCATTCAGGTCCCCACAAAGAATAATTAAATTATTTCCATCTTGAAATGAATCCAATGTCTGTTGTAGATTTTCATAAAACAAGTCCTTATCAACGTCGTCGCTCATTTCCGTTGGGGCATAAACTCCAATCAAGACAGTCGGAATAGTGCCAGCAAATTCTAAGGTTGCGATTCGATCCAAAATAGGTTGGAAACAGGTAACATATTTCTTCAGACTAGATTTTAACATAAAAGCTACGCCTCGATTAAAGCTTTCGCCGCCGGAATAATAAAGGTTAAAGCTATTTGAATGGCTAGAGGTAAAAACAGTACGTTCCCCTTGACTAGGGAGTCTGGCTTCGGTAATAGTAGCTAAATCAATATCAAATTTGTTGAGTTCGTCGGCCAGTAAATCCATTTTACCAGTTTGGCTACCTGAACGTATATTCCAGGTGGCAATGTTCATAATTTTCTTTGCATTGAAAATTTTGTTCGCTGCTGCTGGTAGTTTATTTTTCGAAGGGAGCCCAGATACCCCCAACACATCGGTTCGGCCGTGTGCACTAGTTGTTGTTGTGTTATCCATTTGTTGTACTGCCATTGGGTTCTCAGCTCATTTCACGGTTCCGTCGCCACGGGAACCAACACTCCCATTGATCCGGGCTTGTGACCGGCTACGGTTTCCCATAGGCTAAGCAACGCGAAAAATCGAAGTATATTCTGCGGCCTCTAAAAAAGTGTCTTTTTTTAATAATGTTCGAAGTTTCAGATGAGAGTGTACGAAATCTATCAAGGTTACTTTTTTAAATTGCTGGCACCTGATTGATAGAAAACTAAGAGGTATTGTATTCAAAGTTGTTTTATTTTGTTATGAGCATTATAGCAAGCAAAGCAGGGGCCGATGGATTAGTGCACACAATCGTTTCGGGCATGCTAGTGTATCTACATTTAGTCTGTTTCAAAGTCAACTAACGCGTTTCCTACTGTTTTAAACCAACCATGTCTCCAATTGTCTTCGATGTTTGCTATTGCATTCAATTGGCTTAGAAGACTGTTAGTTTACTCAATATCATTTCCCATAGCTACTGCATAGCTAACGTGCTGCTTTTTCAATCATTTTTATGGTTAAATATTTATTTTAATCTGTTGGCCGCAGAATATACATCGATTTTTAGCGTTGCTTAGAGAAAGTCTGATTTTTAGCAGATTTTGCGACTTTAGGTAGATTTTTCCATAGTTCCCTCCTTTTACATCCTTAATAATCCACAATTCCAAGTATATTCATCTTTTTTGTTCCATCAGAGCATTTTTCTTTGCTAGTACCCCGCTTTTAATTAGTATGATTTGAGTACATCAGTCAGTAAACACATACAGTAACATGCCACAATAATGACAGCAGTCCAAGAACACGGAAAACAATACTGTTCTTAACATCAGCATTATCCTTTTCAAACAAGACAACCTTACATTATTTTAACAGATCAAAATTTTTCAGCATTAACTTTACGCAAATATCAATTGTAAGGAACACTAACGCTCAGATTTGGAAGTAAAATAAATTTGTAGTATAAACTACATTTTAACAACAAATGATTAGTGCAAACTTCACACAACTACTAGGTGTAGAGAAAACTAACAGATCAGATTCTCAATTCTGATTTTACGTAGAACATTTTGAAAAAATTAAGCTCCCGCAAAGCTCTAGAACAAGAGTTAATATGCAGTGTAAACTTTACACAACTACAGAGTTTAAAGAAAATTTCAGTCGGATTCGTAAATCTGATATTACGATCAACATTTATGAAAAAATTAAGTCTCCACAATGGCCCAAGGACAAATAAATAACAGATGTGTAAACGTAGACTCAAGCTACGTTCACTTCGCTTACTTAACCCGAATCTCAAGCTTATGCGCTCACACGTGGGGTTCTCGCCCTTTTTAGGAGGTCGATCACCAGCCGGTGATTCGGGGTAAGCTTGGCCCGGCCTATTCAAGGTAGCCCGGCCCTCTACGCACGCACCTAGTGAAACTTACTTACTTAACACCTTTGAGATTAAGTACCTAATTAAAGTAAGTTCCCGGAAACCTAATTGAGGGCTCAAAAAAGATTATTATTTAACTTGTTTTGGACCGAATTCCGGTGCTTGAAAATATTAAGGGTTCCTAAGTATAGTGTAGCACAAGGACAGAATTCAACAGCACGGAAATTCAACCGAGCCCAATTTTCACAATATTTTTTGGACAGAAAAATTATGAAGCAATTAAATAGTGACAGCATGGAGGATACGTGCTGCCGACCGTCGTGTTACGCTAATCGGGTAAAATCAAACAATGTAATTAAACAAGGGCACAAAGCCCTGCCAAAGGCATACAACTGATGCCAATTCGCACAAACACGAATGATTAAAAACAAAGCGTACGGCAAAAAAGAAGCGTGCACACTACGCAGGAAAACTAACAGACGAGTTCTGCAGCCAAGCAGGCAAAAAGGCACGTCACGGAGGTCTGCTCACGTGCGGCAACGAAAAGAAAAAAGAAAATACGCTCAGCGCGGAAGCTGGCGGAGAGGCTCTCAGGCTCAAAAACTAATTGTAAAATGTAAAATCTTAAAGTGCCGTCAAAACTGCGCTCGCACGCAGTTTTAACTGACGCGGAAAAAGAGGCGTAACAACACGAACCAAGAGATATGAAAAGGATCTATGAATACGACAATAGGCCTATGGGCAAAAGCTTACGGTAAAGGTATGTACAAACGAGACAGGCACAAATATGAGACACACACATATGATCTTCTAACACACGTAAGATATGATAACACACATACCAATTCGTACTCAAGTCGCATTAAGCCCGAGTGCCCATTTTCCTATCCCGGATTTTGATTGAAAATATGTGTGGGAATGGAATGAAAAATATGATAATTTTTAGGGGAAGGTGGTCCCGGGCGACTCACTTAAGCGTTGCGCTTAACGGTCGTGTACGTGCGTATGGAAATTGAGCACAAGAATGTACATCTGGGGCAATCAATCGGTTTTTTTCATCTGTTTCAGAAAAAAACCCAAACTGATTTTTTTCCCAAAAAATTTTTTCAGTGTAAAGTTTACAAACATAAGTTTGGCACATACAAACGTACTACAATCAAAGGGCTACAAACTGGCCCAAACCGAATTTATTTACACTCAATGGGGATCAGATTTTTAAAGTTTACAATGTGGTGGACAGTGAAAAATACGTGTTTGTACATATTTTTGTTCGCCACTTTCTCTGTTCAGAAGTCGGGAGAGGTCGAATAGGGTAAAAATAAAGTACTTTTCAAGGGGTGGCGAACAAAAATATGGATAAACACGTATTTTTCACTGTCCACCACATTGTACACTTTGAAAATCTGAACCGAACGCCCCATTGAGTGTAAATAAATTCGGTTTGGGCCAGTTTGTAGCCCTTTGATTGTAGTACGTTTGTATGTGCAAAACTTATGTTCCGCAAAATATTTGATATGATTTACCAATTAAATACGAAAAAACCTGTTTTTTTCGCCCATTTTACACCTCAGATTTCGAGCTTTACACCCCTATAAACAACTCAATATTACGTTTTTTTTGAACGCGGTTTGCTTTGACGTGTAGCCCTTAAAAGTTACTTTATTTTTTATTTATTTAAATTATCTTAACTCTTAACCGAAAAAGTTGGCTTAGAAATCTTTGACAGAATCTGTTTTTTTACTCATCCACTAGAGTGTAAAGTTTAAACCCCTGGTACTGTGTATTGATTGTAGAAAAGTTTGAAGGTCAGATTCATTATTCTGACCTCACAGAGAACATTTTTAAAAAAATTCATCATCCGCGACGTACTGGGTGGAAAAAATTTTTTCAGTGTAAAGTTCACACCTGCACTAATAACGTAATATTGATTGTAAAGAAACAAAATAAATTTTGACGTGTAGCGCTTAAGACGAGGCAGATTTTAAAGGTAGTTACCACGTTCTTTCTACTAAGTGGAGAATATGGCAGGGAAAAACATATTTTTTGTCTCAGACTCTTTACAATAAACCGCCTCTAAATTCGAAAATATTATTTTTTAAGAAAAAATAAAAAAAGTTTCCCCTAGATTTTTTAACCGTCTACCTTTTGAGACCAATCAGACTGCATAGAATGTAAAACTGAGTTAGATATGCTCGGCCACACGAAAAGCTGTAAAAAACCGTCTAGTTTACACTCCTGTGCAACAACCAATGAGTGTAAAGAAATTTTAAGACCAGATTCGTAACCTACTAATTAGGGAAAACATTTTTTTAAAAAATTCATCATCCACGACGCTATGGGCGGAAAAAATTTTTTCAGTGTAAAGTTTACACTTGCACTAATAACGCAATATTGATTGTAAAGAAACAAAATAAATTTTGACGTGTAGCGCTTAAGACGAGGCACATTTTAAAGGTAGTTACCACGTTCTGTCTACTAAGTGGAGAATATGGCAGGGGAAAAATATTTTTTTGTCCCAGCCTCTTTACAATAAACCGCCTCTAAATTCGAAAATTTTACTTTTTAAGAAAAATTAAAAAAAGTCTTCCCTAGATTTTTTAACCGTCTACCTTTTGAAACCAATCAGACTGCATAGAATGTAAAACTGAGTTAGATATGCTCTTGCACACGAAAACTGTAAAAAATCGTCTAGTTTACACTCCTGTGCAACAACCAATGAGTGTAAAGAAATTTTAAGACCAGATTCGTAACCTACTAATTAGGGAAAACATTTTTAAAAAAAAATTGGCCCTCCGCAAATTATTTGAATTTTTGGTGTAAACTTTACACACTCACGACGCGCTCGGTATTGAGTGTAAACAAGAAAAAAAATGGGGGCACTAAGTTTTTTTATTATCTACCTTTTAAAAAAAACCGCACCTCTCAGATGTGTGCCGTTATAGCTGTGAAGGGGGGGACATATGTTGGGGGTACCCAAGTATATTATAGGTACGCGCTAACGCGCTACCTATTATATATATATATATATATATATATATATATATATATATATATATATATATATATATATATATATATATATATATATATACAGGCGAATAGGCAGGATTTTTCTAGGGGGGGGCGGTCCAAAATTGGTGACCCTATATTTAGGGATATGGTCGCCGGGGCGCCAACATAAAAGTTACATTTTCTGACGTTTGCGAACATGCTCTATCCGTTGAGCTCATAACATTCAATTTTTCCGAAAAATTTTTATTTTCTCCTAATAAGCTATAAAAAAAATGACGTTTTTTTGGTCGCGCTTGGGCTTAAATGAACGAAAATAATGATTCTACGGCGCGAAGCGCCGAAAAATTTGAGAATTTTTGATAAAATGATGCCAATTTTCACGCATTTCCTTACCTTTCCAAAATTATTTTCGGGCTAAGGGGGAGCAGCTATAAAAAATGACGTTTTTTGGCCGCGCTTAGGCCTAAGTCAACGAAAATAATGATTCTACGGCGCGAAGCGCCGAAAATTTTGAAATTTTCGATGAAATGATGCCAATGTTCGTACATTTCCTTACCTTTCCAAAATTATTTTTGGGCTAAGGGGGAGCAGCTATAAAAAATGACGTTTTTTTGGCCGCGCTTGGGCCTAAGTGAACGAAAATAATGATTCTACGGCGCGAAGCGCCGAAAATTTTGAGAATTTTCGATAAAATGATGCCAATGTTCATGCATTTCCTTGCCTTTCCAAAATTATTTTGGGCTAAGGGGGGGGCGGCCGCCCCCCCCGCCCCCCTGCCTGCGCCCATGTATATATATATATATATATATATATATATATATATATATATATATATATATATATATATATATATATATATATATATATATATATATATATATATATATATATATATATATATATATATATATATATATATATATATATATATATATATATATATATATATATATATATATATATATATATATATATATATATATATATATATATATATATATATATATATATATATATATATATATATATATATATATATATATATATATATATATATATATATATATATATATATATATATATATATATATATATATATATATATATATATATATATATATATATATATATATATATATATATATATATATATATATATATATATATATATATATATATATATATATATATATATATAATATATATATAATATATATATATATATATATATATATATATATATATATATATATATATATATATATATATATATATATATATATATATATATATATATATATATATATATATATAATATATATATATATATATTATATATATATATATATATATATATATATATATATATATATATATATATATATATATATATATATATATATATATATATATATATATATATATATATATATATATATATATATATATATACATAGCAAGAAAAAATGCTCCGATGGAACAAAAAAAAGTAGAATATACTTGGAACAAAGAATTATCACTTACGCAAAAGGAGGGGACTAGAAAAAGCTCCTATCTGCAAATGTCACAAAATTTGCTAAAACTCAGAAATTTCTTAAACAAAGAAAAAATGAAAGTAAGTAAATCAAAGAAAAAACCTACCTGTGCCTAAAACTGCAAGATCTGCTAAAAATCAAACTTTTTCTAATCAACGCGAAAATCGAAGTATATTCTGCGGCCTGCAGAAGAAAGCAGCATCCTGTCGAACAAAGATAAAACATTGGGCTAGATGATTGCAAAAGCAGATATCGCCATAGCTGAGCAGCGCCATGTTGCAATATTTTTCTGGGTCAAAAAATAGTAATAATGGTATGTTGGAAAAAGGCAATTTTCGACGTTTCCGATTGAACACTGGTGCATACCCCTAACCTCCCATCCCTAATGGTTATCAGTTTACATGGGCAGGAATGAAATCCGGGTAGTCTGGTGGGATTAAACGCCAGAATAGTACTGAATGGACGAATGTATTATATAGAAATCACAGTCTTTCGTTGCGGTATCGCAAATAATCATAGGATATAACTTTTTGTAATATTTATCTAGCCACAATATCGAATAAATTAACGTTGCAAGTGATTAGCAAAAACGCAGATTTGAGATTTATTTTATAAGCTTTATATTAAGCATTGGACACCATACGTAGACGTAGGGGATTTGGGGAGTATGCACCCCAAGGCAAAATACCCAACAAGAAAACGCAAATACCCAACAATACCTCCAGAATTCAATTTTTTAAATCATTCTGCTCTTTTTGGGTTTTTTGGTAGGTACCAATAGATAGAGCTCGACAAGAAACGTTCAAAAATTGTGTTTTCTTCGCCATAGCACTATTTTTAAGGCCAAAATTCCAATTTGAAACCCCCTCAGAATTTTGGAACCGCCCACTGTATGGTGGACAATATGAGAAGGTTCACCTATTTTTTTCAGAGGCCGCAGAATTTACTTCGATTTTTGCGTTGCTTAGAAAAATTTGATTTTTAGCTGATCTTGCAGTTTTAGGCACAGGTAGGTTTATTCTTTGATTTACTTACTTTCATTTTTTCTTTGTTTAGGAAATTTTTGAGTTTTAGCAAATTTTGTGACATTTATAGATAGGAGCTTTTTCTAGTCCCCTCCTTTTACGTCCTTGACAATTCTTTGCTCCAAGTATATTCTACCTTTTTTTGTTCGATCGGAGCATTTTTTCTTGCTAGTACCCAACTTTTTGTTAGCAAAAAATAGTAGTTATTCCTATCTTTGTCAGTGTTGCAGCGAATGTCATTAGGTACTGCTTCCATCTTAGCAATTTATACTTGCATTCGCATTCGCTCAACTCACTCTATCAATACCCGCATTAACACTACGTACAGTAATTAAGCTTATTCAACAAGTCAAAGAACGACAAATCAATTACCTGCGGATCAAAGCATTTATGATAAATTAACACATGTATATTAACGTAACCAACACTTATAACAATTTCTAAAGCAAACCAGTATGAATGCGGAGCAACATGCATGAATAACAATTTTTGAATCATTGTACTCAAAAAACTAAAGTGACTTTAGCTGAAGCAACAATCATAATATTGTACTTAACAATTACATGACACATGAATGTTTACTTTTCAAAACTATATTACTGTAGGCAATTTTTCAATCACTTCTGTCGTCATTTGATAATGAGCTGAAAATTGATTCTCATGCACAGAATTACATGAAATACATAAGACTGTAGCATCAACAGTAAGCCAAAACCTATGTTATAATCGTTATAAGACTACTTTTTGAAAAGCGTCATTATAAACAAACGCGCCCAACTGGCATCTCACACTTGATTTATTGTTTTTTGAATTTAAGAAAAATATTATGTTTTCGTAAGGCTCTAGGTCAAAAGTTCATATGCAGTGTTTACTTACATACACAGAATGCACATAAGATTTTAGTCGGATTCGTAAATCTGATATTACGCGGATATTACAATCAACATTTATAAAGACATCACGTCTCAACAATGGTCTAATGACAAATTAACATTAGGTGTAAAACACACCACTGTTGTGTAAACAAATGTGTCTAACCGACTTCTCACACTTGATTCCTTAAAAATTTCTAGTCATAAGGAAAAAAATTGGTTTCCGCAAGGCTCTAAAACGAAGATTAATATGTAGTGTAAACGATATGTTAACACCTAGTGTAAAAAGATTTTAGTCAGAATCGTAATTTTAATATTGCTTCGATATTACGACCAACTTTTATGAAAATAGTAAGGCTCCATAATGTCGTAAGGATAAATTAACATTGGTTTAAACCACTTTACTGAACTGTTGAGTGTAAACATACGCACCGAAATTGCGTATCTGAATTTGGTTTCAGGTTCATTTACAGACTTGAGAATCATGTCCCTGACTCATAACCGGATAAGCTGGCAGAAAGAAACAAGACAGAAACCTGTTTAAAGCACCCCATTCTTGACTTTACACTCGCTTAATATTGGTTTAGACATACGCGATTCGCTATGATATACACCCCATATAAGGCATTTTATTTTTATTCTATTGGACCTATCCTGACTTCTGAAAGGAGAAAGTGGCGAACAAAACCCAAACAAAGACATATTTTCCATCATTCAGAACATTGTAAACTTTAAAAATCCGTACCGTATTCCCCATTGAGTGTAAAGATATTCGGTTTGGTACAGTTTGTAGCTTTCGAGTCGTAGTACGTTTCTATGTGCAAAAATTCTGTTGCAAAAATTATTTGATATGATTTACCAATCAAAATTGGGGAAAAGACGTGTTTTTTCGCCCATTTTTCACGTCTGATTTCGAGATTTACACCCCCATAAATTTCTCAATATTGCGTTTTTCTGAAATGCGGTTTGCTGCGACGTGTAGCCCCTAGAGGCTGCTTGATTACTGTCATACTCATTTTGCCCCGACTTATAAGCGGAAAAAGCTGGCAGAGAAATTCTTAGTTAAAATCTGTTTTTTACACCATCGACTAGAGTGTAAACTTTAAACCCCAGGACCTAACTCCTATTGAGCGTAGAAAAGTCTGCTTGTAAGCAGATTGTAGCCCTTGATCCGCTCTACATTTCTGTCAGAAAACATTTTTAAAAACTCCTAAGCGGAGTTAGAAATTTAGTATCAGACATAAACAAGTTGAAAACTCGACCAAAATGTGCTTTTTCACCCCCAGATTTTCGCACTCTTTACACTTCCATTCGAGAACTGATGCGATGTTCAACAAACAAAAAAAAAGTCATTTTAGAGCATCCCTTTCTCTACAAATCTATGCCATTAATTTATTTGAGGCGTCAATACTGAGTTGTCCACATGCCGCCTAAAAACTCCCAAAATTGATCCTATGTTATAACGTTACACAAAAACTTTACACCTTCTTTACACAGCCAGTTTTGAGTTTCAAGAAAAACAAGAAAACACGGGCACCGAATTTTTTTATTATCTTTCTTTTAAAAAAACCACACCTTCCAGAAGTGTCCCGTTATAGCTGTAGGGGGTGCACAGGTGTTAGGGGTACCCAAGTATATTATAGGTACGCGCTAACGCGCTACCTATATATATATATATATATATATATATATATATATATATATATATATATATATATATATATATATATATATATATATATATATATATATATATATATATATATATATATATATACATAGGTAGCGCGTTAGCGCGTACCTATAATATACTTGGGTACCCCTAACACCTGTGCACCCCTACAGCTATAACGGGACACTTCTGGAAGGTGCGTTTTTTTGAAAGAAAGATAATAAAAAAATTCGCTGCCCGTGTTTTTTTGTTTCTATTGAAACTCAGAACTGGCTGTGTAAAGAAGGTGTAAAGTTTTTGTGTAACGTTATAACATAGGATCAATTTTGGGAGGTTTTTTAGGCGGCATGTGGACAACTCAGTATTGACTCGTCAAATAAATTAATGGCACAGATTTGTAGAGAAAGGATGCTCCAGAATTGTTTTTTTTGTTTGTTGAAATTCGCATTAGTTCTCGAATGGGAGTGTAAAGAGTGCGAAAATCTGGGGGTGAAAAAGCACATTTTGGTCGAGTTTTCAACTTGTCTATGTCTGATACTAACTCCGGCTATGAGTTTTTAGAAATGTTTTCTGACAGAAATGTAGAGCGGATCAAGGGCTACAATCTGCCTACAAGCAGACTTTTCTACGCGCAATAGGGAGTTAGGTCCTGGGGTTTAAAGTTTACACTCTAGTCGATGGTGTAAAAAACAGATTTTAACTAAGAATTCTCTGCCAGCTTTTTCCGCTTATGAGTTGGACTTAAATGAGTATAACAGTAATCAAGCAGCTTCTAGGGGCTACACGTCGCAGCAAACCGCGTTCAAAAAAACGCAATATTGAGTTATTTATGGGGGTGTAAAGTTCGAAATCAGACGTGAAAAATGGGCGAAAAAACACGTTTTTTCCCCAATTTCGATTGGTGAATCATATCGAATAATTTTTGCAACAGAATTTTTGCACATAGAAACGTACTACGATTCGAAAGCTACAAACTGTACCAAACCGAATTTCTTTACACTCAATAGGGGATACGGTACAGATTTTTAAAGTTTACAATGTTCTGAATGATGGAAAATATGTCTTTGTTTGGGTTTTGTTCGCCTATTTCTCCATTCAGAAGTCAGGATAGGTCCAATAGAATAAAAATAAAGTGCCTTATATGGGGTGTATGTCATAGCGAATCGCGTATGTCTAAACCAATATTAAGCGAGTGTAAAGTCAAGAATGGGGTGCTTTAAACAGGTTTTTGTCTTGTTTCTTTCTGCCAGCTTCTCCGGTTATGAGTCAGGGACATGATTCTCAGGTCTGTAAATGAACCTGAAACCAAATTCGATAAGCAATTTCGGCGCGTATGTTTACACTCAACAGTTCAGTAAAGTGGTTCAAACCAATGTTAATTTATCCTTACATTATGGAGACTTACTAAATTCATAAAAGTTGGTCGTAATATCGAAGCAATATTAAAATTACGATTCTGACTAAAATCTTTTTTACACTAGGTGTTAACATATCGTTTACACTACATATTAATCTTCGTTTTAGAGCCTTGCGGAAACCTAATTTTTTCCTTATGACTAGAAATTTTCAAGGAATCAAGTGTGAGAAGTCGGTTAGACACATTTTTTTACAACGGTTTACACAGATTAATCTTCGTTTTAAACTGTTTTACACCTAATGTTAATTTGTCATCAGACCATTGTTGAGACGTGATGTCTTTATAAATGTTGATTGTAATATCCGCGTAATATCAGATTTACGAATCCGACTAAAATCTTCTGTGCATTCTGTGTATGTAAGTAAACACTGCATATGAACTTTTGACCTAGAGCCTTGCAAAACATAATATTTTTCTTAAATTCAAAAAAAACAATAAATCAAGTGTGAGATGCCAGTTGGGCGCGTTTGTTTACAATGAACTTTATCGGACTAAATAAGAGTCAGCGAGAAGTAAAATGACAAAACGTGAGATTATTTGTTGAAGTTGCATCATGGTCGAAGTAAGCAACGATCAGAAGCGATAAGTGAATTCCAGCTTGAGCACAGAAAATAATGCTGCTTCGAACTTCAGCTAAATAATATTGCAAACGCGCGGAGTCGGAATATAATTCATACACAATGCAAGTATAAATTGCTAAGATGTAAGCAGTACCTAATGACATTCGCTACAACACTGACAAAGATAGGAATAACTACTATTTTTTGCTAACAAAAAGTTGGGTACTAGCAAGAAAAAATGCTCCGATGGAACAAAAAAAGGTAGAATATACTTGGAACAAAGAATTATCAAGGACGTAAAAGGAGGGGACTAGAAAAAGCTCCTATCTACAAATGTCACAAAATTTGCTAAAACTCAGAAATTTCCTAAACAAAGAAAAAATGAAAGTAAGTAAATCAAAGAAAAAACCTACCTGTGCCTAAAACTGCAAGATCTGCTAAAAATCAGACTTTTTCTAAGCAACGCAAAAATCGAAGTATATTCTGCGGCCTCTGAAAAAATAGGTGAACCTTCTCATATTGTCCACCATACAGTGGGCGGTTCCAAAATTCTGAGGGGGTTTTCAAATTGGAATATTGGCCTTAAAAATAGTGCTATGGCGAAGAAAACACCATTTTTGAACGTTTCTTGTCGAGCTCTATCTATTGGTACCTACCAAAAAAACCCAAAAAGAGCAGAAAGATTTAAAAAATTGAATTCTGGAGGTATTGTTGGGTATTTGCGTTTTCTTGTTGGGTATTTTGCCTTGGGGTGCATACTCCCCAAACCCCCTACGTCTAGGTATGGTGTCCAATGCCTAATATAAAGCTTATAAAATAAATCTCAAATCTGCGTTTTTGCTAATCACTTGCAACGTTAATTTATTCGATATTGTGGCTAGATAAATATTACAAAAAGTTATTTCCTATGATTATTTGCGATACCGCAACGAAAGACTGTGATTTCTATATAATGCATGCGTCCATTCAGTACTCTTCGGGCGTTTAATCCCACCAGACCACCCGGATTTCATTCCTGCCCATGTAAACTGATAACCATTAGGCATGGGAGGTTAGGGGTATGCACCAGTGTTCAATCAGAAACGTCGAAAATTGCCGTTTTTCCAACATACCATAATTACTATTTTTTGACCCAGAAAAATATTGCAACATGGCGCTGCTCAGCTATGGCGATATCTGCTTTTGCAGAGTGAGTGGTTCAGTTATCTAGCCCAATGTTTTATCTTTGTTCGACAGGATGCTGCTTTCTTCTGCAGGCCGCAGAATATACTTCGATTTTTGCGTTGCTTAGAAAAAGTCTGATTTTTAGCAGATCTTGCAGTTTTAGGCACAGGTAGGTTTTTTCTTTGATTTACTTACTTTCATTTTTTCTTTGTTTAGGAAATTTCTGAGTTTTAGCAAATTTTGTGACATTTGTAGATAGGAGCTTTTTCTAGTCCCCTCCTTTTACGTCCTTGATAATTCTTTGTTCCAAGTATATTCTACCTTTTTTTGTTCCATCGGAGCATTTTTTCTTGCTTATATATATATATATATATATATATATATATATATATATATATATATATATATATATATATATATTCAAAGATGTCAAAGATGGAGGAAGTGCATGAAGAAATTAAGAAACATTATTTTAGTGATGAGGAAAGGAAGCCATATGGCAGGTCGATTAGACCACCAATAGCTCTTTGTGAGCGAAACTTAGAACGGCCGAAAATTTGTAACTTCTTAGCTAAAAATGAGCTAATAACGCTTAAAAAAGTACTTTTTACAATTTTTACGTAAAATCGATAGATTCTGAGGAGTCGCAGCCATTTTTGTGGAGGTCAGTTGCCATTCTTGGAGTCAACCCCTCAAGAAGACGTATTCGGCCTTGTATACCCGGAATGGGCGGAATCGCGGGTCGCACGGAAAGCTATCCAAAAACTATGTAACGGGTGCGTCACAGAAACAAATTAAGAATTTGAGGATTACAGGCGTTCTAAAGCAAAATTTCGCTCTGAAAGTATTCACAAATTTTTCGCATAGCGTAAAACCAGACTTGGTTTATTAATGTCTTTAGATTCTCTTTCATTTCCTTCAATTTTTTCATGTTTTGCATTCTGGAAAGAAGGAGAATGGTCAGAAAGGACTAATATTCTGTTGTAGAATCAACTTTATTTAATCCGAAAAAGTCCTTTTAGTAAATATTTTCAATAAGCTGACCCCATAATCTCTATGCTGTATGTGCACTCTGCTGCATGCTGCAGACATGTACGTGGGGGGTCTAGACCCCAGAATGGAAAAATAGAAAATTTTTCCGGGAAAATGAGGCGAGAAGGCGAAAGACGGATGGCTTTCTTCAAAAGTACTTATAGTTGATCAGAAACTGTGTAATAATGCAGCCTTCACGCTATTTTAGCGCTTATGCCAGTTTTTGAGATCATTTTAACCCAAAAAGCTCAATTCTTGACTCTCCCGGACCGACTAACCCCCTCCAAATCGGCCGTGCTAACAGACAATGTAAAAGACAGAAAACAAATGATTCAATTATGTTTATCTTGGCAACAGGTATAAACGATAACGTAATAGACGCTTTTCCTAACTTCACTTTTATTATTTTTATTCTTCTTTGTTCTCCACCGTACTGAAGAATGTCAAGATATTTTTGTTCTTAGGGCGATTCTGGAAGTGCCATATTTTGTCCTGAAAGTGACGGCAAGTATTCGTTCATTGCTGTATTGTCTGCTTTCTATTACGAACTGGGAATTCGCAAACACGATTACGAATTTGTGCCGAGTCAACAAGAATGGATAAATATGACTATGCACAAAGTGATTGATAAATACAAGTCGTCGGCAAAGAGGTTGAAATAGTTAAAGCTATATTCTAAAGCCATGATTTAAATTTATACTATTTTTACTTTTTTCTACGATATTTTTTGTCGATTCGCACGTAGTGTTTATTGAATTTATAAATATTAAACACAAATAAATAAATGAAATAGATACCATCACACATTAACGTGGAGTGAGGGTTTGTGGAATATAAACCTTCCCGCAGTAGTTAACCTCCTTCCTGACTGATCAATGTAGACACCTGAATTCTATTTTTAGTAATTTTGACAATTTTCGATGATTTCAAAAATATTTGGAATCATCGAAAATTCAGAAAAAGAAAGTCGTCGGAGAAAAGTCGCCGGAGTTTTTTCTCAACGCTTTGCTTCGATTTTTGCATATTTTACGAGTTTTTAATAAAAATTTCGGAATATTTCAAAAATTCTTAACTTTTTTAGCAACAGAAATAAATTAGCCTATTGAAAGACAGCCAAAAACCGCTACTTTTAACATAATTGACCAATTTTCAGGACAATTTTCGACACTTTTACAAAAATTTGGGTTTCGTCCCCTATCAGAAAATCCTGGATGCACCACAGATTCGACTATCTCGCTTTAAAGCTGGATGATTTGTGCAAAATTAAGGACTTTCAGAAGGGCGGGAGCTTAGGCTGTCTCACCCATATCAAAACTTCTACATAAAAAAATAAGAATTTTGCTTCCGTCAGAAAGGCAGTAATAAAACGTTCGTTTTGAATTCTGAAGCTGATGCTACAAACATTTGTGCAACATTTTTTCCAAAGAACTAAGTAACACAAAGTTGGGAAAATTTTCAAAAGGTAACAAGAGGCCGAAAAAATATGTTTTTACGAGCAAAAACATCATTTTATGCTTATCAACCAGCTCTATCTATTTGCATGAAAAATCACGAATAAACGAACAACATTATGAAATATTATGGGGCCTGTGAAATTCTGGGGATATTTTGGATTCTATGGGTCCGTACTATTCACAAACATCTATATATGATTTTGACGACATGCACCAAAATCTGAGCATTATAGTTTTTACGCTATTCTAGCATTTACACCCATTTTTATTGCCATTTTGACTCAAAAAAGTCCATCTAGCCGCAGCCGGTCTGCGTGGAAAAGAAAATTGACTTTTGGGTCAAAATGACCTTAAAAACCGATTTAAGCGCTTATTAATCTTAAAAAACTGTATTCCACAGTTTTTGGTCAATTTGAAGCATTTAGAAGTAAATTTTGAATTTCCATTCGTTTTGGCCATCAATTTACCTCATTTTTTTCCAAAAAATTTCCAATTTTTTAATTCTATGGGGGCTAGGTGAAATTTCCCTATACGCGCAAAAGCTGTAAGAATATGCTTAACACTTAAACTTCCTCTAAACAACGCAAAACTCGAATTATATTCTGCGGCCTGTGAAAAATCAAGTTTTCGTCACAAACATTTTTCACTATTTCGCAAAGAACAATTGAGAAGCTTTCATGTTTGTTAAGCAGTCAATTTATAATTTATTTCACGAAACCTTACCTTCCACAATGCTTTGAGGATAAACAAGATTATCGGAATAAACTTTTCACCTCCAGTCCAATTCAATTCAGTCTACAGAAACAGGCATAAGCCGCAGAATATACTTCGATTTTTGAATTGTTCAGAGAAAGTCCAATTGTTTAGCACATTCTTATAGCTTTTGCGCGTAAAAGGTAATTTTCCCAAGTCCCCCTTTACATCCTTATAGAATGAAGAAATCCCAGTATATTCATCTTCTTTGCTTCATCAGAGCATTTTTGCAGTATAAAGAGATGTACGTCGGTAGGTAAATGTTCCTTAGCGACTCTGATGCATAATGCGTTCCTGATTTCTTCGTGCTTTTGGAAATGTTTGTCCATTTTGGCTTTAATTTTGCCCTATTTTTCAAACAAATGTATCTCTTTCCAATTGTAGCCAGAGCAGTATGGCCAATCGGTCAATCGGTAGTAGGAGAAGCAGTTATTAGGTTAAAGGTTCAAAATGACCTCAAAAATTGGCATAAATGCTAAAATAGCTTGAAAACCATGTTCATCTGCAGTATCTGGTCAATTTCAAGCCCTATTGCAGAAATTAGTCAATTTTCAATCTTTTTGACCTTCATTTTGCTTAGTTTTCCCGAGAAATTATTTAATATTCGTATTCTGAGTATCCCAACCTCACGTGTTTATTTGATTGTCTAAGTATACATGGACAGCGATTGCGTTCTAAGGTTCTTATATGTATATTCAATGGTGAAAAAGTGCCAAAACATTGATGTCAAGTACAAAGCACAATTTTTATACTTTTCTCGGCATAAAAATTGTAAAAGACTAAAAAAATTTGAAAATTGCTCGAGGTCTGTCGAATTCTTGAGTCTTTGGGATTCTAGGATTCTTGACCATACATGTACAGCATGGATGGCGTGGGTTAGTCGGTCTGGGAGAAGGTTAAATAGTGAGCTTTTCTGGGCCGAATGACGTCCAATATTGATATTAATGCTGATAGTCTTAAAACACTCTTAATCTACACTTGGTTGATTTTAAGCATTTTCAAAGAAAAAGTTAGATTTTCATCCGTTTTTGGCGTTCATTTTGCAGCATTTAGAGAATTTTCTCTTTTTATATTTTGGTTACTGGAGACTCCCTCAAAACTCCCACGTATGTACATGTCTGGTCTCCAAACCCCCGTGCTCAGGTTTAATCTATTAGACCCAAACCCTGATGTGCATTCTGACAATGCATGTCCACTAAATTTTACATTAAATCTTTTCTGAACTTATTTGTTGCTGATAGATAATTTAGGGAAAATAAGGAAATTTTGTATTTGTTTAGATTTATGCATCCTTCTAACCTCCAACATCAATAGCATGTCGCTTTCACTGTGCAATGAAGGTGTCAGATGGTTTTTCAACCTTTTCAGCAGAAGTAAGAAATCTGAATATGGGTTATAGCTCGTTAGAAAGAACATAACGTTTACTAGCTATTTACTGAAAAAATTTTGAAATATATTAGAAACTAAACAAATTAACAGATGAAACGTGTAAAATTGTAGCATTTTTTTAATATGGCTGCCTCCATGACGGCCGTATTTTAAAATGCGAATTCTTTACTTGATGAAACGAATAAATAATTATTCAAATCTGCTTTGTTGAATTTTCTAAAAGATGCTTAATTATCAATTACGTGAAATGTACAACCGGTAAAATGCGTGTTCCATGGGGGCAGCCAAATTGGAAAAGAATTACATCAAGATTACAGGACGAACTATTACGAATGCTTTAGAGCATAAAACTATCTTTATATTATGCTATTTTTCAAAATAAAAGATGAAAATCAGTCTGCTGTGGTGACCATTTAGAATAAGGACGGTTTTTAGAGCATGGCCATTGTAGCTAGAAGGTAGCACAATTTTTTCGGCAAAATACTTTTATTTGCAAATTGTCTATTTAAAACAATTCCTTTCATTAAAGTCCGTGCAGTGGTTGTTGAGTTAATCGTGAAAATGGTTATTTTGATGAAAGTAACCATTAATGAACAGGAGGTGTACTTGATTTATGTAGCCTGCTATTATACTTTAGGTGCTTCAGTATCTCTATCATTTACTTACTTATTTATTTCCTCACTATCAATGAATGACAAGTCAAAGCCATAAATGTACCACATTGGCCAATTTTTTTGAAAACGCCGCGAAAAGGCATTTATACCTGCTTTTCAAATATGTACATATTATGTAGATACCCATAATATTAAAATATTTTTACATTGATAGAAATAATTCTTTTGTTGATTTCGGACTTTTGCATGACTTTCGTGCTTCTCCTTTTTTAGACTTAACGCATCCATTTAAGTACCTATACGTATTTACACTCAAAATTTCTGTTCAATCATAGCATTTTGGCGTGTTATGCTCATCACCGTATATGTACCTATGTAGCATATATAGACTACATTCAACTCTAGACTTTAGAGTAATTTTCTGATTTTCTACAAAAGTGGCTATTTTTAAACATACCTTAATTTATAGGAACTAGCGGATTATGGTCTTACTTGCTTATCTTTATGATATTTACTTTATTTAAGTCAAATTGTTTATTCATCGGTTTAGCTGCAAATTTTATTATAAACATTCCGTTACTTATTGTACTCTGTACATTCGACAACCGTTAATCCACCAGACTCTGGGTTTTGGATCCTATCGATTTATGCCTATGACGGTTCGTATTGTGCTGGTGTATATGTGGTAGTGGTTTTCTGAAATTGAATAAGCCTTCATTGATTGCTATAACACGATCTTTTAATAGTACCGTTTTTAGTTTAAGAAGCGTAGTAGGTTATGTACATTAACATAAATACACATAAGGATCAAAAAAGCATAGCATGTACACATTTATAAATACTTAAAGGATCGTGTCCTTAATACAAAATCCCACGAAGAAAACTTTTTAGCATTGTAGACATGCACATCATTGTGTAGGTAGGTCAGGCGTCATTGAGCTATTAGCCGTGAAAGATTTTTCACCACCGTTATTTAAATATAACTTTGGATGAACTCGCGGAGATGCACATACAGTTCTCAATTTTGCTTCCGCAGTGTTAATTTTTTTTGGCATTTTGTTACAATTTGCATCTCCATTTTTTATCCAGACGCTGAAAATCAGCCATGAATAAATGCGTGCTAAGATCTATTCTATTTGCCATGATTTCTTCTAGCCATTCAGCAGTAAGAACAGTCGTGTGCAAATGGTTAGAGCCACCCTGCGTTATAACTGAACTGACTGTTTACTAAACAGTTATGATGTTATTATTCAATCAAAAGCAGTGAAATACGAAATCTCAATTTATGGGACATCGTTTCTGTGATTGGAGCCCTGGTTCTTAGCCTCAGACATCGAAAGAGCCGAAATGAGCTACAAAACGAATTCATCTTTATTACTCGTATGTGTACCAGAATAACAAATATAAGAGCTCAACTATAATTGTCCATGCTTATGTTCATTGAAAAAACCAGGAGTTCGCTACTCCTAACGGGAGAGGCCGTTAAATTCTCCAAAAAACAAAAAATTGTCAAAATTGGATGAAAATTGAGAAAGTTATGAAGAAAATAATAAAACATGTTAATGTACATCAATGCATGTTGTTCAGAATTGAATGTTTTCAGGTATACTGATTTCAGCCGCATCACTCAATGCTGCAATCTTTCTCCCATATACGCGCTCGCTGCGCTTGCACGTTGTTGACATGTATATATTACATGCACTTTGCGCACCATGTACGCATTCATTGCACTCGGGCGGTGCACTTCGTGCACCATATGCGCGCTTGATTCGCTCGCCCAGTGCGCTTTTGCTATACTGCTTCATCTATCGGTTTTAACCTAAAACTTTTATTATTTTATGGAATTTCAGTCGGATTTACTCATATGCAAACTAGTTTTGGTTCAATCCTGGCACAGTATCATTTTTTCGTAATACTTTTTCCACTTATTTTCCTAGAATTCGAAATTTAAAAATTCACATGTCCTTGAACATTAGTCCAATCTTTACCAGCTTTTTTTGTTATGATGCCTAGAGCCCCCACCAACTGAAAAAATATGAAAATATGCATAGCTACAGTATTTTGGCAAAAGTTCAAAATGCTCATTTTTGGTTAAACTTCGAAGCCCTATATTTCGAAAAATTTGCATCGCAAAACGTTTCTTAACTAAATTTCGGCAATATGAACTATTTGCATAATTTTAAGCAATACAGAATGACCGCAAGGCTTTTCTAATCTCTGATATCACGATAAGTATCCTACTGAGTCCGAAATGACGTGCAGATTAAGATTAACCCACAAAATGTGGTCTAGAAATTTTTCATAAGTAAATTTGCTGCTTTTCTCAGAGACCGCTAAAGCATTGCAAAGTAGGCACTGTAGCTTCCTGCGTTTGCGCAGGGTGGCTCTAAACTTTTGCGCACCTTTTTCGTACATACGTAAAACGCTTTGTTATTTTACAAGAGGTAAGTGTTTTCTTTTCTATGTGTAACTTGATTTTCTCACAATCTAGACATATTAGAAAATGTCTCTATAGTCTATTTCACGAAACCTTTTGCATGGAAATCAACTTTCAGCGCCCAATCAATTCAGGGCCTGTAATACAATTTTACATAGTGAAGCTTCATGTATTAATCAATTTTTATGCATAGTAAAGTGATTGCTGTTTCAGAACCGCTTTTGTAATCGATTTACGTTGACTAAGAGATTGTCATCCATGCACAAGGTTTCGCGAAACAGGCTTTAGTTAAACTTGTATTACTTATAATCTGTTTCACATATGTTCGGGCATAAATTTAGGTATTTTTTCGAAAGTAAGCCGACGGAATTACGATAATTTTTATATCAAATCAGTACTAAAAACGCAATCTGTCAGCTTATTGTCAGACATAGTTTTTGGAATTCATGCCCAAATTAGTGTGAAACAGACTATAATATTCAGTCTTGGATGAGTGAAAATTTGACGAATAGAAGGTCGTCATTCAACTAATTATCGAAATGGATACCTATTTTAATTAAGAGTTACAAAGGTGCTATCTAGTTACAGTGTGACTAAAGTAGATTGACTTGACTTGGGGTTCAAGCCCGTACAACCTAGTTTTTTAGCTTTATCTATGTGGAATACCCATGTTTCCTATGATTACATTGTGTAGGAGATAAAAATGATACTGATATGATAAGCCTTGGAAAAGTATGTCTGATGCCTTTAACTGTTTTAAAATTTCCAGAAATCACAAGGCTTTCATCAGTTGTATCAATAAAAGCATCAGAGCTTCTAGGATCTTGTTAGTTTTTTATAACTTGACGATACGCTAATGACCGTACATATTTTTCTCTTGCAATTTTCTACATTTATCGAAAAAAGTCTGAAATGCCTTTTCACTTTCCAAAAATTATTTTTAGTTAAAATTTTATTTTTTATAATGTTTCCATTTGATGTCAACGATATAGCCTTGACTTTCACCAATGTAGCCGAGCCGAACCTCTTTGGACGATCTGTTCGACCAGGCAGGTAGCATAACGGTCGAAATCGCCATGTGTAACATTTGGGAACACGTTGGATTTAACCCTTTTGATCTTAATTACCGTTTGAATGATGTAGAGAGCCATATTGATTGTTGGTTTCTGTGCCACAAACGACAGCCTTGCCTTTCAGTTACTTACCTAGCCGATTATAAACTCTGCTTTCTACACGATACCGTGCTGGTCAATGCACGCAAACTCGTGCGAAAATCCTTTGGAAATACATTCTATCTGACGATAATATGCCCAAATAGTAAGTTGTCCACATAAGAGTATGCACAGGCAAGATAGGCTCCCTCACCAAATCGTCCGAATTCTCCCCAAAGCTGAGAATCCTTACCACCTACCACCTAACACCTACCACCTACCCACAGACTTTTAGGCACAAATGGTGTTTCAGGCCATTTATATGTGCTTTTTGCCATATTTGGCTTAAAACCCTTGAAATGACCGACTCTCACCTAAAATTTTGAGCCCTATATGCATAAGGTTTTGAACACTATACTATTAAAAAAGTTATTTCCAGAGGACTAATAAAACGAGGCCCGGTTTCGATATTCTCTGATTTGAACCAAATCAACTTTTGCATGCTCAACTTTAGCAGTGTTCATCTTTTCGTTGTATACGTCTATGCTGTCTATTATTTGAGCTTGACTTTTGGGACCTACTAAAGTCAGACATAAAGTTGCGTCGTAGCTTTATTTTACTCAAAAACCAGGATTAAGCCTTTATAGCTGAAAATATTGAAACCTAAACAAATCTTTAACTGAGCTTTTATCTGGCGTTCATCTTTAAAGCTATGGGACTGATTCGTAATTAGGAACCTTGTTGAAATTTCGGCGCACGAGATAAGTCTTTGCTGCTAAATGCCTGTTTTAAGTACAATTCTTGCATAGAAATCAACGATCTTTCCTCATTATAAGATCTGCTAAATCGCTCTAGTCTGTTTCACACAGGTTTGGGCATAAACTTTAAAAACTGTGTTCGACAATAAGCCCACAGAATGCGATTACAGCATTGATTTGACATATAATTATCGTAATCCGTCAGCTTACTTTCGAAAAAATTCTTAAAATTTATGCCCAAACTTATGTGAAACAGGTTATAGTCGACAGCATTTCGAAGCATTTTTGCCTAAATCAAGCCCATACTTTATTTAAAAAATCTTTAGATGAGTCTCTCTTGATCTGGAGAACATATGTTTACACTAGTAAAAAATGCTACGATAGAACAAAAAGGACGAATATACTTGGAATGGAATTATGTATTATTAAGGACATAAAAGGAGGGGACTAGTATGTAGGGGGGGGGGGTCGCGCGCGCATTTTGGGGTGCTACACGTTATAACATAGGACGATTCTCCCTATCTTTTCTACTTGGGGGCGCCATGCGAGTGACCGCCATTGGCTACCCCCGCTTTTCCCCCTGGTAACTCAGGGGGTTTTTGAAGTCTTTTTGGTAGTAGTCAGCCGGGGCACCCTTGTCCCAATGCTATAACATAGCCTGTGCTTAAGCATAGCCGGAACAAACATACCCAGACGTGCCCAGAATTTTTTCCTTTTCAGGCTGGATTTTGATAAACGTCGCTCAATCATGCCCGGAATTATGTGGGACTAATCACCCAGGCTGGGGGAGGGGGCGCCCGCCCAGGGCCAGGGGCCAAGGGCCAGGGAGAGGAAAGTGCGGGTGACCGCCTTCGGCTACTCCCGCTTATATTTATAGATTTGAAACAAGCGGTCCGAGCTGAGAATCTAACCACCTACCTGCGCGTTTAAAGATTAACCACTTAACCACTGAGCGATTTTGTTTGCATAAATATAAGTATTATTCATAATATAAAGTTGGCATATCCGGCCTAATTTTTAAGCAGTGATATTTATAGGCGATATCTGAAATGCAGTTTAACAATAGTTTTTCCGAACTCAAAAGGCACAGGTTTATCTTGATCACTCTTGATGTTCACTTCAATTGTATTGAATGATTTTTTGAGCACAGGTATATAATGTGGACTAATATATGCGTGATTAACAAAATCCATATACGTTCCTTCTATATTCACAACCTGCAGAAGCGGTGCAAAAATATTTCCAACAATTTGAGGCTCAACTATATCACAACTAGCAAAGAAAAATGCTCCGATGGAAGAAAAAAGGGGAATATACTTGGGATTGTGAATTATCGAGGATGTAAAAGGAGGGGACTAGGAAAAATCTCCCTATGTTATATGCCAAAAATCGCAAAATATGTTAAAAATCAGACTTTCTCTAAGCAATGCAAAAAATCGAAGTATATTCTGCGGTCTCTGAAAAAACGTATTATTTTAAAATAATTTTCTCTGATTGACATAATATCTTAAAAGCATATTACGTAATGCAACTTTTTGCAGACTTCATTCAACTTTGAGTTGCTTAATAATGTGACTGAAAGTGAAATGCTGTTAACAAATCATAATTAAGTTGTTCGTATTTCATTATTACTAAGCATGTCACTTAGCAGATACAGCCATTCTAAGTGTCAAAGTGCAAGCAATATTCAAATTACCAAAATATTGATTGAAAAAAGCAGCGAATTAGCAATACAGTAGCTAAGCGAATTAAATGAAATAGTACATATCGATGCATTCAAGACAATCGATGATATTGTTGGTTCAAAGCAGTAGGAAACACGGAAGCTGACGTGCAACAGACCTTATGTAGATACTCTTTTACACGTGTCTACAACAATTGTTTACTAAACTTTTACATTTTTCAAAGGCCGCAGAATATACTTCGATTTCTTGCATTGTTTAGAGAAAGTCTGATTTTTAACATATTTTGCGATTTTTGGCATATAACATGGGAGATTTTTCCTAGTCCCCTCCTTTTACATCCTCGATAATTCACAATCCCAAGTATATTCCCCTTTTTTGTTCCATCGGAGCATTTTTCTTTGCTAGTACCCTACTTTTAATTAGCAAGATTTGGAATTACATTACTAGATTTCATTTACTGTGCGGTTCTTCTAATAATTGAATGGTTTAAACTTTACAAAGCTACTATTTGTAGAAGAAACAAACATTCTGATTAGTAATTCTTATGTTACGTAGAACATCCTGTAAAGAAATATGCTTCCAAAACTTTCTAGAGCTAAACTTAATTTACATTTTAAACTTTACACAAGAGTGTAAAGAATTTTAGTGGGATTAATAATTTCGATATTGCTCTGATATAACGATCAGCATTTATTAAGAAATGAAACCTCTATAATGTTCTAAGAACAAATTAACATTAGGTGTTAATCACTTTACACTACTCTTCATGCGCCCCTAGCAGACGTATCACATCTGTTTCCATATATATATTTTACGACTTTAGGGAAAAAATAAGTTACTGTGAGGCTCTAGAATGAAGCTTATAATATAGTGTAAACTTTACACTAGCAACGAGTGTGAAAAAGATTTTAGTCGGATTTGTAAATTCGATATTACTCGGATATTACGATCAACATTCATGAAAAAATTACGTCGCCATAACAGTTTAATGACAAATAAACACAGATGTAAACCACTTTACATCACTGTTGAGTGTAAACAAGCGCGCCCAGCTGACGTCCCTTATTTAATTCCATGTAAATTTTCAGATTTCGGCAAAAAATTTAGATTTTTGCAAAGCTCTAGAACGAAGATAAACCACTTTACATCACTGTTGAGTGTAAACAAACGCGCCCAGCTGACGTCCCTTATTTGATTCCATGTAAATTTTCAGATTTCGGCAAAAAATTCAGATTTTCGCAAAGCTCTAGAACGAAGATTAATTGGCAGTGTAAACTTTACACAACCGCCTAGTGTAAAGAGGATTTTATTCCGATTTGTAAATCTGATATTACTCGGATATTATTATCAACATTTATGAAAAAATTGCATGTCTACAATGGTCTGAGGACAAATAAACAATGAGTGTAAACTACTTTACATCACTGTTGGATGTAAACCAACGCGCCTACGTGACGTCTCACATTTGATTCTTTGAAAATTTCTAGACTCCAGGAAAAAATTAGGTTTCTGGAATGCTCAAAAACGAAGATAAATACATATGTAGTGTAAACTTCATGTAAACACCTAGTGTAAAGAAGATTTTGGTCAGATTCGTAATTTTGATATTGTTCCGATATTACGATTAATATTTATGAGAAAAATTAAGTCTCCATATTGTTCTATGGGCAAACTAACAATAGGTGTAAACCACTTTACAACACTGTAGAGTGTAAATATATGCGCCAGACTGGCATATCAAATTTGGTTCCTGGTCCATTTCTAGACTTGATAATCGTGTCCCTGACTCATAACCGGAGAAGCAGGCAGAAAAAACAAGACAGAAACGCATTTTAAACACCAAATTTTTGACTTTACACTCGCTAAATATTAATGTATAGACAATTTGCTTTGACATGCACCCGATATAAAGCACTTTATTTTTATTCTATTAGACTTATCCCGACTTCTGGACGGAGAAAGTGGCGAACAAAAAACGCAACAAAAACGTATTTTCCATCATTTAGAACACTGTAAACTTTAAAATTCCGTACCGAACTCCCCATTGAGTTTAAAGAAATTCGGTTTGGTACAATTTGTAGCTTTTAAATCGTAGTACATTCCTGTGTGCCAAAATTCTCTTGCAAAAATTATTTGGTATGATTTATTAATCAAAATTCGGAAAAAACGTGTTTTTTCGCCCATTTTTTACCTCTGATTTCGAACTTTACACCCCCATAAATAACTCAATATTGCGTTTTTTAAATGCGGTTTGCTGCGATGTGTAGCCCCTGAAAGGCACTTAATTATTGCTGCATTCAATTTACCCTGACTCAAAAGCGGAAAAATTTGGCAGAGAAATCTTAGTTAAAATCCGTTTTTTACACCATCAACTAGAGTGTAAACTTTAAACCCCAGGATCTAACTCACCATAGAGCGTAAAAGACTTTGCTTATATGCAGAATGTAGCCCTTGATCCGCTCTACATTTCTGTCAGAAAACATTTTAAAAAACTCATAACCGGAGTTAGTATCAGACATAAGCAGGTTGAAAACTCGACCAAAATGTGCTTTTTCACCCCTAGATTTTCGCACTCTTTACACTCCCATTCGAGAACTAATGCGAATTTCAACAAACAAAAAAAATCAATTTGGAGCATCCCTTCCTCTACAAATCTGTGCCATTAATTTATTTGAGGAGTCAATACTGAGTTGTCGACATGCCGTCTAAAAAACCTCCCAAAATTCATCCTATGTTATAACGTTACACAAAAACTTTACACCTTCTTTACACAGCCAGTTTTGAGTTTCAAGAAAAACAAAAAAACACAGGCAGCGAATTTTTTATTATCTATCTTTTAAAAAAACCGCACCTTCTAGATGTGTCCTGTTATAGCTGTAGGGGGGGTGCACAGGTGTTTAGGGTACCCAAGTATATTATAGGTACGCGCTAACGCGCTACCTATGATATATGTAAAAGTTATGCGTTCCACCTAGCATGTCAGGCGAATGGTGCGCATCTATGTTTAATTCTTTTTTCACAGTATGATCTATATTACTAAGCTGGCTCTCTTGAAATTCCAGCATATACATTAAATGCTTTGCAAGCTTCACACTTTGAATATACCTTGGGTCCCTAGGGAGATTTTTATTTTTTATGACAAAAAATCAATTATAATAATGTGTTATAACATAGGCAGAAATGAGGCGGAGGGGCTCAGAATCTGCTCCCTGGCTTTCTTCAGGTAGCAATGCTGTAGCATAGGCTGTGTTGTAGCATAGGTGCCTGCCCGGGGAGGTTGTGCGCGCCAGCCCAGGGCCAGGGGCCCAGGGCCAGAGGATGAGGAAATTTCCAGTGGGGAAATTTCCCTGGGAGAAAAAATTGAAATGAATATAACTCAAGAACCAGCAGTCGGATCGGGCTGAAATTTTCAAGGTATGTTAGATATACGCTAGGTATGCTATGTACAAAAGTTTAGCGCGCAATCTACAGTATACCAGCATTAGTCCAGGATATGATGTATAAATCTTAGCTGTACTATGTACAGAATTTTAGCGCGCAGTCTACAGTATACCAGTTTACTTTACACTTTCTCATATAGCACTATATTCCAAGAATCAGCGGCCGGATCTTGTTAAACTTTTCAGAGTATGTTAAGTATATGTTAAGTATGCTGTGTACAAAATTTTAGCGCGCAACCTACAGTATACTAGCATTAGTTTATACTTTCTCGTATAACACTCTATTCCAAGAATCACTAGTCGGATCTTGTTCAAATTTTTAGGATATGATATATAAACCTTAGCTGTGCTATGTACAAAATTTTAGCGCGCAGCATACACTATACCAGTTTACTTTACACTTTCTCGTATAGCACTATATTCCAAGAACCGCTAGCCGGATTTTGTTCAAATTTTCAGGATATGATATATAAACCTTAGTTGTGCCATGTATACAATTTTAGCGCGCAGCCTACAGTATACTAATTTACTTTAGACTTTTTCGTATAGCACTATATTTCAGGAATCACTAGCCAGATCTCATTCGAATTTTCAGGGTATTATATTTATAAACTTTAGCCGTGCTATGTACAAAATTTTAGTGCGCAGCATACAGTATACCAGTTTACTTTATACTCTCTCGTATAGCACTATATTCCAAGAACCGCTAGCCGGACTTTGTTCAAATTTTCAGGATATGATATATAAACCTTAGCTGTGCTATGTACACAATTTCAGCGCGCAGCATACAATATACTAATTTACTTTACTTTTTCTCGCATAGCACTATATTCTAAGAACCGCTAGCCGGATTTTGTTCAAATTTTCAGGATATGATATAAAAACTTTAGCTGTGCTATGTACAAAATTTTAGCGCACAACCTACTGTATGCTGATTTTTTATTTACACTGTCTTTACAATGCTTGATTTTCAGCAGTACTTGTCTAATGATGCCAATAGGGGTTATTTTTACCCAAAAATGAGCAATCAGTATAGGCAAACATTGCTTAAATTTGATTATCATGCTATTTTGAGCTTCTCAAAGTTTATCAGAAAACGCCTGAAAAAGGGCGATCTCTGCCTGCTGTACAACTTGTGGGAATTATTAACCCCTGAGCTAGGGTTTCTTCACAAACCTCCACACAAAATTCATAAATGAAGACGTAACTTCATCCATGTCATCAGTATTGATCTAAAAATTAGCAAAGTTTGGAATATTTTTTGTAAAGTTGAAAATATTTTCTGTAGAGTTTGGAATATTTTTTGTAAAGTTTTGGAATATTTTTTGTAAAATTTGGAATATTTTTTTGTAAAGTTTAGGATATTTTTTGTAAAATTTGGAATAAATTTTATATGCTTAACCATAGTACTTTTGTAAAGTTTGGAATGTTTTTTGTAAAGTTTGGAATATTTTTTGTAAAGTTTGGAATGTTTTTTTGTAACGTTTGGAATATTTTTTTGTAAAGTTTGGAATATTTTTTGTCAAATTTGGGAATTTTTTTTGAAAAGTGTCAAAGTTTATGCATCTAATCTGCATTTCTCAAGCACCGTTCACACTATTTTATATGCCCTGTGCAACTCATGCTCCTGTTTTGCACCTGTAGGGATTGATTTTCCGCTTGTGAACACTATAAAGGGCACATTGCGAAATTTGTAGACTAATCCACGAATCAGTTCTACTTCATACATTCATTTCCTTGTCGACAGTTCATAAAATTTGCAAAGATTAATGCGGACCCCTAAATTTGCCAAACCTGCAAATATATGAGGTTTCACCTTTAAATCATCACTTTTAGTATTTAATGCATTAACACGCCCGGAAAAGGCGACCTATGCCTGCTGTTTACCTAGAGGGGGATTTTTAAGCCCTATGGCTAGGTTTTACTTCGCAAACCTTCACACATAAGCGATTGATGAATATATAACTTCATCTGTGTCATCAGTATTGATCAAAAAATTTCTAAAGTTTCAAAATTTTTTGTAAAGTTTCAACAATTTTTGTAAAGTCTGTAATATTTTTTTGTAAATTTAAAATATTTTTTGTAAAGTTTGGAATTAATTTTACACGCTTAAGCATAGGAATTTTGCTAAGTTTGGAATATTTTTTGTTAAGTTTAGGAAATTTTTTGTAAAATTTGGAAAAATTTTTGCAAAGTTTGGATAACCTTCATTTAATATGGCACTGCTCCAGGATTGCTGACAAATTTTGAAAGCTATATATACACACTAGCATACAGAGAATGTAGAAAAATGACAAAAACTCGACAATGGTCAAAATCCCGAAATGATCTACTTGAATATAGTCATGTTCCTCACAAGTATAAAATGGTTGATTAGATTTAAATTCCGGAAAATTGCATGTATTTTCTGCACGTACACAAATGGCTTAGTGTTTGTCTCATAGCCATGGAATTTCATTGATATTTATGTATGGTTTGCTTCAGCCTGTCATATAATTCTTCAAATACCGTGTGAAACAAACATAGTTCTTTCCAAAAAGTAAATGAATCAAATGAATCACGCAAAATCTAGCCATACTTTATCAGAGATTGTAGAGTATATGAATAGAATATGCAAAATTATCATGTTTTTTGTGTTTTGAAGTAATTTTTGACAAATATACCCCAAATTTTAACTAAAAATTATAGAACATTACATGAAATTTCGAAAATCGGGCAAGTGAATTCTCGGAAAACTTCTGCCTCTTTGATAGAGGAACTCCAAGACTTTCCAACTATTTTCTACATATTTTTACTCTCCTACAGAAGATTTCTATCACAAAGCTAGGGTACTATGATATTAATAGAGAGGGTACATGGTTGATAACTTTGATATATGCAGCTTCTGCTGGATTTCCTAACAGCTTCTGAGGTATAAGCAAATGAAATAATAATATGATAATAATATAATCATATTCAGCGATTGCTAAAGTTTAGGAAAGATAGCTTTTTGATAGTTTTTTTAGCATTTTAACAATGTAAGCTTCCTGAGACTGGAGCAATGGCCGAAAAACTCTTCTGTACTAGTGTTATAAGTACAAGGCATCAGCTTGCGGGTAAACTGGAATTGTCGGCTTTTTTAGTACTTAAGTAAAAACTTAGAAAAAGCAATCCAACAAGTCAAAATGGCTCTTTATTCTGAAATAAGGTACAATTTGTGCTCTGAGGAGCGCCCCATTTGGGTGAATCCTGCTGCAGACACTGCCGAAAATCAAGTAAATCAGCTCATGCATGAATTAAATTTACCCGATGTCTGATGAAAACAGAAATTTAAGTAAAAATGCAGATAATTTTATTTCTGTTGTGTGCACTCATACTTTGTGTGCTATTACATATTAGAGGAAAATAGTCAAATACTGTACCTTTGTCTTGAAAATATTATGCTAAGTTGTGAAAACTTCTCAATCCATCCAAGGGTTTGTGCCTCAAACCATAAATAAACATGTAGAAAATGGGTAATTTTCGTAGTTTATCCACATTGAGTAGATGCATGCTTTCCTATGTGTTTTTTAATTAAATAACTGACTAAAGTGCTTCATCTTTATGACAATTTTATCATTTGTCACACCAAACAAACATTATATTTACTATCCTCTCTTATTTTCTAGCTAAATGTAGAGCTATTTATGCAAAAGATGCTAATTTATCCTAATTTTCACACTAGTTTGTAGCATAATTTGGTACGTGTTTGATCCTAGATATATAGTATGGGTAATCTGAAAAAATATATAAATAAATGCTCAATTTTGACCCTTTTATATATCATATCCTGAAAATTTGAAGAAGATCCGACAAGTGATTCTTGGAATATAGTGCTATACGAGAAAGTGTAAACTAATGCTAGTATACTGTAGGTTGCGCGCTAAAATTTTATACATAGCATACCTAACATATACTCAATATACTCTGGAAATTTGAACAAGATCCGGCTGCTGATTCTTGAAATATAGTGCTATATGAGAAAGTGTAAAGTAAACTGGTATACTGTATACTGCGCGCTAAAATTCTGTACATAGCACAGCTAAGATTTATATATAATATCCTGAAAATTTGAACAAAATCCGGCCATTGGTTCTTGATTTATGCAAAAGTGTAAACTAATGCTAGGTACTGTAGATTGCGCGCTAAACTTTTGTACATAGCATACCTAACGTATATCTAGCATATCTTGAAAATTTCAGCTCGATCCGACTCCTGGTTCTTGAGTTATAGTTATTTCAATTTTCCCCCGGGAAATTCCCCCCCTGAAATTCCCCCCCCCTGGAAATTTCCCCGTCCCCTGGCCCTGGGCCCCTGGCTATGGGGTGGCGCGCGCCCTCCCCGGACAGTCACCTATGCTACAACACAGCCTATGCTACAGCATTGCTCCCTGAGGAAAGCCAGGGAGCAGATTCTGAGCCCCTATGCCTCATTTCGCCTATGTTAAAACACATTATTATAATTGATTTTTTTGTTATAGAAAATAAAAATCACCCTAGGGACCCAGGGTATATTCAAAATGTGAAGCTTACAAAGCATTTTATGTATATGCTGGGATTTCTAGAGAAGCCAGCTTAGTAATATAGATTATACTGTGAAAAAAGAATTAAACATAGTTGCGCACCATTCGCCTGACATGCTTGGTGGAATGCATAACTTTTGTGTATATCATAGGTAGCGCTTTAGCGCAGTACCTATAATATACTTGGGTACCCCTAACACCTGTGCACCCCCTACAGCTATAACGGGACACTTCGGAAAGGTGCGGCTTTTTTTAAAAGAAAGATAACAAAAAAATTCGCTGCCCGTGTTTTTTGTTTTTCTTGAAACTCAAAACTGACTGTGTAAAGAAGGTGTAAAGTTTTTGTGTAACATTATAACATAGGACAAATTTTGGGACATTTTTACTGCGGCATGTGGACAACTGAGTATTGATGACTCGAACAATTAAATAGCATAGTTGAAATTCGCATTAGTTCTCGAATGGGAGTGTAAAGAGTGCGAAAATCTGGGGGTGAAAAAGCACATTTTGGTCGAGTTTTCAACCTGTTTATGTCTGATACTAACTCCGGTTATGAGTTTTTTAAAATGTTTTCTGACCAGAAATGTAGAGCGGATCAAGGGCTACATTCTGCATATAAGCAAAGTCTTCTACGCTCAATGGTGACTTAGATCCTGGGGTTTAAAGCTTTACACTCTAGTGGATGGTGTAAAAAACTGATTTTAAGTAAGATTTCTCTGCCAAATTTTTCCGCTTATGAGTCAGGGTAAATTGAATACAGCAGTAATAAAGTGCCTCCTCTCAGGGGCTACACATCGCAGCAAACCGCATTTAAAAAAACGCAATATTGAGTTATTTATGTAGGTGTAAAGTGCGAAATCAGACGTGGAAAATGGGCGAAAAAACACGTTTTTCCACCCAATTTTGATTGGTAAATCATATCAAATAATTTTTGCAACAGAATTTTTGCACATAGAAACGTACTACGACTCGAAAGCTACAAACTGTACCAAACCGAATTTCTTTACACTCATTGGGGAATACGGTACGGATTTTTAAAGTTTACAATGTTCTGAATGATGGAAAATATGTCTTTGTTTGGGTTTTGTTCGCCACTTTCTCCTTTCAGAAGTCAGGATAGGTCCAATCAGAATAAAAATAAAGTGCCCTATATGGGGTGTATGTCATAGCGAATCGCGTATAGTCTAAACCAATATTAAGCGAGTGTAAAGTCAAGAATGGGGTGCTTTAAACAGGTTTCTGTCTTGTTTCTTTAAAAACACTATATTGTATGTAGTCACTTGAAACTTTCAGAAACATCGCAAATAACAGCACTTTTTTCGCCTACTGTCCGCAGAAAATTTATGCCCTCAGACGATAATGCCAGTGCGTAATCTCTAAAGTGCTGTTTTGTTAGAAGGATGCTCGAAGAACTCGAAAAATTTGTTCTTATTGTTTTTTGTTTCGAGGTTGATGAGAAAAGAAGCAAATTCTTGACGAACCGTTCGCGAAAAAATGGCGTTTATTTGTGAGCGGTACTGTACATACAAATACAGTAAATCGAGCTTCTAAATGTCTTGTCAGTCGAGATTTCACAAATTTTTCGGCGCTTTGCGCCGAATTCTAGCTAAAGTCATAGAAATTTATTGATTTTTCCGCACAAAATTGTTGAAAATTTCAAAATTTTTTGTAAAAATATTGCGTCAAAAGTGATTCTATAGTCTGTTTCACGAAACCTTGTGCATGGATCGCAATTCTTCAGTCGATATAAATCGTTTACAAAAGCGGTTCAAATAGAAGCAGCGATCATGATAATTGGCATAGCATTGGATAAACAAATGGAGTTTTACTGTGCAAAATTTCATTACAGTAAGACGACTAAAAACCACTTTTGTATGTAGCTACCCGAAAGGTCGAAGAAAATTGATTTTCATGCACAAGGTTACGTGAAATAGAATATTTATAGATAAAAGTATAGACCACACAAAAAGCGTAAAAAATGCGTTTTTGTGCAAAGAGCAAATTTTGACATGTTTTTGGTGGTTTTTGTAAAAGTTAGGGTGAAAATCCTAGATCCAGTACCTACCTTGTCGTACCTACTACGTTAGTGCTTACCAACATTATTCATACACGCAATGTGATAAATATCATTTTAAAATTTACTGAAACAAGCACGCAATAACATGCAAGAAATTTTCCACATATGTATATGTATTTAGCTATCTTCAATCATAGCGATTGGGCGAAAATCATTGCGTCCCGTTTGCTACGCAATCTACCCAACTGTAAAGAAATGTCCACTTGAACGACGCATGCATTTTACTTTGAAATGCGTGTTTCTTAGGTCCATCAGCCAGTGCATTGCTGCGGGCAGTCAACTTTATCGGACTAAATAAGAGTCAGCGAGAAGTAAAATGACAAAACGTGAGATTATTTGTTGAAGTTGCATCATGGTCGAAGTAAGCAACGATCAGAAGCGATAAGTGAATTCCAGCTTGAGCACAGAAAATAATGCTGCTTCGAACTTCAGCTAAATAATATTGCAAACGCGCGGAGTCGGAATATAATTCATACACAATGCAAGTATAAATTGCTAAGATGGAAGCAGTACCTAATGACATTCGCTACAACACTGACAAAGATAGGAATAACTACTATTTTTTGCTAACAAAAAGTTGGGTACTAGCAAGAAAAAATGCTCCGATGGAACAAAAAAAGGTAGAATATACTTGGAACAAAGAATTATCAAGGACGTAAAAGGAGGGGACTAGAAAAAGCTCCTATCTACAAATGTCACAAAATTTGCTAAAACTCAGAAATTTCCTAAACAAAGAAAAAATGGAAGTAAGTAAATCAAAGAAAAAACCTACCTGTGCCTAAAACTGCAAGATCTGCTAAAAATCAGACTTTTTCTAAGCAACGCAAAAATCGAAGTATATTCTGCGGCCTCTGAAAAAAATAGGTGAACCTTCTCATATTGTCCACCATACAGTGGGCGGTTCCAAAATTCTGAGGGGGTTTTACAAATTGGAATATTGGCCTCAAAAATAGTGCTATGGCGGAGAAAACACCATTTTTGAACGTTTCTTGTCGAGCTCTATCTATTGGTACCTACCAAAAAGACCCAAAAACAGCAGAAAGATTTAAAAAATTGAATTCTGGAGGTATTGTTGGGTATTTGCGTGTTCTTGTTGGGTATTTTGCCTTGGGGTGCATACTCCCCAAACCCCCTACGTCTAGGTATGGTGTCCAATGCTTAATATAAAGCTTATAAAATAAATGTCAAATCTGCGTTTTTGCTAATCACTTGCAACGTTAATTTATTCGATATTGTGGCTAGATAAATATTACAAAAAGTTATAATCCTATGATTATTTGCGATACCGCAACGAAAGACTGTGATTTCTATATAATGCATGCGTCCATTCAGTACTCTTCTGGCGTTTAATCCCACCAGACCAGCCGGATTTCATTCCTGCCCATGTAAACTGATAACCATTAGGCATGGGAGGTTAGGGGTATGCACCAGTGTTCAATCAGAAACGTCGAAAATTGCCGTTTTTCCAACATACCATAATTACTATTTTTTGACCCAGAAAAATATTGCAACATGGCGCTGCTCAGCTATGGCGATATCTGCTTTTGCAGAGTGAGTGGTTCAGTTATCTAGCCCAATGTTTTATCTTTGTTCGACAGGATGCTGCTTTCTTCTGCAGACCGCAGAATATACTTCGGATTTTGCGTTGCTTAGAAAAAGTCTGATTTTTAGCAGATCTTGCAGTTTTAGGCACAGGTAGGTTTTTTCTTTGATTTACTTACTTTCATTTTTTCTTTGTTTAGGAAATTTCTGAGTTTTAGCAAATTTTGTGACATTTGTAGATAGGAGCTTTTTCTAGTCCCCTCCTTTTACGTCCTTGATAATTCTTTGTTCCAAGTATATTCTACCTTTTTTTGTTCCATCGGAGCATTTTTTCTTGCTATTGTGATATAGTTCAGCCTCAAATTGTTGGAAATATTTTTGCACCGCTTCTGCAGGTTGTGAATATAGAAGGAAAGTATATGGATATTGTTAATCACGCATATATTAGTCCACATTATATACCTGTGCTCAAAAAATCATTCAATACAATTGGTGAACATTAAGAGTGATCAAGATAAACCTGTGCCTTTTGAGTTAGGAAAAACTATTGTTAAACTGCATTTCAGATATCGCCTATAAATATCACTGCTTAAAAATTAGGCCGGATATGCCAACTTTATATTATGAATAATGCTTACATTTATACAAACAAGCAAGCTCGCTCAGTGGTTAACTGGTAGGTTAATCTTTACATTGCGCAAGTAGGTGGTTCGATTCTCAGCTCGGACCAATTTTTTCAAGTCTATAAGTATAAGCGGAAATAGCCGAAGGCGGTCACCTACACTTTCCTCTCCCTGGCCCTGGACGGGCGCCCCTCCCCCAGCCTGGGTGATTAGTCCCACATAATTCCGGGCATGATTGGGCACGTTTATCAAAGTCCACCCTGAAAAGGAAAAAGTCTGGGCATGTCTGGGCATGTTCGTTCCGCCTATGCTTAAGCACAGGCCATGTTATAGCATTGGGACCAGGGTGCTCCGGTTAACTACTACCAAAAAGACTTCAAAAGTTCCCCCTGAGTTCCCAAGGGGAAAAGCGGGGTTAGCCAAAAGGAGGTCACTCGCATGGCGCCCCCAAGTAGAAAAGATAGGAAGAATCGTC
This sequence comes from Mermis nigrescens, assembly GCA_036768485.1. Classification (NCBI taxonomy): domain Eukaryota; kingdom Metazoa; phylum Nematoda; class Enoplea; order Mermithida; family Mermithidae; genus Mermis; species Mermis nigrescens. Next base: position 343,921 of record JAVLUZ010000569.1, read on the forward strand.
CTATGTTATAACGTGTGGCGCCCCCAAAATGCGCGCGCGACCCCCCCCCTTATAGAGTCGTCAAACGATCGGACGAAAAATTTCGCGATTTGAGGGCCAGACCAGATCTGACCCATCGCCAACGACAAGAAGGGCGTCAGTTGAGAGAAAACTTTGAAAATTTCGCAAATTCTGAACACTTTATCGATTACAATAAAAAATGCATTGTTCGTAAAAATGACCGTAAAATTGTGTTTTCGCTAATTAACCCGTCGACGTAGGGACATGCGCCCTTACAAAATTGTGGAACAATAAGCTGATGTAAGGAACCGATTGTAAAACAACAAAATCCAGATTTTTTTGGACATTCTCAGTACATACTACTAGGGGACTAGGGAAAAGTTACTTATGTATGCCTGTGAAAGTTGTAAGGATCTAGTAAAAATTATACTTCCGCTAAAAAACGCAAAAAATCGAAGTATATTTTTGCCGCCTTTCGATCGGAGTTGCATCTCATACGTCGAAATAAATAACACGAATAGTTTATTTCTATAAAAGAAGTGATCATTAAGCAAAAAAACGACATAATGTGCATTGTCACACTAGCGTGGCATGCTTTGCTAAGGGACAGAAATTAACATGATGGTATGCTTGTCTCAATCATTTATGAAGTCACTGACGATCAACCAAATATCGGTTATGTATTGAAGAGAAATTAGAAATTGATAAAAACTAAATCGCTTATGAAAACATCACTGCATCCACATAACCTGGTTTTATGAGCCAGTGAATAACGTTTTGTGGAAGCGCAATTTCTTAAGCGCCCGCAGAATATACTTCGATTTATCGCGTTTTTAGCAGAATTCTAATTTTTAGTATATTCCTACAAGTTTCATAGGCATACATAGGCAATTTTCCCCTAGTCTCCTCCTTCTATGTCCTTAATGCTGCGTTATTCCAAGTATATCCGTCCTTTCTGTCCCACCGAAGCATCTTTCTTTGCAAGTACCTTACTTTCAATTAGCAAGATTTGAGTAATTCAGTCAGGAACTACGTACGAAACCATGCCACAATTATGACAGCAGTCCAAGAAGCGGAAAACAAGATTGTTCTGAACATCAACATTTTCTTTTTTAAAACATGACAACCTTACCTTATTTAAACGATTAAACGTTTTCAGCGTGAACCTTACCCTACTACTGGGTAGTTAGGACACTTACACGCAGATTCGTAATCGTAATGTTACATGGAACATTTTGAAAAGTCAAGCATTTGCAATTCTCCGGATTTAAAGTTGATTTTCAGTGTAAACTGTACACAACTACTAAGTGTTCAGAAAACATGCAGTCAGATACGTAATCCTGACCTTACGGAACATATTCTGAAAAAATTACTTTTTGCTACGCGCTGAAAGAAAAACAAATTTGTAGTGTATACTTTACACCTCAATAATAAATAAATAGTGTAAAGTTTACACAACTACTGGGCGTTGGAAAAACTAACTTTCATATTTGTTATAATTGGTTTATGTAGAACATTTAAAAAAAGCTTCTGCAACGTTCTAGAACTAAAGTCAATTTTCAGTGTAAAGTTTACACATCCACCGAGCGTAAAGATTTTATTCGGATTCGGCTTTTTGATAATACGATCAAAATTTATGTAAAAATTAAGACTTCACAATATTCTGAAGACGAGTAAACATCAGATGTAAAACAGTTTGCACTACTGTTGAGTTTGAACAAACGCGCCTAACTGACATATAACAATTGATTCCTAACGCATTTTTGATTTGTGGTTATGTTCAGACTTATAACTGGAAAAGTTGACAGAAAAAGACAAGACAGGAACACGTTTAGCACCCCGATTTTTGACTTTACACCTCCCGTATAAGCTGAATATTGCAAAAAATGGACAAGAACGTATTCTTCCACCAACCACCACATTGTAAACATTAAAAAATTAATCTAAATCTCCATTGATTGTAATCTTAGTAAGTTTGTGTGTGAATAAATTTTGTTCCGCATCATACTGTAGTTATTTATCAATCAAAAAAGGTAAAATAAGCGCCATTTTTTACCCCATTTTACATTCCTGATTTCGAGCTTTACACCTCCAGAAGTAATTGAATATTGCGTTTTTTAAACGCACCCAGAAATCCCAGAATTTGTGATTTTTAAATTTTCAAAAACTTTTGTAAACATTTGCAGAGAAGGTGCTTTTAAGCGTTTTTAGCTATCTATTTGCTCAGAAGTGTCAAATTTTCGGCGCTTCGCGCTATATACGCATATTTTAATTATATGTTGTGCAACATATTCGACTTTTTTATTTTTAGAAATTTTTTGTTTTTATGCTCCAGAAAGACGGGGCATCGTTAGAAACGCCCAAAAAACGATGTTTTTGAAGCGTACTTACTATTTTTAGACCTAAAAAGGCACTTTTAAATCCCCTTACATCATTCTATTGCTGTGCATGTCTGGTCAGCAGGTCCTTGTTTCTGTTTTGAATGAAGGCGAGACATGGAGAATAGAACAATTTGGGTTCAAGGGTTTGCATTCTTTAAATTTCGAAGAGTATATAAAATCAGATTAATATTTTTATTCGATTCTGCTAGGTAAGTCCTAAATCAGTGAAAACGTCCACGAACTTGATAAATTAAAATTTGTGCGCAAGTGTAATTATTATTCATAATTTATCAAAACACTGCATCATTTTATTCAATGTTATTTTACATTTTACCATACATGAGCAGCGAACCCATTCTGAGGGTCTGAGTCGTGAAAAACTAACCAAAATCCCGCAAAAAACATGCTAAGAATTCAATTTTGGAATTCCATCAATTTTGGGGGTCTGCCGGTTCCTCAAGGAGGAGGGTTTATATCCCCAGAACCCCTCTCCTCACGCCCACATATGCATTTTACACTTAGAAATGCCTTTCTTCTTCATGGAAAAAGCGAAGAACTCGTAGAAACATCCCGCAGTTTTTTCTAAAGTCATCAAAAAGAATATTCGCTATAGTCTGAGAAATACCAAAAATGTAATATACTCATTGATACCAGGCAACCACAACAACAACAAGAGATAAACTACTATCTCAGATTTTTGAAGAGGAATTTCCAACTTTTACACGAATTTCTCTTACAAACCATCAGCTAGCCTCCACATAATAAGGCGACTTATCGTTTTTGGTGCATTTGCATACCTACATTCATAAATAAACAGCTCGAAATATCGGGTGAGGGTCCCCCGGTCAGTTTTAGGGACGGGGGGAGGGAGGTAAAAGACCTTCAATTATTGGCCAAAATGGCTTAAAAAAACACGTAAAAACAACCGAAAAATTTAATTTTTATAAAAATTAGGGGAGGAGGTGTACAATATTCTGCTTCGGGAGGACGAAGGGACGACCAACTTTTAGTGGGAGATGCCTTATCTCCCCTGTTACATGTACGCCTACATATATGCGTTAAAGGCTGCGATTTTGATTTAACGCCAATATGGCTCATTTTTCAGCTTTCGCGTGTTTTCATTTATATCTTATAAACCTGATTTACTAGGAGAAGTTTACTTTGAAAGAGAAATCAAAAGCGGTCCTTATCGCGGTTGTGGTACAGTACCATCAACACAATTATTTGTCGTCGAATGGGATCAGCTGAGGAGAAAAAGAATCATTGGCGATCTAAAAGTACCGGCTTCTCCGTATTCTCTGCCTTGGTTTGGCGTAATAAAGGAAGATAACAATTACTTGTGCAGCATAACGCTGATAGCTATGAATGAAAACGATACCTCAACTCGTTTTGGAATAACTGCTGCACATTGCTTCAATGCGGAACTCCATATACTGTATGCCTCATTTGATAACAGCAGCTCAATATTTTGGAATATGGGAGGGAGTCGGTCGGTTTTGGGTAGATGGATAGTAAAAGACTTCTGGTTTTCGCCCAAAAGACAATAAGTACATTAAAATGCCCGAAAATCAACTTTTTCTCCATAAATAGGATTATGAAATAGTCAATCTATGGGGGAACGGCGGCCAACCCCTGTTTATGGCTCTTTCAAAATGAGGGAATAAAGAAGGGTGACTGGCTTGGCTTGAAATATTTGAGATAGCAAACAGGATTTTTTCGCGTTTTACATTTTCATCTACTCCGTTATGAATAAATTCTTGAAAGTTAGATGTCGCCCTCTGACATGCTATTGTCTATTTTAAAACTAGAGCTTCATAATTTTGGATGTAAAATATTTATTATAAATATTTTTATATGCAGAATAAATATCACAAAGTATCAAGAACGCTATTTTGGACTGATTTACAGAATGGTTCAGAAAACAAAACCAACGTATTGCTATATCTCCAGGAATCACTCGTTGAGCGCTTGAACCTTTGTTCAAAAAATGATAAAATACACTTACACGAGGTGCCTAATAAATGCAGTATTGCTCAATCTATAAGGTTAATTAGTAGATTGGCTAAAACCTTCTTTGAAATAAAATACGGTCCACCTGAATTGATCCATGTATGTGTCTTGATTAATCAAACAATGCTTTCATTGACTTTGCTGCTATGGTAAATCAGTGAAAATAGAGTTCTACAAAAAATGCACGAGTAAACGATTGCATAAGCATACTTTATATTTTTCTCAAAAAACAGACCTGTTGGCTGAAAAATATATGGTTTGCGTATAATTCGCCCCCTACAATTCGCGTCCCCCACAACTCGCTCCCACACAAGTCGCCCTCCACAACTTGAAGCCAAGTTCAACTTTCCCACACAACTCGCCCTCCATTACTGGCCCCCAATAGACTCGCAAGTATTATAATGCAATCATGAATTATTTGGTTGGACCCCCAGAAGCTAAAAATGCGGTAGATTTCAATTTTTCGAATTTTTTCGTACTTTTTCTTTGCTAGTGATTAAAGCCAACAATAGAGTATTATTGTCCATAACACAAGTTTTCTCTCCTGGCCTTTTTTTCTTGCCTGCGATGCGCAACCTCAATCAATCCCAAATGTTTGACAATCGACAAACCAATTTAACGCCTACCGGCATTTGGTATACATTTAATCCAATGCTTGATTGCTCTCCACAATTATACTAGCAAGTTGGGGTGTGGAGCCTGATTCTGGGGGTCAGATGGGGCAAAGTTGCCAAAAAGTAGCACCAAAACTTCAATTCTAGGGGTTTATCGTTTCGAGGGTTCGGAGACTGGGTTTATGTAAACCCACCTCCCACGCTAATGTGTTGTTTGGGGGTTTCTAAACACCTAAAATGGATGAATACGAAGGGTTTTGAGAAAAATGATGCAAAATAAAGGCTAAAAACCAATAAAAAAAGATGAATAGTTGTTTGAAAAGTGCTCCGAAATTGATTAATAACTGTAGATTAACCAGTTTTAACGCTAATTTTAGCATTTATCATTTTTCTTTCAAATCAGAAATCAGAAATCAGTATAAGAAATGCATCAGAGTATATAGAAATGTAAAAATCTATTTACGTATATGACTCACGATGACACAATATGCTTGCATTGTACACATAAAAAATAACAGATTCGTTATGCTGTAGCAGCAATATATAAACACCGCAATAATTTGACTTAATGAGTACAATTATAATCATAAATAGGATTTTTTATGAAGCTCTATATACAAAGGCTTTAAATAGGTAGATAATTGCGTTAGCAATCATGAACCCCGGGTTGAAATTCCAAGGACCAATTGTGAGAGGGCGAGTTGCGAGTTGGGAGGGGAGCGAGTTGTGAAGGACGATTTTAGGGGACGAGTAGTGGAGGGGGAGCGAGTTGTGGGGGCGAGGTGAGGGGGCGAGTTGCGTAGGGGCGAGTTGTGTGGGGGCGAGTTAGTGTGGGGGCGAGTAGTGGGGGGGGCGGTGTGTGGGGGCGTTGCGTTAGGGGGCGAGTTATGGAGGGGCGAGTCCTGTGGGGCGAGTTGTGGTGGGGGCGAGTTGTAGGAGGGCGAGTTCAGAGGGGCCGACTTAATCATATCCCTTCTGCTTAATGCGTAATAACAACAGAACAGTTTTGGCTTCCCTAATAAAATTTCGCAATCTTGCTATTGACCCTTTTCTCTTTATCTCGATGAAAGAGCATTTAAACGCTTTTATCTATCCACGATTCCGGAGTTATGGCTAGAGACCATATTTTTAGGTGCTAGCATCTACAACTTCTATTTGCTATGGTTTTTTCGAAGTTTTTGACACTTTAAGCCTGTTTTCCACCTAATTTGATTCTAGAAACGGATATAGTTACTTTATACATAATTTCGATTGCTTGCACGTAATCGGCCGGTGCTTGCGCCTTTTGCTTATTTTTGAACCTGAAAATCCAGTCTCTAGTTGTGGCTTTGAATGCTTGGTGGTCTTTTCTGGACCACCTAGATTATTACGTAACCGATCAGACGGTGCTAAAGTTTACAAATTAGTACATGTGGCCGTACCCCCTGAAAATTGATTATTTTCTTGAAATTACTGTATCGCAAACGAACAAGTCTTGCATAATATTCAGGCAGATGGAATATTGGTTCGGGCAGCCCGATTTGCGTTTTATGACTCCGCATGCTGTAAAAGTTGAACATGAAAAACTAAGATTTATTGCATCGAGAGGTGGAAGCAAAGCTGATTTGGCACTGGTTGAATTTACGAAACCGATCATTTTCAACGAACACGTCGTCCCTCTATGCTTTCCGAGAGATGATGCAGAGGGCGACATTGACAGAATCTGTCGCGTTTGTGGCATCGGTGCGATGGATAGTAAGTACTAGTAACTTGTGCATTTCAGCCAGTGACGGAACCCTGAATTTCCCGAGTAGTGCTAAGAATTGCGAGAAAATGTGAACGTAATTCTTAGAGTAACGGTTTTTTGCCGTCTTTGATAGGCACAATCATTTCTAATGCTAAAAATGTTAGAAACTTTCGAATTGTCGAAAGTTTTCTTGAAAAACGCGCCAAACTAATGCAAAAATGATACAAAGTACCGGAAATACACTCGAGAAATCTTCAAACAAGTGCAAAATCTTTCTCCTATACAAAAACTATTCATCTGACGTGAAAATAAGATTTTAGAGCACCATCAAAGTCAATGAATCTCATAAAGGAGCACTCCCGACGTTTAGCGCCGGAAAATTTGAAAAATCATGATAAAAATAGCTGAAATCCTTGAAAAATGCACATCTATTTTTATTGCGCCAAAATATATTAATGTCGACGGGACAAATTCTGGATCGCTCCCAAAAACAAATAAATGAAGTTTTGGACGGTGGGGACCTTCGTTTAGCTAAAATTATTTGAAATCGATCAGAAACGGGGGTCAACGCCAAGAAAAGCTATGCAGTGCTGTGCTATTCAAATGAGCCTGTAAATCCTAATTACGCAGTAATATGGTTGTCAGATTTTCTGATAAAATAGCCGTCCAAATGAACAAACAGTGCCAAAAATTGTTTTTTAATGAATAAAATATGCGGAATGATCGGTATAATTGATCTTTCATGACACAGAAGTTACCTTTCCAAACCAGCTAGGAATTAACTGAATATTCAGTATAAGCACGATTAATTTTTGCTAACCTTAATTGCCATTTAGAATAATTTGGCAGGTTTTTTTGTATGTTTACGCTTCGTTTATCAAAACTTTTCAAGATGAATTGAAAGAATATCCGTACAGTGTTCCTCGATGCATTGACACTAGAGTGATCCGCAATAGATTCGTCAATTACAATCGCAAAAAGCAAGATTTGGCGCTTGGCTTGTGTCCCGGTGTCCTAGCCGGACCTAGTGAAGTACGTTTGTTTTTACATTATTCAATATATTCTCACCATACATGGGCAGCAGCCCCATTCTGGGGGTCCGATCGCCAAAACTAGTACTAAAATTCAATGTGATTTTTTTGATTTTGGGAGGAGCTGTCCGCCAGATTCTTAAGGGTTCCAGGCCCTTGATGCACAGCATAGCCAACGCCGATCTGGAAAAAGGCCAGCCGGTCTGTGAAGAAAGGGGTGTCAAAAATTGAGCCCTTTGGGTCAAAATGACCCGAAAAATTGGAAAAAATGCTCAAATAGCCATAGATCTATGTAAGTTATTCCGCAGCTTCTGATCATGCACTTTTGAATACAATTTTCAACTTTTATTTATTTTTAGCCTTCATTTTGCCTAATTGTCACTACAAAATCACCAATTTTTCTATTCTGGAGGCTTTAGACCCAAACCTTCTGCACGTGCATGTCGAATCCAGACAACCAAGACCCTGCCCACGTGTTCTTCCAACTGTCCTAAGAAAGAATGCTTGGATTAGTTTAGCAAAGGTAGAACAAGTAAAATAATAAAAAATAAAAAACGAAGATTTAAAAAGAGAAAAAAGAGGAGATAGAGCGATTGAAAAATTTTTAACGGTTAAAATTTTCCAAGCTTTTTCCAATTTTCAACAGTAAGTGAATTTAAGATCAAAGAAATGATATCTTTAGCATATAAATTAATTTATCACTAAACATTTATCAGCCTTATCCACCTGGGGCCAATTCATTTCCACTTGGAAATCCAAGTCCCAAGTTCCAAGTTTCCAAGACTTGGAATTTCCAAGTTTCCAAGTGTCAGTTCATTTGCTCAAATAAAAGTCCCAAGTCATTAGCATTTTTCAACTTGGAAAAATGTCGTTTTTTCTCCAAGTCTCCGAGTAAATTTTCCAAGTTTCCAAGTGTCTGTCTTTTTGCTCTTTCCAAGCACTTGGAATTTCCAAGTCGGGCTCGGATAAAAATTTCCAAGTCTAATTAACATAAATCTGTTCACAATGCGCTGCGCGTGAGTTAGAGTTAAGGTACGATAAAAGCAATAAGGAGTGGCACACGCGCGTCTCTCGTGAAAACGCTGTTTTTGGTGGAATGTCATTGTGTTTGCAAACACTGCGCTAAAAATGTCGTGCTGAAAACCACCGAACGATGAAACGCGCGAAAAAAGTAGCGTTTAAGGCAATTGAGGAAAGAAGAGACGTAATTTCTGGGCATTTTCTGTAAAATTAACGAATAAAGACAAATAAGCGGCGTGCAAAGAAGTGCAAAGAGAAACGCTATCGCGAGGATTAACGAAATATTCAGAAAAATCGTGGAGTAAACTTCGTGATGAATGCTGGCAAAATCTGCGGAAAGCTACATTACGGAAGTTCGACAAGAATCATCAAAGTGGATCCGGTGTAGAGTCGTACTCAGAAGTACGTAGAAATAAGCTGAAAACACAAAATACTCTACTATTTAGCCTCCTTGATTTGTTGGAAATTGCATGATTGTTGGATTTAAAAAAGTTGTTTTCAGATATTCATCACAATAAATGAGAACAAAGGAGAACTCCATCCAATTCTTACTATGTAGTAGAAACATATACATTTATGTACCTACATTATATCTTGCGCGACGCCTGCAAGTCATTGTTGTATGCCTATTTATGCACGATTATCCAATGTATTGCGCGTATGTACTGCAACTTAGCATTATAAGGCTGCATATTTGACAGAATCGTATATTTTTTACTTATTTTGAGTAGCATTCTTTAAAATAACGGAACAGTCTTGCTTGACTCGTAGAACGAATTTTTTCATTATGATTGTCGTAATTATTATTGTCGTGATTATTATTATTATTTTTTATCATTAATAATATTGATATTATGAAATCTAAATAATGCTATTCAAAAGAATTTAAATTTCTCGACTTTGCAATATTTGTACTATAGATTTTTAGAAAATTAGCCTTATTTAGAAATTGCTTATAAACTTTTTAAAGAGAAACTTATGCTGATCTAGTCAATTTTCTGCAACATGCAAGAGAGGACGAATTTGCTTTGCAAGCGGCATCTAACACGATCCTGAGATGTGAAAAGCTATTCAGTTAAATCGGAAATAAAATAATTCAAAATGTTTAGACTGTTTTATAAGGTTTTTTGTACGTATATTTAAATCAGGGGCGGATTTAAGGGGAGGGGACAAAAATGTTTGGCTGTTTATGTAATTTTCGATGATTTTTGGCCGTTAGTGATCATAATTTCTCAAATTTATCCTTTTTGCTTATTGAGAAAATAATTACACTCGCATAATGATTTATTTGGATTTTTAAATGTCACAGGTCTATTCCGATAAATTTGAAAAACATAAGATTTATTTATTAATATATTATAATAATTATTATTATTAATTTTATTATTATTTATTTTTGTTATTATTATTATTATTATTATTATTATTATTATTATTATTATTATTATTATTATTATTATTATTATTATTGATTTTTGATTATTCACTAACGCCAAATAATATGTAAAAGATCGACTTAACGCGCTTGGAAAAATTTTTCCAACTGAAAATCGACTGGGGAAAAATAATGCTATTTTCCAAGTAAATTTTCCAAGCCTTGGAATCCAAGTCAAAAAATTCAGAAGCAAATGAACCGACACTTGGAAAAATGCACTTTTACTTGGGAAAAACACTTGGAAATTCCAAGTCTTGGAACTTGGAAAACCGAGCTGCAAATAAATCACAACTTGGAAAAAGCCGGTTTTCCAAGACTAGGAACTTGGAACTTGGAATTTCAAGGACTTGGAAAATGACGGAGCAAATAAACAAGGACTTGGAAAATTTCACGTTTTTCCAAGACTTGGAACTTGGGACTTGGAATTCCAAGTGGAAATGAATTTGGCCCCTGGAATCGCTATTTTCGCGTTTTATGGAATGCAAATCAAGATTACAATCTTTTTTACATAAGTTTGCATTATTGTTTGAGAGTTTTCGACATTTAGCCATTTCCAATTATTATTATTTAGATTTCAATTGCAGTTTTAATTTTCTTACATCGCATTGGGAATTGTGGGAGTAAAAATTTTTCTAAAGTGCCTTTTTTGAGCTCAAAAAAGATACGCGTAAAAAATTCTCAAGAAAAATTTGATAAATAAAATTTTACAGCACTTTGGACTAAAAGATGGCTTAAAACGCTCAAACCAGGGTTTTTTCTCCTATTTTTCGGAAAATCACGAATTTTAAGGAAATGAATAGATTTTAGCGGTGAGCAAAAAAATTTTTTCGGGGTTGAAACTAAAATAAGCAGCAACCAAATTCTGGGGGGTCTTTGGAGCAAAAGTCCGAACAATCGCCAAAAAGGACATGCCAGAAATTCAATTCTGAAGGTCTATCGATTTTCGGTAGGTCTATAGGATCTGTGGTGGAGGTTCGAAGTTCCAGAGCCCCCCTCCCTCCGCTAACGTAAAGATGAACCACTACCTAACAGGGTGGTAGGGTGGGAACACAACATTTCATCGAGCTATAACGGCATCAAAAAATTACAAAATACGAAAAATCTGGCGTCGTGAGAGATTTTGTGTTTTTTTTTTCATTTGTGCTCTTAGCACTCCGCAGAACAGTCCCTGGTTCTTGTAAAATTCGACTACTTTCCGCCAATCTAAAGAATAATAATTGAGGAGCACGTACCATTATAACATTTAAAGCGTTCTATAACAATTTTTGGTCCTGAATTTATTCAATATTTTTGTATTTAGGGACACAAAAATCAGGTTTGGGTCATATATTGTTCAATTTTATTTCATTTTCTTTCAAATTTCTCCCTGTTTCAAATAGAAACGAGTGATTACAAGACAATATAAAAGATAGAAGAAATCAAATGATTCAATAGCTTTTAGCTTAGCAGGGGATATAACGATTCATGGTTGCTTTTCCCAACTTCAATTTTATTTATTTTCTTTTTCAACCCACCTGACTCTACTGCGCTTACAAACGTTAAGATATTTTTGTTTTTTAGGGTGATTCTGGAGGTGCTGTATTTTGTTCTGAAAGCGACGGCAAGTACTCGCTTATTGCTGTTGTGTCTGCTATTCGTTTCTCGGATGGAACTTGTAAATACGATTACGAATTTGTGCCAAGTCAATTGAAATGGATTAATAGCACTATGCATAAAGTGATAAATAAATCGCCGGCAAAGGGTTAAAGAATCATGCATTTAAGCGCTCGAAATTCAGGTCGGGGGCCCCGGCCATTTTTAGGAGGGGAGGGAATGACCTCCAATTTTTGGCCAAAAACGGCCAGAAAACACCTAAAAACGGCCAAAAAATCCAAATTTTTTCAAAAATGGGGGATGGGGGTAGAAGTTTTTCTGGCTTTGGGGGATGGGGGACCGCCAACTTTGTGTGGGAGGATTTCGCTGTACCCCTCTTATATGTAAGCTTTAAATAGTTTAGCCTGCATTCCGTGATCGTGATTTCTTTATACATTATTTATATTTTTGGGTAGCTTTGCTTAAATGGTGTGCAGTATTTATTAAATTTATAAATAAAAGACGCAAAATATATTAAATAGTTTCATATTCAGGTACCACCTATGCATGTATTAATGGTTCACTGTTGAAGTACATGCGACTCTCTAATAGCTTACCAAAAAATGTCGCCGAGTCCTTTATTTTGGCGAGAGCAAAATCATGGAGTTTTCACAAGAACGCTCTAATATACTGTCTTTCGATACGTTCGACTAATATCGTCAAAAATTATAGGCATCAAAATTTCTGCAATACTTTTGAGCCAAAACTTAGCTAAAAAAGGTTTAAATAGCTTACTCCCTGTGATTTTTTCGGAAAGTGGCCATTCTCGGATCGTGGTCATTTTGCAGGGGTTAGTAGCCATTTCAGGGTTTAACCCTCCTCTCCACATCCCCAGAACACGTATGCTTGCAATATGGGAAAAGTACAAGAAAAACGCACGATTTAATGATTTAGCATGTTTTTCGCATAATTGACATTTCATGAAAGCAAGAACCAAATGGGCGAGACTAATTCGGAGAGATAGAAAATTTTTAACCATCAAAAAGTATCTAAAAAGTAACTAACTACACGCTCAAGATTCACATTCGGAAGTTTTCATCAGAAAAAGTGTTAAAAACCGAAAATGCTTACAGGAATACAATTTTGAGGGCCCACGCATAATTGCGTTTTAATATGTTGAATGTCATGACATCCATTGCATTGCTACTAAGTACCATAATACGAACCTTTACGCGCCACAGACGCGAAATTCGCACATACACGTAGATGCACTTATACGTAGCTATGATAAGAAATATAAGCTATCTGTCGCATAACTGACTTGGGAACAGGGGCGGATTTAGGAGGAGGCGGGGGGGCGGCCGCTCCCCCATTGACCCAAAATAGTGCGCAAAATTAAGGATTTTGAGCGATTTTTAGCGCGTTTTCGGGTTGAAACAGCTAATTTTTCCGCCCAAGTCAGGGTTCCGACCCCCCCTTAATGGTAGCGCCCCCAACCTTAGGGAAATCCTGGATCCGCCACTGCTTGGAAACACCTAATCCGGCTTCTATGCTTTGCGTGTGCCACATGCACCTAAAAGCATGGATATTAAGATGCTTTATGTGTCGGGCCTAAACGTTATGTGGCTATACACTCTATCTGTAATCACCAACATCAGGGAACATAAGTAGTATGGATATGGGTCTAGTGGAGGTGGGTGTCTCAGGATCATTAATCATGTGCATGTGTGTGATTCGTACCATATTAGACATTGCAGCACATTTGCATATTTTTGCCGTGCTATTGAACTTAACTGTTTGAACGGGTCAGAATCGTTTTTAAGACTTAGCAAACCCTGGACTCGCCGTCCTACTAATAGATTAGTTTTCCGACGCCATTAGTCCCGTCTGATGTCCCACTAGGCTACCAAAAGCACAATTAGCTGTTGTCGTCATTATGGTCGCTGACGATTGGATTTCATTTTTTATTTTTTATGCAGAATGTGAGTATTTTTCAAATTTCAAGCGAATAGAAGATAGCGGCGTAAACATTGCTTATTAACAATAACCTCTTAAGTTTTTTGCCATTCTTTTTGAACCGGCCATTTGAAGAACCCACCTAAAATTTGAAATGAATGGAAAAAATATGATTTACTGATTTTGAATTATTTCTCCCTTTTTCAAAATCAGTCCGACTGAATGGACTTCCAACCATAGATGCACATAATGGGTCTTCTGGGGGAGGGTCAGTCGGTCTTGGGGTCAAGAATTGAGTTTTTTTCGATCCGAAATGACCTTAAAAGCTTGTACGAACTCTAAAAAAGCATTGAAACTACCTTATTGCACTGTTTCTACGTCAACTGTAAGCACTCTTTAGGACAATTTTCGGATTTCATCGGTCTTTACCCTCATTTTGTCTCATTTTATCGGAAAAATATCTCACTTTCTTTCCGTTCTAATTCTGGGGAGGTCTAGATACCCATCAAAGATCAAGTGCAATTCTGCTTCCGGTCCCTTTAGCACTTCCAATGGAACTAGTATTTCAAATGAGTGAGTCTAGTGGGACGGTGGACCAAACGTGATGAGATGGTTTCATGCGCCTGATTTATTGTACTCGTACCTTAGCGATTCAATATGTCCAATGATTCAAATTTACGATTGCAAAGTACCCATCAAAGATCGATGAACAAATAACGCTTAGTTCTATTCGATTGACCTTGATTTATTTCATCCAAGCTACGTTGCATGTTTTGTACACAAAATAAATCTAATGTTTGTACTAAAACGATACATAGATATAAAATCGAGAAAAGCATAATATTTTATTTACGATTCAAGTAAAAGAAAGACACTGGTTGGGGCAATCAGGCTAACAGCGGTAAACGGGAGCGTAATGACCAGACATGCAAGTGGGGAATTTAAACCTCCAGAATGGAAAATGGAAAATTTTCTCGAGAAAATGAGGCAAAATGAAGGCAAAAGCTAAAAATTAAAACTTTTTTAAAATGGCTTCAAATTGACCAGAAACTGAGTAATAACGTACTTTTAAAGTAGCGCTTATACCACTTTTTTGGTAATTTTAGCTCAAAGAAGCTCAACTCTTGACCTCCTTAGACCGACTGACCTCCCAAGATCGACCATACTGTGCATCTATGATAGTGACCAGACATGAACATGTGCATTTTGAGGGTTCTAGGTCCACCAGAATGGAAAAATGGTATAATTTCCTGAAAAGAATGAGGCAAAATAGAGGTCAAAATCGATGAAATTATAAAACTTCCTTTGTTTAAAAATGCTTGAAATTAAGCAGAAACTGCAGAATAACATAGTTTTACCAACGCTTTCTGCATTTAAATCAGTTTATGAGGTCATTTTAGCCCAAAAAAGCTTTTTCTTCGACTCTCTACCCAGATCAGTCGACCATGATGCGGTAATTTCCTTTATAATCATTGTAATCATTTTTGTCTAATATATGAACTTACACATCGAAATTTTTCAATTTTTACAACTACTTTTTAATAGCAATTTCGGGAAATTAAAATATTTTTTAACGAAAATAATTTTGAAATAAGATAGCAATGTATGGAGCAAAGTTAATTCAAAAAACATCATTAGGGTTTTAAGGAAACTTGTGGTTGATCCACTGTTGCACCTTGATACTTACGCTTTTAACAGAATATTGAAAGCAACTGAAAAATGAGTTTAATGTTGCTTACAGCTCTGAAAATCACGGTATCACAGAGTTTATGTGCTAAATTATCTTATGCTTACATGATTCAGATGAGATGAAGATCCTCCTTTCCAAAGTTGATTGCCCTCCCCCAAAGACAAAGGATTTCGGCTTCCTTATTTTTGAAAGAATTGAATTTTTTATGGCCGTTTCTAGATGTTTTTTGGTCCTTTTGGCCAAAGATTGGAGATAATTTAACCCTAGCCCCCTTAAAAATGGTCTGGGATCCTCCATTACCCAAAATTTCAAGCCATTACATGTATGATCTTATGCCCCTTCAAACATTCTCGTAATTTAATTTAAATCGACAATGCGCGTTTGTTTGATTTCTCGGACTTATTCTTATTTGAATGTCACCATCAACGAATAGAGTTGGTGCTTTTCTAGAATTTTTCTCGGGATATTTAGATATTTTTTAGTCATAGGCATAATGTTCCATTCATCTGAGGAATCTTTCACAAGCAGTCAAATACGATCAAACGCATATCAAACGACTGCACAAGACTCGAATCACTGTTAGACGACTTTGAACTGTCAAACATTTTTTGCATGAGTTTTCGAAAACGAAACCAGCAGTTATGAAATATTTCTCTGCGCTTCGCATCGACTAGCTCATTTCTGTTTTGTTGACCAATTAAATGCCCAGAATAAATTTAAGAAGAACTAAAAAGTCGAAATTTACGATGTCATTCTTCTATTTTTTATTCACAAAAGTTGCGAACGAGTCAGAATTGAATAAAAAATGCTCAAAAAATGCACTTTGCCTCATTTTAACATTTTACAAAGGTTGTTTTTACCATTTTTCATATTATCTGCAAAAAGTCTCGAACTCTAAATTTAATAATCTCATCGGGATTTCACCTATTTCTGAACTTTCGACCTTGCGAAACTATGGCTCTAAGTCTTATTACATCAACAGAATATTTGAACATTCAAATTTATAAATACGTATGTTGTTTTTCTGATTATTAGTCGAATTTTGCGCGATTTAGCGGACTAAATTTTGAATGATGATTTATTCGACATGGCGGACGACTTGGGCGAGTAGAAGCTGACCATTAAACGATATTCTACTTATATCTTTTTTCTTCCTTATTATGGTTTTAATATCGTATACAGGCGAGACCAACATTCAGCATTCTTCGTCGTTTCTCACCGAGCCCTATTCATCTGTGTCAAAATTGTAAAAAAATGAAAAATTTTCAAATAACGAAATTATGAGGTGTTGCCAGGATTTTATAGATTCTTTGGAAGTTTGAACTTTCATTCTCCACGTCGAATGCTACTTAAATTAGAAAAAAACCTATTTTCCTAAAAGCCGTATGCTAAGTAATTTTTAACATAATATTATAAGTCTGTTTCGGTGCAATATTCCAGCTAAAGCCCTGTTTAAGTACGGCCCAAACTTGAATTGACGATCCTAATAACGCACTTCAAGGACAAGCTCGAAGGTGAGCTCCAATTTCAAGTCAAGATTATTCTAAATTTCTGGTAAACGTGTCAAATATGTCGTAACTATCCCTATTCAATAAGTTGACCAAAATCTGAATTATCATCTAATAACTTATAAATCGGCCGAATTTTTAAGCTTTACTGAACTCGAGATTATACAAAGACGGCTTTATTTGAATTTGAAAAATGTCTTTCTAAATAGCACAAAGAACTATAACTAATGAGAATTAATATCAACATATGAAGAGCTTTAGTGCTAACAAGCCATTATCATCTGTCTGGAAATTGAATCCCTTGAATTATTGGAAAAATTATCGAGTTTTGTTTATTCATTATCATGTTGAAAATTATTCATATTGATTTTTATTCTGAACCGTATCCGTTGGCTTTCATAATATTAACTTGTAAGTAAAGTTCGGGTTTTCTAGCCCTAATGTTCTCCTATTCATCCATTCTGTTTTCAAAAGGAGAAGTTCACTTTGAAAGAAAGATTCAAAGTGGTCCAGACAGCGGTTACAGCGCAGTACCATCTTCAACATTGGCATTCTAGGATGAAAGTGAGCTTAGGAGAAAGAGCATTCGGCGATCTTACGGTGCCAGCATCTTCGTATTCCCTGCCTTAGTTTGGCGTTTTCTTGGAAAGTCAGAAGTTCACGTGCGGCATAACGTTGATAGCTGTGCATGAAAGTGACACATCAAACGGTTTGGAATAACTGCTGCGCATTGCTCCGTAATGGAACATCTCTTACCATATGTCCCACTCATACATATGAGAGGGGTGGATAAAGCGCTCCCCCACCTAAAGTCGGTCGTACACATACCCCATTCCCCCAAAGTGAGAAAAATGTTGACCTTCTTCCGATTTTTGGGAAAAATTAATCTTTTGGCCGGTTTTAGGTGTTTTATGGCCGTTTTTAGCTGAAATTCGGAGGTCGCCTAACATACCCTTTCTGAAAATGGCCGGGGACCCTCCTCCCTAAATGTATAGTCCTACTCCCACCTGCACATCTCTTTAAGTCCAGATTTAATGGGAGACGAAATTGGCGAATGGCTACCACATACATAGCATGAAAATTCCGATGGGGCTGTAAAGAAAACAAAGGGGGTAGAGTAAACGAGTATTATGATGTGACAGCGTCTGACAAAATATAATTATAACAATTTGGGCGCACGACGCAACAGTCGATTAAAAGGCAAAAATAAGTAGAACGTATAGGCAACGATGCCGGAGCAAATGAGGCCCGGGGGAGCGAGTTGGCGGATAGGCTGACTGTGTCAGGGATACGGGTTTAAATACCAGTTAGGAGAATGGCAGATCAAAGGAAGGGCGGTGCCCACGCCCATTTAATTGATGATAATAGAGTTGTCAGTTATTTTAAGTTTCCGGTTTTATCATAAGTAAGCTTTGGAATGAGTAGTGCAATATTTTAGTTATCACATGAATATCAAGTTGGTGTTTTGCGCTGGGTTAGTTGCACGTGAATAGATTCAAAATCGGATCAATCAGGGTGATGAGTGTTCTTTTGAAGTAGCCGTTTTGACAGCCGGAGATGATTTGTCACTTCAATTGCTCCATGGGAGGTAGTCTATTTTGAGTTGCCAAAAGAAGTGTGAAATTTGAAGTTATTTTGGATTAGAGCACTTTTCATTACATTTCTCCCCCTACGGTGTTCAGTGCCCTCACTGAAAAATGTGAACAGGAGGCTGGAGGAGTAAACAAAACACAATATTATGGTAATAATATCAGATATCAGTCTTTAATGGGGCGTCGTTTCCTTGGGTTCTTGTTCTGTATCTTGTAGTCAATTGTTGTGTGTATGCGATATTCTTTGTGTTGCAGCTCTAGTCGCGAGAGGTAAGGAAACTCAGCATATAGAGCGTTGATCCAATGTCGGTAAAATGCATGGTACTCTGACGTCCAGTTAAAGTCGCGGCATCCTTGGAAGTTGTGATGAAAGTCGGCCTGGATTCGGTCAATGAGACGGGCAAAGTTGGTTTCCACGACATCAGTTGTCAACAGCGGCATAGGGCTCGGGCTTTGGTGTGTTGTTGTCGTTGTTGTTGTTGTTGGGATGGTGCAGCTGCCTTGAGATGATCCTGCTGTGTTAGGCCTAAGCCAAACTCCATTGTTTGGCCAGACAATCCCAGCTCTTCGAATGTCAGCGCCACGTTGATCCAAGAAGGTGAAGACATCAAAAGTCGCCAAGGCTTCGTAAGCACAGCGTGTGTGGATGTCCGATGGTAAATCCAGTCAAAATATGGATTTCAAAGTACATGGTAGTTCGAGTTCGCTATCAATTTTTAGTTCAGCAAGCATTGAAGGAGTGTGGGACTGGAGTTCTAGTAAAACGCACAGGTGCCAGTTGTGTAGTGATAGGTCAATGCGGTTGAGGGCACTATCACTGTAGGAGGACATAATGAGGAAAGTTGTATCTTTCAGAAGGTTCAGGATAGGTTCTGGGATCCCTCCGAGTTCCATTACATCAAACAGGATCACGAGTCCATTGGGACGAGCAAGGCCAAACAGTTCAATGGGTTGGAGTTGATTGGTGTTTTCAGTTGGGTTTTTCAGTTCAGAAAGGGCCAAAGTCTTTGGTACATGGGGGTCGGATTCGAGTAAGTAGGCTGCCTGTTCAGGGATGATAATGTCATGTGGCACACATAAGCTTCGGAACTGGCCAGGGAATCGGTGGAGTCTTCTCAACCAATTGTTGGCAATCAGCAGTGGGATTCTGGGTTGGGAGTTGTGTTCACCTTTCCAGTTATGGCAGTTTTTCTCACTGCTGTTTGAAGTTAAGGACGATTGGATGGATTAAGGAGGCAACTGAGGACTGCCTTGAGCATGTTGGGGTAGCTGCGGACATCTGAAGAGGGTAGCTATTAAGGCATAGTTTAATTTGTCACAAGAGCCATGAGAAAATGCTTACAACTAGGTACAATGTGGTTCAAGTTTTCTGGGGAGTGCAAGAATCATTCACATGTCCTTATCCTTTTATTTTGTCTTGGAACCGAAGTTTCAAATAGTCAATCTCCCGCCTCAGCTTTTTTAAGCGTAACTGTTGATCTAAGTAGCGAAATTCATGGAGTGGGTCTGGATCTGGTTGAGGACGTCTGGGTAGTGGGTTTAGGTTGGATTCTTGGCTTTGGGTTGGTTGCTGGTCGCTCCCTGTGTTGTTGCTCATTGAACTTAAATAATAATTTGGGATAATTCTACATTTTTGTACAATTGGCTCAAATTGTATCCTTTTTATATACACAAGGGTTACATTCAGGATAACATAAGCAAATATAGATTAAGTAAGATAATGTGTTTGGGGGTGCTGGTGTCTGTTTTATGGTTTGCTTCCCTTCCCCCTTTGGCGGTGTTACGTGCGGGTCGGTCTGGTTGTCGTTGTGGAGCGGTTACCATGAGTTGCTGAACTGGGGGCTGCTGAGTGGGTGTAGCATTGGCCATTATGCTTAAAAAGAAAGGAGAGCGATGCAGATTTTCATTTAGTGTGAGGGAAAAAATGTTATAGATGATTCGAATTTAGCTAATTAAATGCATAAGGTCTGTGTTTAATCTTTTCTGCTCTGAAGATTATACGAGTGGGTGGAAGTAGAGGGGTTCTGTCGGTAGACCATTGCGACCACTTGTTTTTCCCTGGTGTGACGGCGACTTTTCCGCAGGTTTCTGTGGGTTCTGGGTTGGTTTGACACTTGGCTTATACATTTTTGTCCGATTGACATGTATGGGGCCTTATTCATC
This sequence comes from Mermis nigrescens, assembly GCA_036768485.1. Classification (NCBI taxonomy): domain Eukaryota; kingdom Metazoa; phylum Nematoda; class Enoplea; order Mermithida; family Mermithidae; genus Mermis; species Mermis nigrescens. Next base: position 364,619 of record JAVLUZ010000569.1, read on the forward strand.
CTTCCCATCCAGTGATTCAACGATGAGTGTTGGCATTTTCACAGTCTTTATCTGGTAGGGCCCATTCCATTGGTGCATAAGTTTACGTGTTTTCCCCTGGGGAGGGCAGGGTTGAAGATCATGACAAGGTCTCCAAGTTTGTAGTCTGCATTTCTCGTTTTCTTATTGTAGTATGTTTTTTGAGTTCTCTAGAGATACGAGTGCAATAAAAATGAAAGTATAAATTCTATGCTTCTGAAATACTTTGAATATTGCTTATATCGATTAGATATGTACATTAATTTTTATAAGAACATGGCTTCTGATACTAAATTATGCTAATATATTAATGAAATGGAGACATTTTTCCATAGATGGGCGAGGCAAGCTCGGGTTTGGTAAGAGAATGGGGGAATTTCAGAAAAACCTTATAGTAAATGACGATCGTGTCCTTTTTAGTTTTGCGTCATTGCGATCTTTCTTCAAGTCTCTTGATTCGTCATTTTTTGACGTAATAAAGGGATTGAATTCAATTCGTGAATTTGTCTTTAAAATAATAGACGAGCAATTATTTTTGACCACATTTTGAAAATTCCAACAATGCGGCATTATTGTCACTTTATTTATTACTTTCGGCAATAAATTAAGCGATAGTTAAAAAGCTGGATTGGTAAATTGAGTTTCAAAGGGTAGGTTCACTACTTTAAGCGCATTTTATCCCAAAATTCCATAATAGCAATCGACTTTTCGAAATCCCCCTCCCTTATTCATGCGTGCAATTTACTCAATAATGTCAAAACAAGCGTACATAATCTAATCCGGCTCTGGTACCACCGGGGCACAAGCCAAGCACCCAACTGCTGACAGCATTTTGAATTAACGAATCTATTGCGGATTACTCTAGTGTCAATACATTGAGGGACGCTCGGGATTACTTCCGCAGCATGGCATGGTGAAGATAAAAAACAAACAAATACAGATTTAGAGACCCATCGTTTGTAGTTTGGATTAGTAAGGAATATTAATTGTTTAATAGAAATAAATTCAGCTCACTCCCTATTTTAGAAGAGGATGCGCAGATAACCACACTTGGGCGTGGGGGGTTTAGGGTATGCACCCCCCCCGAGAAACCAAAATACCCCCAGAAATCAAAATACCCCACAGAATTCAGTTTTTTAAAATTTTTTCGTTTTTTCGCAATTTTTTGATGCCAATGGATAGTGCTCGATGAGAAACGTCGGAAAATGCTGTTTTTTCGCCATACCACAATTTTTAAGGCAATTTTTGGACCTTTGAAAAATCTTGCAACACCCCCCCCTAGAATTTTCTTGCTGCCCACGTATGCTGATAACAAAGGCATCGGAATCCAAAAAATCCAACAGACTCCCATTTTCCAGAATTAACCTTTAAATGCGCTTGCTTTTCCTTTTTTCCTTAATTTTTTATGTCAATGAATAACCCTATGTGAGGAACTTCGAGAACACTTTTATGCTTCTAACAATAATTTCTCGATATTTTTTATCCTGGAACATTTTCGGACTCCCTAAACTCCACAAAAATCTAAACACAGCAACACTTTATGCATCAATAATTAATAATCATAATTAATCAATACTTACTTACTTGATTGAGTGATTATATAATAACTGATCAATTAATAATAGTAATCAATTTATCAATTAACCAATCTATCAATCTCTAAATCAATTGTATTATGGGATCAAAATGATTAATTCATCAATCAAAGATCTGATTATATCAAAGATGAACAACAGTTTTTTATCAAATTTTATATTTATAATTGCAGGGAATACTTACGGTCTATAGCCTTCATGCCACAGACACGGCAAATTTTGCCTAAATCACCAATTGCTGTATCCTTTGTAAAATAAAGGAACGATGTGCTCATTGAAAACGATCGGTCTCGTAAATTCAACCAAAGCGATATCACTTCTGTATCCATCTTGCAACGGAATTAGTCTCACTTTTTTATGTTTCACTTTGACAGCATATGGAGTCCAAAAACGCAAATCGGGCCGCCTAAACCTAAACTCGATTTGTCTAAACAAAAGGTTATGACAACGGCTTCTATGACAACTTTTCTTCGTTTGCGATACTGTAAATTCACTGAAGTAATTAAATGCATTACTAGTGTGTCGACATGCACGTATGGGAATTGGAGGGTCTGGACCACCAGAATTCACAAAACTTAAAAAATATTTCTTAAGACACAATCACACCTGATCGTGGGGAAGGGGGGGTTCGAGGGTGTGCACCCCCTCCCCCAGAAACCGAAATTCCCCCAGAAATCAAAATAACCCCCCCCCCAAAATTCAATTTTTGAAATTTTTTGCATTTTTTTTGCAATTTTTGATGCCAATGGAAGTGCTCGATGATTAACGTCGAAAAATGGTGTTTTTTCGCCATACCATCATTTTTAAGGCCATTTTTCGACCTTTGAAGAATCTTGTACCTCACACCCCATAGAATTTTCATGATGTCCACGTATGGACACAATGTGCCAACGTTGATCTTTAAAATGATAAATTTTCATATAAAAAATATGAAAATCGAAAATTTTCTACAAAAATGCGTGAAAATGATCATAAATTGGAATTAGAATGAGCTTTATGCTACTTGGCATTTAAAGTAGTTTTTCAGGATAATTTGACTCAAAAAACTATATGCCTGACTTCCCCAGACCTGCAATGCTGTTTTACATCTAGATTAACTATCTAATCTTTAAATCATAACTACGAGTATTTTCAAATGTTAACGTACTGAATGCTCTAAAATATTTCTCAAGTGTCTTTATCAAGTTTTAATTAATAGGTATTTTACGCGTCGAAAACAACCTTTTTTATGTTTCTGACAACTTTCTAGCTTATAAAGGAATAAAATATTTCCCATAAATTAAATTATATTGGTCGAAATATCATTTTGAAATGGCTGTTTCGCTCGGGGCACTTGAAAATTTGATTTTTTTCTGCAAAAAGGTTGCGAGAATGCTTTTAAACAGCACATTTTCGAATGTTTTTTTGGAAAATCGAAAATGCGGAAAGTCAGCAGCATTCTTCGAGCGGCCAGCTGTCTCTGCAGACGGGAGTGTTCATAAATTTTAACCCTCATTTCATAATACGCTTGGTAATCATGCATAATCTTGGAGATTGGAAGGAATTGTCAAACCTACCCAAAAAAAGTTATCATCCCCACCATAAATATCTTGCACTCCACTCAGAATTATAAATTTTCCACAAAAAATTGCATAAAAAGCGCTGTCTTAAGCGTTTTAGAGATATGTTCGATTAAAAGTGTCAGATTTTCGGCGCTTATTGCCATATATTTATCTTTTGACTATTTTTTGTTCAATTTACACGAATTTATTCTAATTTTTCTGACATCTTTTCGTTTTTACACTGTAGAAAGATAAAGCATCGTCGGAAACGCCGAATAAAAAAGGTACTTTTGAAAAAATTTCGTTTTAGCCCTGTAATGAAAACTGCTCTAATCCAAAGTAACTTCAAATTCCACACTTCTTTCGACAACTCAAAATAGACTACCTCCCATGGAGCAATTAAAGTGGCAAATCATCTCCGGCTGTCAAAACGGCTACTTCAAAAGAACACTCATCACCCTGATTGATCCGATTTTGAATCTATTCACGTGCAACTAACCCAGCGCAAAACACTAACTTGATATTCACATGATAACTAAAATATTGCACTACTCATCCCAAAACTTACTTATGATAAAACCGGAAACTTAAAATAACTGACAACAACTCTATTATCATCAATTAACTGGGCGTGGGCACCGCCCTTCCTTTGATCTGCCGTTCTCCTAACTGGTATTTAAACCCGTATCCCTGACACAATCAGCCTATTCGCCGACTCGCTCCCCGGGCCTCATTCACTCCGGCATCGTTGCCTATACGTTCTACCTATATTCGCCTTCTAATCGACTGCTGCGTCGAACGCCCAAATTGTTATAATTATATTTTGTCAGACGCTGTCACATTATAATACTCGTTTACTCTACCCCCTTTGTTTTCTTTACAATTTGGAGATCTCACGGAGATCTCCGGTTGTGCAACCACTACACATAAATTTATTTGATAACTTTGCCCCTAGTTACAACTTACTTATTTGTCCCAACTTAACTTAACTAAACGGTAAGCTTGATACCCTATTGCCCTGTTATTTGGGTACTAATCTGTTAAACTGAACTCCAAACGCAGTCTTCGGGTCCCCCATAAGCCTTATAACTTAAGATCTGTATACCAAAAAACTCACCCTAAAATGAATGTTGATCTACAAGAACTTCAGGATATTTTTGCCACTAGCGCTGAAGCAGTAACTAGAAGAACTTTAACTAATGTAATGAACGCCGTTCAGGATAGCTCTCCCTCCTACTCACCCAAACCCAGCCACCCCTATTTTACGGAAATTCCAACGAAAATATCTCCGACTGGCTTTTGCTTTTTAATCGTTTTGCCACAGCTCATAATTTAAATGAACAGCGAAAAATCTCATTATTACCTACTTTTCTACGTGGCCTGGCTTTAACTTTCTTTAACCGCAGGGAGCAAGAAACATTAAATAATCCATTAACCTACTTGAAATGGGCTAATGAACTAAAAACTGAATTCCCGGCCGGTAGGGACTCTGCCCTCCGTGAATTGGAACTGGTACACCGAACCCAAAGATCTAACGAAACTGTCTCTGAATTTGCTGTAGATATACGAACTTTAGTAAAATCAGCATATCCTACCCTTAATACGGAGCAAAGGGAAACGGTGACTAAAGGAGCTTTTCTCCGAGGTCTAAAACCCGAAATTAAGCGCTTTACACTTCTTGGCACAGAACCCAAAAACCTTGAAGAGGCTATTAGGCGGGCAACCCAACAGGAAATCCAAGAACAGGCGTACAAAACCTCCACCTCCACTTTTGACACTAAACAAACCCCTCCCGAATTAAGCGTTTCAACAACCACTATGAATAACTTATCCCGCCAAATTGCTAACCTTAATTTCCGATCCCCTCAGCAGACTAACTGGCGGTCCAAGGAACCTTTCAACCGCAACCAAGGGCCCTGGAAGCGGGATGTTAGCCCTTGGAACAGTCAGGGTAAAAACCGCTGCTGGAAATGTGGGAGGTTAAGCCATCATGCAATCAGATGTCCACAAAATTTTCACTCCCCCACCCTAGCTCGACTAGTTTTGAGGTAAATAATCAAAACACGTCCAGGCCCACTCCACCTGCGGGCATTAGGCGGTCAAGAGACCCTAGCCGACTTAATTCTGCACCCATAGGTAGCTTAAATAGGCATGTGATGGCGATGTCCAAATATATAGGCCCCCACGAAAAGGTACCATCAAAGCCAAATAATTTTACCGAGGTAGAAAATGCATTTTCATTGTCAAAATCGTGTCCGGACAGTATAGATGTTGTTGACTTCCCAGTGGAAGGGTATAGATTTGATTGTATAAATTTTTTGGTTTTGGAGGGCACGGGGAAGGTAAAGGTCTAGGGCAGAAACCCCTAACCCGAAAAAATGTTGCACTAGACTCCTTCCCCAGGGTATGGACTGTTAAAGACTTTGTCACCACCTAACCCTCCGTTGACCTAGGAGGGTTAGGTGGTGACACTCCCATCACAAATAATTATCGTAGTAAGGCTTGCACTAAGGGACAGTCCACATGCCTTGGGGTCATGAACGCGCCTAGGTCACCAAAATCTGAGGCTGCAGCCGGGAATGTGAAAATTGATAGTTTTGATTGCGTTCATGACGGTTCACGAGTAAAGAAACTGATTTTTAGTCCGTTTCTGACCACTTTTTGCCTTTTGCTCTTTCTCCTACCCCATGGATTTTGTCAGATTCCGCCAAATGTCCGCACATATAATTTTTGTGGTATGCTGCAAGGCGGGTATGCTCTAGCGGTCCCCAAAACTGTAGACTGTGTACCCCCCATTATCCACTCTCCTACCCCCTATAGCATGAAAGTCGACATATGGGTACCCATAGACACACCTTATAGGGCCGAACCTATAAAATGCTACATACATAACTGCACTATATGTACTCACACGGGTTTCCTAGGGAGTAAGGGCATTATCTATGACAGGTCCACCACCAGATCAGTTTCTGCCGCGGTTTGTTCTGAAACATGGAAAACGAAAAACTGGGGAACTGAAACTCTCCTTCATCGACAACATAGACTATGGGCTACCACAAACAATTTAACTCTTGATTTTTCCTGGTGCTGTCGTGATATATGTGAAACTGCCACCAATTTTTTCATAGAAGTGGGCCAGGTGGGCACAACGGACGGAGACACACTCAGCTCTGACCTTTTTGACATGGCCGGGTGTCACGCCCAAACCGGGAAATGCACCACTGATGAAGCTGTAGTCATCTGGGATCCCCATCACCTAAAATCATTCTGTAAATATCATAAACTCGGAACATTCACTGTGGATGTAAACTTTCCTTTTGTTATCGCTAAAGAATTACAGAGTAGCTTTACACTCACTAACTCCACCGCTGCCTGCAAACTACTTAGTGCCTATGAGACGCTGCAGGGCGTGATAATCAAGGTTATCATAGGGCGGGATAACTTTTTTCTCCATGAACACTATTATGGCCGAATACCCCGAGAACCCCAAAATACCACACACCCAACTAAAATGCGTATTACAGACCCAGAAAATGCTAAGTTACAGTATTTGTAACATAGAATTCTCCAAATTGAACAGGAAGCTTTTAGAAACATATGGTTAGAGTTATGTCGATCTGCCCATTGACAGCTTGATACCATTAAACAACTCTTACGTATTGACACAACAGCAGGCGCCCGGGTCCTACTCAGGCGAAGCGACATACATGCTGTTTTTGCAGGGGATGCCCTGATGGTATGGCCATGTACCCCGGTTAACACTACAAAAATTTACTGGAACCACAGAGTATGCGATGTCTGCTATGAATATCTCCCTGTTGAGGTTGGGTCACAACATCTGTATGCACTACCTGGGGGGACTGACCTGACCATGTTCTCCCACAAAATTCCATGTGAACGGGTGGTTAAAAGCATTTACTATAAAAACCAAACTATTACTCCGCCCAAGGTTCAGTGCATGTCTCACAAACCCCTCTGCAACTTATTTGGGCCGACAACTAGACACCTTTTACGTTTGACTCCCCAACCCTATTTCATGACACCATGAGCACTCTTGGAGGGGCTAGGAATACCCATGACCTAGAGCAAAAAGTAAACCGCCTTATGGAATACACTTCCCAACTACCTGAGAATCCAGCTTTAATTTATCAAATCCTTACTGGGACTGGGACTGCCATCAACAGTGTTCTGGACCATAGCCAACAAAAATTTGAACATCTACTTAAAAGGGCTGCCATAGGCACTTCCAACACCCTTAGCCACCTACTTCATGGCCTCTATCAAGTACTTATAAGTTTTTTAATCATTACTATTATCATTTTGGTAATTGCAGTTTCAGCTTACATTGGCTTTTTGAGACTCAAGTTATACTGCCGACATAAGACCCAACGCAGGACTCTTAAACACATGGTAGACGAAGTTGGGGTGGAACTCGCAAACTTGACCGCCTCTAGCTCATCCCAAGCCCCACAGGAACGCACCCCGGTGAAACCCATCCGTAGAAACCGAATATCAAAATTAAAAAGCATTTAAGGGTTTATTCCACACAAACGGCCACTTAAAACCCCCGATTCTGATCCAAACTCTGAAATCCCAATAATTTACATAAGAATTTCAAGTGAAAAGATTCCGGCCTTGTTAGACTCCGGTTCTGAAGCATAAGTTATGAGCAGACACCTTTGGGAATATCTTTTGGGTCCGTAAACTCTCTTAGTTGCTCCCCTGAGGATACACGACCTCTAATTCTCTCAACCGGGCAAGAATTACAAGTTACTAATCGCATGACATTAATGATTACTATAGCATCACAGTGCATTTCAGTTACCTTCCTTATCTGTGACCTACCCACTATGACTCAAAATAATATTGATTGCATATTAGGATGTGACAGTTTATCTCAGCTTGATGACATAATTTTAAATATTAGTGCTCGAGCTGTAACTATAAATGCTTACTACCTTCCTTTTGCGGTCGATGGAGCACCACACCCCTGGTGGGAGGAACGGTTTAGCAGCAACCTCCATGAACTGACTCCAGCAAAACCAGCACCAAGCACTAAGCTTCTTAACAATCAAAGAACCACACCCAAAAAAACCGTGCTTGTAACTCAGTTGAGTGACACTATCTGTCACTGCCCCTCAATTACGGTCCATTTAAATGGCCGCCCCCTTAAGGCAATTATAGATACAGGAGCTACTGTTTCAGTCATCTTTAAGCGAACCCTGCTAAAGCTAGGGATTTGTCCCTCCACTGTATACCCTGCGGATAGTGTCATTCGGGGTATCGATGGACATGGCCTACCCGTCCTTGGGAGCGTTTGTGTTGACCTTGTTATAAATGTAAGACCCAAAAATACTACATTTTGCATACTAGAGAATAGCCCTTTTGACATGATTATTGGACTAGATATATTAGTTGAATATCAAACTGTCCTCTTTGATTTTGCCTCCCGAACTGAAACCCTTGGGGCCGAAAGAATCCATTTTGTATGTAATGCTGAGATTGAACTTTCCAATCCAACCATGGTTAGAATGTGTGAAATGGTCACTATCCCTGCCCGCTCAATCGTGGAGATGTATGGTCACCCCACGGAACCCTTGCTGACAGAAAACGCAATTAATAAGCATTTTAATTTCGAACCCATTCACTCTCCATATCATAGTTTAGGACTAACCCTGTACCCCATCCTTTGCATGCCAGTTTGCAACCACATTTCAATCCAGGTCCTCAATCCCCTCACTACCAACATAAAATTGTATACAAATTCCGCATTAGGATGTGCCATACCCATGACCCACCCCCAACCCATAAGAAAACTTAGTCATGGCTGCAACTGTTTCATCCATACCTTCTAAGATGATTCACGACATTCTTGACCAAATACAGACCAAAGTTAAATTCAATACCGCTTTATCTGCTGAGCAAACTCATGTTTTAATGGAATTTCTACAATCACACAAGACTCTTTTCGTGCAACACGAAAATGACCTAGGGAAAACCACCCCCATCAGTCACCACATCAACACCGGAAACAATGCCCCAGTTAGAAGCTATCCTTATTGAGTACCTTTTGCGGACAGGGCTCGAATCGTATCTCATGTACACCAAATGCTAGAATCAGGGGTCATAAGCCCATCCACGAGCCCCTGGGCTAGTCCTATTGTTTTAGTCAAGAAAAAGGACGGCTCTGATCGTTTTTGTGTAGATTACCGAAAACTCAACTCCATAAGCAAAAAGGATACCTACCCCTTACCCAGAATTGATGATATATTAGACACTATAGGAAAGGCTAAATATTTCTCTACTATAGATCAAGCATGGGGGTATTGGCAAATTCCTGTCCACCCTTCTGACCGAGAAAAGACAGCCTTCACAACTTTCGGCGGACTTTTTGAATTTAATGTCCTCCCTTTTGGCCTCTGTAATGCCCCTAGCACATGCCAGCAACTCATGGACACTGTTCTCCAAGGACTCCAGTGGAAAATTTGTTTGGTATATTTAGATGACATCCTAGTCTATTCTGAATCGTTTGAAGACCACATGCATAACTTAAACCTAGTTTTCACTCGACTCAGACAGGCAGGACTCAAATTAAGGCTAGAAAAATGCGAATTTTGTAAAAATGGAGTCAAATTCCTTGGACATGAACTCAGGCCAATGGACTGTCACCCAATAAAGCTAAGGTATATGCAATTGAACAGGTTCAGCCACCTCAAAATATAGACCAGCTTAGATCCTTCCTTGGACTCATTTCCTATTATCGACGTTTTATCAAGGATTGTAGTAAAATTGCAACCCCTCTCAATAACCTTCTACGGAAAAACAAAGCTTTTGTATGGACCAGTGAATGCAACAACGCTTTTCAGGCACTAAAAGTCTCATTCACAACTGCTTCCCTTCTAAAATTGCCAGATTTTAATCAGGATTTTTACATTCAAGCTGATGCTTCTGCGCATGGGATTGGTGCGGTCCTAAGCCAACTATTTGACGGACAGGAACATCCAATTGCATATATTAGTAGAACCCTCACAAAACCTGAGCGTAATTACTCAACAACTGAGCGTGAAGCGCTTGCTGTGGTTTGAACTGTTAAAACTTTTCACCCCTATATCATTGAGCATCAAGTCCATATCCAAACTGATCATGCCCCACTTATTGGCCTTTTCAAAACGGACAATAACCTCACAGGACGGCTTGCTTGATGGCAAATCACTATGCAACAGTTTGACTATACATTGACTCATAAATCCCACAAAAAACATAAAAATGCAGATGCTGTCTCTCGGTTCATTTTGGCTACTATCTACGAAGAAGACCCGCATATCATAGCCAAACAATGTAAGGATCCTGACTTGGCACCCATCATTGCTTTTCAGGAAACTCGCACATTACCACCTGACCCCACTACACAGACCTTGATTCTATCAAAAGCTAAAATTTACTGTATGATAGACAAGTGCCTACACAGACAGCTGGATAAACATGGGTCACAGCATACCATTGTAATCCCAGCTTCACTCCAAAAGGAAATACTAGAATCTTACCACAATGATGTTTTGTCTGGCCACTTTGGGTTTGAAAAACTTACCAACGGGTAAGGCAAAAATATTTCTGGGAAGGAATGCTTAATGATGTAAAAAAGCACTGCACTGAATGCTTGGGTTGCGCCACCTGTAAATCACCTACCCATAAAATCCACGCAGCCCTCTGTCCATTACCAGTGGAAGGCCCATTTGACCGGGTTACGACTGACATTTTGGGACCACTTCCTCTCACTGTTAAGGGAAATAAGTATATCATTGTTTTTACTGACTATCTCACTAAATGGGTTGAATGCTTTGCCATTTCTGACTGCACAGCCACCATTATTGCTCTGAAATTCGTGGAAGGTGTTTTATGTCGACATTCAGCCCCAAAACAACTACTTTCTGATATGCTCTGAAATTCGTGGAAGGTGTTTTATGTCGACATTCAGCCCCAAAACAACTACTTTCTGATAGAGGAACAAATTATATGTCTCAATTAGTTAATGAAATATGTACTCTGTGCAACACAAAGAAAATTAACACAACCCCATACCACCCCCAAACTGACGGCCTTGTTGAGAAATTTAATCACACATTGGCAACCATGCTCTCTATGTATGTTAAATATAATCAGAGAGACTGGGATGAGATTCTCCAATATGTGACTTTTGCTTATAACTCCACTCAACAGAGAACCACAAAGTTTTCCCCATTTGAACTAATCTATGGACGAACCCCCAGATTACCCATTGATGCAGCCCTGAACTTTAAACACTCACGATACACGATTGACTTGGACGACTACCTTATTGACTTTAAGCAGTACTTGACCAAAGCTTGGACCATGGCAAGAGAAAATATCCGGAATGCCCAGGAAACTCAAAAAACATACTACGATAAGAAAACGAGAAATGCAGACTACAAACTTGGAGACCTTGTCATGATCTTCAACCCTGCCACACCCCAGGGGATAGTGATAGTGATAAAGGGGTGGGCGAAAGCCCTTCACGCAGGCTAAGAAGCCCATTGTTTACCCCACGGAAACTTTTGAGAGCTAGTCGCACAAACGTTTTGAGGCTTTAATAAACCCCAAAAGTTGAGCAACAGGCTCCTGTAAAACTGCCGAGGGTTCAATATGTGGAGCATGGAAGAACCTAGCTCTCAAGGTATCAAACCCAGGGCAGTGACAAAGGAAGTGGATAGAATCCTCTTCTGTGAGCAGACATTCAGCGCATTTGGGGTTGTCAGAAACCCCAATAGTACATAGGTGTCTGTTGAGGGGACAGTGTCCAGTTAAGAGACCTATTACTGTCTTAAGCAGCTTACGACCTAAGCTGATCAAGGAGCTGGCTATTTTCTTGCATGGCCTCTCCATAAAGGATCTGGCCTGACGACAAGTCTTTTGCTCACTCCAATATTGAACATGTTGTTCCCTGACCCAGCTGTTGATGTCAGCCTTAGCAACAGCTCTGGAGACAGCAACTACCGGTTCTGGGCCAACATGTTTACGTGCTGATCCCATTTTTGCAGCATGATCCGCAAATTCATTGCCCTCAATGCCGCAGTGACCTGGGACCCACACCCCAGGGGAAAACACGTAAACTTATGCACCAATGGAATGGGCCCTACCAGATAAAGACTGTAAAAATGCCAACACTCATCGTTGAATCACTGGATGGGAAGGATGAATGGGGCCCCATACATGTCAATCGGACAAAAATGTATAAGCCAAGTGTCAAACCAAACCCAGAACCCACAGAAACCTGCGGAAAAGTCGCCGTCACACCAGGGAAAAACAAGTGGCCGCAATGGTCCACCGACAGAACCCCCTCTACTTCCACCCACTCGTATAATCTTCGGAGCAGAAAAGATTAAACACAGACCTAATGCATTTAATTAGCTAAATTCGAATCATCTATAACATTTTTTCCTTCACACTAAATGAAAATCTGCACTGCTCTCCTTTCTTTTTAAGCATAATGGCCAATGCTACACCCACTCAGCAGCCCCCAGTTCAGCAACTCATGGTAACCGCTCCACAACGACAACCAGACCGACCCGCACGTAACACCGCCAAAGGGGGAAGGGAAGCAAACCATAAAACAGACACTAACACCCCCAAACACATTATCTTACTTAATCTATATTTGCTTATGTTATCCTGAATGTAACCCTTGTGTATATAAAAAGGATACAATTTGAGCCAATTGTACAAAAATGTAGAATTATCCCAAATTATTATTTAAGTTCAATGAGCAACAACACACGGAGCGACCAGCAACCAACCCAAAGCCAAGAATCCAACCCAAACCCACTACCCAGACGTCCTCAACCAGATCCAGACCCACTCCGTGAATTTCGCTACTTAGATCTACAGTTACGCTTAAAAAAAGCTGAGGCGGGAGATTTGACTATTTGAAACTTCGGTTCCAAGACAAAATAAAAGGATAAGGACATGTGAATGATTCTTGCACTCCCCAGAAAATTAATGTACATATCTAATCGATATAAGCAATATTCAAAGTCTTTCAGAAGCATAAAATTTATACTTTCATTTTTATTGCACTCATATATCTAGATGTCTCTTTAGTACGCAAATCCTGAAAGATGTACATATATGGAACGAAGAGGGATAATTAAGGTAATGAAAAATAAGAGTAAATTGTAAAATACGACAGTATGGAATAAAAAAGTAACGATGTCAAAAATAAAGACCGCTGGAAAATTTTTTATCTTCTATCAATTCCGAAAGAGGAAAATTCGGGCTGAAAGAAACGGACGTTTAAGCATGCAAATTATTTTAGTGAATACCCAAAATCTGGCATTGTTCCTAAGCCTCGTTTACGGTCGAATTAAAATTTACTTAGAGTAATTATGTAATTTAGTAATCAAGTCATCGGCGCTGCGTGATTACACTTTCCTCATTTTTCGGCCGTTGAAAATTTGAAATGAAATTAAATATTAAATAAATGTAATTATCAAATCAAAGTAAAAAAATTAAAAATCAAAAATACGATTGTCTGGCTCTATTCCTGGAAGATATTCGTTAATATTATTCATAAAAACAGTACATGGAGTAAATGACGATACGTGATTTCATCTATTCTTAATTCATTTTCTCCTGAAAATTATCCTGTTTTTTCTTCGGGATCTAGAACATATGGGCGCGGGTGGGTGATTTATACCCCTCCCAGAATCCGCTAGACCCTCTGGAAAGCGATAATACCCGTAATTAAGTTTTTCGCACGTCTTTTAGGATTCTTGCCAATTGCACACCAACTAGACCTCCAGAATCCGGTCGCTGCCACAATGTGGTCTAGAACCCTAAAACCTCGCTTACGTGCAACTGGTTATCATTCCACTTTTAATGACTGCAGGAGTGCGTATGTTGCTTTTGCTACCCTTTCCAAGTTTCTGACTGTTCAGAAAATAATATATTATACTCCTGCATGAAATTTAATAAGCGTTTTTAGCTATTTTTCTTTTGAAAGTGTCAATTTCTCGGAACTATATATGTATCTTTCGATTCGATTTCATTGAACAATTTATATGTTCTTGCATTCTGTCAAAAGAATCATCAAAAAATTGTCTGAAATACTGCTTATTCTGAAGTTCAATTAACCACTGTAAGTCGAAACAGCCGATTGAAACATACATACCTATGTATATAAGTACATTTCCTGAAAAGCTTTCGCACTGAGTATAGGAAGATCATATTTTTGCTGTTTTCAGGGGATTCCGGAAGTGCCATGTTTTGCCCTATACCGATGGCGAATACTCGTTGTGCCAAGCCAACTAGAATGGATAAATAGTACTATACACAAAGTGTTAGGAAAATTGCTGTCAACAAAGAATTGCTTTGAAAATTTATTAGATTGTATTTTAACGTCCTAATTTGTTTAAGTATTTACGGTAAGCTTGGAATGATTGTGCAGAATACTTGTCGGAGTGAAATTCAGTAGTTGCTCACCTACATACGTATGCAAGAAAAATACAATCTGATTGTAAATCGTTTTACATTGCGGGTAATGCCGAAAAAGTCGCTGAGCCCCATATAGCGACGAGCAAAATTTTTAGAAATCTGTCCACATTACGCTAAAATAACTCAATTACACTACATTTAATAATCGTGCAAGCAAGATTTCAGGCAAATATTGTTCCTATTTAAATTTTTATAATTGTTAAGTAAGCAATGCACGTATACTGTTTGATCAGTCAATTAAGCTAGTTTTTGTAGACGACTATCGTAGCTTGAAATGCATATGAGCATACCTATAGGCAGCAGCCGAATTCCGGGAGGACTGGATGGTGTAAAGCTAGCTAAAATCCTGCATGCATACCAAAATTTTAATTCTGGGGTCTGTCGAATTCACGGGGTAAGTGTCTAGAACCCTTACGTTCATGAGTATGCCTAAGATTCAGTGTTGTAAACGATGTCTTCATCCTTATCTTTTTAGCAAGATAAATATCAAGATCAAGATATCTTCTTCTTTATCTTGACGATTTCTTTATTTTATCTTCATCTTTATCTTTATCCTTTGGAAAAATCGCAGGCCATATTTATCTTTATCTTTAACTTTTTGATGGGAATTTATCCTGCTAAAAAGGATAAAGTATGTAGGTACATATGTAAGTTAGCACGTAATCCAAAATGCAGGTTTGACGTGAAATACATTTAGACGCATTCAAGTTTTACTGTAATACAAGGATTAGAGAAGAAAACGATTCTTCTAAAAACCCTACGGCGTGTGGCCCAAACTAATGCCTGTATATCGACCTAAGTAAGCGGGAGTGATACCGATCTGATCGGGAGTACTAGCAACCACGTTAATCTAAGTCTAAACCTCGGGAAAATAGCGAAGTTTGAAAAAATCAATAAGTGTTGCGACTATACTTTGTATCAGGCGCACAGAGCAGGGTTTTGATGCTTGTGAAAAGAAAGAAGTGACTTGCTGTCAGTCAGTAGTAGTGGCACGTGGGTCACTTAGATACCGCAAGTAAACCCCCAAACCTATATTTATGTGTGCTTAATGCCTATCATCTCTTTGACAAGTAAACCCCAAACCTAGATTTATGTGTAAAAGATAGGACATTCAGTTGGCTGCTTTGCAACACCCACTCTCGTTTATTCCACTTTATATCATTCTTCTAGGTCCAGGCGACCATATTTACACTTTATCTTTATCTTCATCTTTTTGGTTCCTTTATCTTGCAAATTATCTTTATCTTTGTCTTAATTTTTTATGTTTATTCTCTGGATTTAAAAAATTCGACTTTATCTTTATCTTTTATCTTGCAAAAAATCCTTATCCTCTACAACACTACTAAGATTGTCTTTATAAGGACTTTTGCGACGACGGAATCAGATGGCTCTGCTATCTGTTTGGTATTTCACTCATTCTAACGAAAACGCGCAAGCAAAACGTATAATTTAAGACATTTTTCGCATAAAGTGACATTTCAATGAATCATAAGTACAAACGGACGATTATAA
This sequence comes from Mermis nigrescens, assembly GCA_036768485.1. Classification (NCBI taxonomy): domain Eukaryota; kingdom Metazoa; phylum Nematoda; class Enoplea; order Mermithida; family Mermithidae; genus Mermis; species Mermis nigrescens. The sequence continues at coordinate 380,793 of JAVLUZ010000569.1, forward strand.
GAAAGAAGTAAAAGGAAGATTTCGTTCGATCCTACAATTCCAAAAATTTTCAAGACGAAACAAAGGTCAAAAATAAATGAAGATTAAAATTTTCTGCGAGAATGCTTGAAATTGACTAGGAACTGTAGATGAGCATGTTCGTTACATTATTTTAGCATTTATCCATACATAGTCTGTTTCATTTAACTTTGCGGTTTTCTTTTGAATTTAGTCTGTATGAATCGGGCTACAAAAGTGGTTTGAACTTTTAATGCAGTAATGAGGTTTGACAATAGCGAGTGTCTCACCATAACTCGATATAATGTAAATTATTACAACTATACTGTTAGCTTAGACCACTTTTTTAGGCATTTTAGATTATTAACGGACTATACTATTTGAGGCCATTTCGATTCAAAAAACTCTGGCTGACACTCCAGGTTCCCCTAAGAGACCGGTCATGTTCATACATGACCAGCAAGAAAATTTTGAGGGATGGGTGGGTTTTGTAATCGCTTAAAATGTTTAAAAAAATATTAGGGTCTACAATAATCTGCGGTGATTTTCCAATGTCTGGGGGAACGCAACCCTCCCCCTGCCAACGTGTGATAATGTGCTGTGCATGGACGTACATGTAGTTACACGTGGAAAGAAGGGCACAAGATACGTATAAATTGCTTATGAAATTTCTGTTAAATAATGAAAATATTCAATTAATTTAATACGAGTTTTGCACTACTTGATTTGATAGAACAAAAGCACAAAGTGTATACCTGTCCACCATAATTAATTGAACCATTTTATAAAACTGCATTTATCCATCCAACGAAACATGCAACAGGATTTCAAGTATATCACACTTCTTCTGACTTTCGTCATCAACATTCTTTTTTTAATATCCTTAATGTAAGCACTTATATCACAATATGTACATACCTATATATGTACAAACATATTCAGAGAGCCCAAAAGTTATACAAAATGTGTGAAGTTAATGGAAAAAGTAATTTCCAATGAATTGACTGCTTTTAGCTCGTATTTTTGACCAAAATCTATGCATCGTTGCGTTTATCCAATCACGTCGCGTCGGAACAAATTCATACACATTTTCCTGAACTCCACGTATGATTTTGTACATGACTATTATAGCAAGAAGCGAATAGGTGCCGTCCTTTTGAAGACAAAAGACTGGGCCACCAGAGTCACCCTAAACGACAATAAGAAATATAAGACAAAATAAAAACACCAAACAGCAATGATCAGACGAATTGTGGATTCTAAAAAATTGTAGGTATGTGTTCAAAATGGTATTTTTCGTCCGTTGTGGAGTTTACCTTCAATTGAAGCGATTTCAAGTAAATCTTCACAATTTCCAGAGATTTCATCAAAGAGTTTGCAATGCATAAATTTCATTAAATATTATTGAAAATACCGGGAATTCATAGAAAATTTGCTAGAAAATTGAAATGAAATTACATGCAAAATGAGCCACAGAAACCGTTTTGAGGAAAACAAAACCTTCCTGCATTTAAAAATATATATTTTAGAAATTTAATGGTTTCAAATTCAAATTCATGAATTCGTAACATAACGAAATATGCAGAAGCAGCATTTTTACACGCTTTTTCCATTCCTTCAACAAAATATAGGTAAGAGACTTACGAAAAATGAAGCAACCCACTTGCATTGGTCAGGCTTAAAGATTAAAAGTACTTACAACGCCTGAGCC